>JAQQAC010015530.1:558890-585753 GCA_029783875.1 Phataginus tricuspis | reverse complement strand
CGCAGGTCTGAACCCCAGGTGCGCAGGTCTGAACCCCAGGTGTGCAGGTCTGAACCCCAGGTGCGCATGTCTGAACCCCAGGTGCGCAGGTCTGAACCCCAGGTGCGCAGGTCTGAACCCCAGGTGTGCAGTTCTGAACCTCAGAGCCGGCCACTGCCTGGTGGGTTTGATCTTCTGCCCAACTCTAGGATTTCCTGAAGTATGTGTGATACATTCATGTAAAGTCTTAAATGTATTTTTATTATAAGTGGCAATAGGTAGAGTTTAGTACAGTTTGTTCAATTCAGTGTATGTTTCTTTTGTACAGTAAGAGGGAAAATAATTGTATTGGCTTCTCCTGGCTGGTTGTAGAGTTAGGTTACTAGTTCACGGGGTCCGTTTCTTCTGTTAGCCCTCTCAGCAAGATACTAGGTCCCAAGTGTGCACAGCTTTCTCAGAGCACAGCGTGTAAGATTTATTGAGGGATCATTAATTAAGAATCTACAAATGCTTAGCTCTGTTCTACATATTGTAGGAAGAATTTTTAAAATACCACTTCCCTGTAAATTAGCCACAAGAGCATAAGGAATGCCTAAATGCTTTCAAAAATTATTTGACTGGTCCACAGTAAGCAAAACATGGGGCTCCCCAGCCCCCAGGAGTGGGACTTTATTTCTTCTCATGTTTTCATGCTCTTGCCTTCTGCCTCTGGCTAATCAAAGGTATAAGTTTTGGGTCATCCTAAAGTAAACACTCGGGTACACCCTGTGACCATGGATGAGTGATACTAGTAACTTATTTACATGGAAATCTGTACCATAATTAACTTACATAGACATGTGTCCTATAAACTGAGCCCAATTAGTCCAATCCTAATGATATGCAATCTAAACATTCACTGCTCGCCCCTTCCAGCATTCTGCCTCAGTCATTGATATGATAATGTCTTAAAAATATTTGAGCGCATCAGGGAATAGTTACTATTTTTCACATTCTGAGATACTTAGAGCAAGCCCTTATTTACCCAGCTCACACCTGCTTGATAAGGGTCACCTTAAGATTTCAGTAAACATTCAGTTCTCCTTGATTGTTCTGCAATTCTGAATTAATCATGCCTCCTTAATGTTTTAGGGGAAGAGTCCCAAGGATTAATTCAGATTTCCAGAAGCATCTAGGGTCATGCACGGCTCCCTGCTTGGCTAACTCTGTGCTAGTAGCAGGGATAGATTAGTCACATAGTGCCGTTCTCCAAGAAACTCAAAAGCAGGACATAATCAATGCATCCACCATGCCTCACAAATACCAAATCAGCACTAAAACTTTAAAGAAAGTTAAAGTGACTTTTTCTGGGTAAAATATGTGTCATTTAAGGAAGGGCCATGGCCGGGAGAAGCTACCCAATAATTACCTGCCCTTATTTCAGTTGTAATTTTCTTATGATTACAAATTGGTCATTATGATATATTTAAAACTTTTTTATATTATATTGAGGTAATACAGTAAAATGCACACATCTTAGTGCACAGCTTAATGAATTTTGACATGTGCATATATGCATGTAACCATCCCCCAGATGAAGATACCAAACGTCCTCACTAATTTTTCTCCTTCACCTATTTCACCCATCCCTCCACCTTCTTCCCCTGTGGCAACTGCCAGTCTGTGCTCTGTGTTTATGAGTTTATTCGTTTTGTTTGTTCATTTGGTTTTTTTAGATTTCATATGTAAGTGAAATCAATTGGTATTTGTCTTTCTCTGTCTGACTTATTTTATCTAGCATAGTACCTTCTAGGTCTATCCACATTGTTTCGAATGACAAGATTCCATTTTTTTTTTTTAAGTAGTGAAAATGTGGGTATTGCGCAATACTACTTTTTTCCCCACATCTTTTTTTATTTTGGTATCATTAATGTACAATCACTTGAACATTATGTTTACTAGACCCCCTATTATCAAGTCCCCCACATACCCCATTACAGTCAAAGTCCATCAGCGTGGTAAGATGCTATAGAATCATTTCTTGTCTTTTCTGTAAATACTGCCTTTCCCGTGTCCCCTGCTGCTACATTACATGTGCTAATCGTAATGCTCCTTTTCCCGCCTTATCCCTCCCTTCCCACCCATCCTCCCCAGTCCCTTTCCCTTTGGTAACTGTTAGTCCATTCTTGGGTTCTGGGAGTCTGCTGCTGTTTTGTTCCTTCAGTTTTTTCTTTGTTCTTATACTCCGCGGATGAGTGAAATCTATTGATACTTGTCTTTCTCCACCTGGCTTATTTCACTGAGCGTAATACCCTCTAGCTCCATCCATGTTGTTGCAAATGGTAGGATTTGTTTTCTTCTTATGGCTGAATAATATTCCATTGTGTATATGTATCACATCTTCTTTATCCATTCATCTGCTGATGGACACTTAGGTTGCTTCCATTTCTTGGCTATTGTAAATAGTGCTGCGATAAACATAGGGGTGCATACGTCTTTTTCAAATTGTGCTGCTGCATTCTTAGGGTAAATTCCTAGGCATGGAATCCCTGGGTCAAGTGGTATTTCTATTTTGAGTTTTTTGAGGAACCTCCATACTGCTTTCCAAAATGGTTGAACTATTTTACATTCCCACCAGCAGTGTAGGAGGGTTTCCCTTTCTCCACATCCTTGCCAGCATTTGTTGTTTGTCTTTTGGATGTTGGCCATCCTCACTGGTGTGAGGTGATATCTCATTGTGGTTTTAATTTGCATTTCTCTGATGATTAGCGATGTGAGCATCTTTTCATGTGCCTGTTGGCCATCTGAATTTCTTCTTTAGAGAAGTGTCTGTTCAGCTTCTCTGCCCATTTTTTAATTGGCTTATTTGCTTTTTGTTTGTTGAGGTGCATGAGCTCTTTATATTTTGGATGTCAACCCCTTATCAATATGTCATTTATGAATATATTCTCCCATACTGTAGGATGTCTTTTTGTTCTACTGATGGTGTCCTTTGCTGTACAGAAGCTTTTCGGCTTGATATAGTCCCACTTGTTCATTTTTGCTTTTGTTTCCCTTGGCCGGGGAGACACACCCAGAAAAAGAATTACCGATGCTGATGTTCAAGAGTTTGCTCAGTTATTACGATGTTGTCTAAAATGACAAAGAGGGAATAATTATAACATAAATCATCATATGTTGGTAAGTTACTACAAATTGGAGTTTTTAAAGTAATATTTTGAGAGCAACTGTTATCTTCCTTTTATAAGTTTGATTATCAGGCCCCATCCCTCATCAGCAAAAGAAATATATATATATACTTAGAAAGCATGTAGGTCTATTTTTATCTTTTAATGACAATTTATAAATTATTAAATTTCTAACTCTTTATGCCAGAGAGCCTCAGTCAACCTGCCGTCTTCTTCCACCTTTACTTTCCCTCCCTGCCCCCATCAAAAAGAGAGTTATAAACAGCAAAAATTAATCTTGCTATGGATTTCGCTCTGAGCTGCCGCCAACCAGGAATTACTCTATTGTATGTGTCAGTGCAAGACGTCAGGGGAGAGATCTTACAAGGTGAGAATGGCTCTGTGTGCTGACCTGTATGCATAAGTCTGACTCAATGAAAATTATAGGCTGCCTTGATGCAGACACATTTATGAAAGACAGCCATTATTAGTTTTGAAACAACAATGTGCTCTTAGAAATATACCTTACTGTTTCCCTTGAATGAGTTGTTTTCACATTTTCTTCATCAGAAAACAAAACAGTCCTCTTAGGTCAACTGTTCTTTATTTATAGATATAGAAGGACAAACTCCACATTTGGAAGTTGCTTCTAAAAGGACATAGGACTGAACTGAAATGATAAAAGTTGGAATAGGTTGTTTAGAAGACAATGGCTGGGTATTATGCCTTGGCTTTAAGAATGTGAATTTTAATGTGTCCCAGATTTGTGTCTGCATATATCAGCCAAATTGTGGTCATTGAAACCAAACTGCTAACCCACCAGAACCTTTCTTGTATGGTTTTGAGATAAATATAGAAGAAATGAAACCAAACAAGATTCAAAGGTTAATAGAGAATCATATAAATATAGCTGAATTTTAATGATGGAAGAGTGAATATTTTTGGAAGTCAGGGCAGCTTTTTACCTGTTTTCTTGAGGCTTGATGAGTTTATCCTTGCGTTACAACTGGGTGGAGACTGGTCTTCGTCTTTTAAAGAATGCCCGCCTCTTCCTTGGCCCATGATGTATTTCTCTGTGAGGAGTTTGTTACTGGGGATGGGTCCTTGGGCTTGTGGGGAGAAAGAATTCAAGAAGAGACACAGAAAAGCCAATGAACATTCAGAGTTTATTTGGAGATTTAGAGTTGAAAAGAAAGGAAGGAGTACCACAGAGTTAGGGTGCAGGATGCAGAGGAGGTCGTGCAAAGAGAGCAACAGGGAGCCTTGTTTTTGGGAAGGAGTGGGCTCTTTGCCAGGCAAGGGTGGTGGGCGGCAGGTGGCATGCTCCTGGGGGGGCTTGTTCCACCCTCAGAGCCCGTTTGGGCTGTTAGGTCCGCCAGGACTGCTATGGAGGGGGAAGCGTAGCTTTCACACAGTAATGGACTTTGGGTGGTGTTTGGGCCACTTTCCCCGCCATGCAGGAGCCAGTCAGTTTGGGCCACTGTGCTACCCGTGTTCTCCCTCCACATCCAGTGACAGCTTAGGGGGAATGTGTAGAATGTAGGTGAGCATCTGGCCCAGTGCCGACACCCTGGAGCCCCGGCCCCGCTCAGGCCTGCCTCTCTACCTACTCTAACACTCAGTGACTGGACATCTTACAAGTGCTGGCCTAGGTGTGTGCAGAGCTCTGCCTTCTCTGCCTGCAGAGTCTCGCCAGGTCATGCGCCGCAATTATTCTGGTTGCAGGAGCCCCCAGATGAGGAACCAGCCAAAACTGTAAGGAACTGGTCCCCAGGTAGCACACAGAGGGACACTCTCTCCTGGGCTGAAATACTTCCACTTTTTTTAATAGTAGAAACAATCTGTCTTGATGAAGATTTGATGATAATTAACATTATGCATAGCATTTTATAACTGCATTTCTTTCAGTGTCTAAAGATAAAGCATTAGAAGGAAGGTATCATGTGATTGAAAAGGTACCAAACCATGTGCTGTGATTTCAAGGGGTTTAAAGAAAGTGTTCATCATCTGCTCATACCCGTTCACCCTCTTCCCTGACCCAAGATCTCTGCTCACCCTGATCACTGTTAAGCTTCCAAGACAGGAGCCCAAACTCCTGATACCTGGAGGCCCTTCCTGGTTCTTCGAGGCTGTCCTTTAACTGACCCTCAAGCAAAAATACCTGCAGACCTTCACCGATGGCAATGTAATGTCCCCTGCTCTTTCCAATGCTAACCCATTAAGACCATTTTGGCTTGAAAGAGAGGAAGCAGGAGGCAAGTTCTGGCCCAAGGAGACTTTGTGTCTGACCCCACGATTCCTGCTGAAGGGTCCTTGTGCCAGTGATGCTTCTTCAGCACGGTGGCATTTCCCCCCATCATCCCCGCTCTAGAAAGGGTTCCACCTTCTAACAAATCCTTTCCAAGCCAGGAGCCAGTCCTGCAGAGCCAGATCAGGCAAGACCCTTGATTGTCCGCAGCAGCCACGGGCTCTATTGATGTCGGCCACGATAGCAGCTCCTTTGGAAGTCAGGTGGTAAAGGGTCTCCCAAGGGCCAACTTGGAAACCGATCTGGTCATTGGTGTATTTGGCAGATGGATCATCATTTGAAATTGGATGAATGAATTTGTCTTGATGAACTTTGGTCATTAAAAAATGATTTACAGTAAGTACTCTCTGATTTGAAACCTTATCTTTTGCACCTTCATTATGTCACTGAAGAAGTGGTCCACATCTCTCTCTTGGCCTTAAAATCTACGGTTATCCAGGAAGATGGGCAGACAACTCCAGAAGCTGCTCATAGTATACTTTCCCTGTGGTCTGTCTCCCCAGGGTGCCACCTCAGTTGATTCAGGCTAGTGGCACAGAATCCTAACAAAGGAACCTGCTGCCTTTCTTGTCGCTGTGACAAGGAGGCTGTGTGAGTAGGCAGGGCGAGGCGGCAGCTCCTCAGAAGCGCTGCAGTCGGCGTTCCCCATGTACTTCCTCCAGGAGAAAAGTGTCACTGTGGCTGTTCAAAGGCCCAGGGGCTGCCCGCTCACTGAACCCAGAGCTAAATGATCTTCCTTGGCCCTACAAAGAGAGTGACTCTGAGGTCCTGGACTGACAAAAGAGGGTCCAGACACCAGGTTAGCATTTAATCTCATCCAGGTGGCAAGCAGGTGGGTGAACACAGTTTTTAAACAGGTTTTTCCAAAATTGTTTAATCTTAGGTGCCCCTTAAGTCTAAGAATTGCCAGTCGGGATGACATATGTCTTAATACACAATCCAAGTTAATTACATTGTTAAAAGAATAAGAAGATTAGTAGTGTTGTTTTAGTTGTGTCTGTCATTCATCACACATCGAGTGGTTGCAGCGCTCCCGGTTCACCGCGTGGCCATCCAGGGCTCCTTGGCCTCTTTTGCTACTTTGAACGCGCAGCAGAGACTAGTTCAGCTCTGAATGCGCCTTATTCCAGTCAAAAATGGATGCCGCCCTTTATAAGAAAACAGCTCTGTTCTCCTGCTGTGTCATGTTTCATCCTCACACCTCCTGGTCACCATATTTATTTTTATAACTTTTCTGTTCATTGCATGGCGTTCTTTGCTGACTTCGCCTGTGTTCCATCCCGTTCAGTGGAGCCCCGAGTGGGCCCTGCTGTTGGTCCTGTCCCACCCCGCGTGGCGGCGGCTCCCGCATCCCCTTTGTTGTGGGACCCATGGCCGTCTGCCGGGCCTGGGGTGCCATTTTTGCCATCACTGCGCCTAGACCGACGCCCTCCTGCGTCCTGACCGTCTAGCCTGTGCGCCCTCGGAACAGGAGGGCCTTGTTTCAGCTCCCGCATCTTCTATTTCACCACGTCGTCCGTTTCTCACTCGACCCCTACCGTCTATGAGCCGCCCATGGGTGGCACCCCCGCCTGCCCTTCTGCCCTGCCACGCGCAGGCCGCCGCGGGTCAAGGGCCTCCCTGCAGACGGCGCAGGCGTTCCCCTCGGCGGAGCCGAACCCAGGCCGTCCCTCAGGGCGGGGCCGCCGCCATCTCCGGCCTGAACCGCCGGCCTGCCTCCGCCGCTGCTCTGCCCAGGGCCGCTGGGACGCGTCTGCTGGGACGCGTCTGCTTCGGTTCCGTCGGAGCTCCTCCGTCCGCGCCCCTGGCGTCTCCGGGGTGGCCTCCGGGACGGGGCGGCGTCAGGGAGCTCGCTGCTGTGCTGCGTCCCAGGCGCGGGTCCCCAGCCCGGCTGTCTGCCCCCCAGCGTGCGCGTGTCTGTTCTGTTCATAATGGGAAGGGCTTTAGATGCACTTGGCAGGAGGAATGGGGAGAAGTGTGTCCGCTGCGTCCGGCCTGGGCCTGGAAGGCCAGAATTCCATCTAAAAACATAGGTCATGTCGTATCATTGCCCGGGTTTAAGCCTTTCAGGGCTTCCACCGCCCTTGGGGTGCAGTGCGGACGTCAGTCGGAGCCCTGCGAGACCCCACGTGCCGACCGCTGGCGCTCATGGCGTTCAGCTCCCTTTTATTCCCTTGACGTGCAGAGACTCTGCTCACTCAGAACCGTACCCCGTGTTGTTCTCTGCGGCGCAGCCATTCGTCGTCAGTGCCGCTGGCTCCTCGGCCTTCAGTCCGAGTCCCCTCCCTTGTCGTGTCCTTCCCCAGCCACCCCACCTGTCATCATCTTACTCTCCTGTCTAAATTTCCCTCAGGAATTAGCAAAAATCAGGTTGTTCAGCCATGTCTCTATGTAGTTAGCCCACTGAACAGGTTTCCAACATGGCCATTGGCCTCCCGAGGGTGCACTTAACAAACACCTCATTTGCAGGCTGTTAGTATGTTAGGATCAACCATTTGATAGACAGACGAAAAAGTCACCCCAACTTACAGATCAATATGGCGTCATAGGCCCAGTTGCTGATTTTAGTTCACTTATTTTGGTTCACTGATTTTAATTTTTAAATAACTAATATTTACCAAGGGCCTATTATGTGTCAGGCACTATTCTAGGTGTTGGGAGACAGCTGTGAACAAAACAAAATCCCAGCTCTTACAGAACATGCAGTCTATTAGAAGGAGAAAAACAATAAATATGAAAGAAATGTGTACTATGGCATTAGGTGAGCAAACAAAATAAAACAGGATCAGGGCAGACAAGTGGCTGGACATGTGACGTGGGGAATAGCAGGTGTTTACGTAGAATCCTCAGGAAAGGTCTCTTTGTAATAAGGTGACATTTGAGCAGGCACTTGAGTGACACGGGGGACCAAGCCATGCGGACAACCACAGGGAGAAGGGACGTGTTCTGAAGCTGAAACGTTTGTGCCGTTGTTGACAGGCAGCAGGAGACCCATGTGGCTGGGGCTTGAATGGGAGGAGGTGGCACGAGGCAATGGGGGCAGAGCAGTGGCAGAGGGGATGCGGCGGCTGGGTGTCATTTGCAGACTTTGACCGTGACCCTCGGCACACGCTTGTTACGCACGGTCTCCTCGCGCTGCCCCCGTGGTGAGGTGTGATCCCAGACATTGCAGACAGCTTCAAGTTCGGTACGAATCAGAAGTAAAGAACCCATGAGGCCTGATTTGCCTCGCTGGCTCCACGAAGGCAGAGAAAACAAAGAGACAGTGGCGATGATCAGAGCAGATTATAAAAAAACTAGAAGTCGTTCTAAAAGAAGTTATTTAAAATGCCCAACTCACAGCTTAACTGCTGTCCTGTATCGCAGTGTGACTGATGTAAGCACCCGAGGCAGGTTCTGCCCACAGGCAAAGAGAACAATAGAAGTTGAAGTTCCAGAAACACAGTGGAAATCACACGTGTGGATCTTGTATTTTTCCAGTGGAAACTTGGTGGTCCCCCCTTTGGTGCCCATCAGTGTCATTCACCCTGAAAGCTCATATAAGGAAGACCTTTAGATCTGGTGTTGACTGTGTCTGACTGAAACAGAAAATTAAGTTTTCATCCTCACTTTTCCTTCCTGCTCTTCCTCCTGCGGCAGAACTAAGGAGCCCCTTTCCTGTAGCATCCTGTTACACTCAGAGCTCGACTGCGCCCTTCCCTCCTTGGCCACCCATCTCTTCTCTAGTAGCCTGGATTCATGTTTCATCTTTGTCGTTACATGCATGAAACCCCAAAACGTTCAGAAAAAGTACGAATTACACAGTGCTCAAAATATGTTTTCCCATATGTAATTATTACAATCCTGGTACACCGCGCTCACCTGAGTAGGCCGCTAGGGGGTCTGTCATTCCCCTGCTCTTGTCCACTCACACGCCTTCGCACGCAGTCTGCCTTCCTTCCCCGCCCACCTCCACGCTGCCCGGAGACTCCTGCTTCTCTTCCTGGACGGAGGTTCTCAGCGGCCTCTTCCTGGACCGTTTCCCTAGTCATCCCTTCTTGGTTAGTTGCCTCTTTGCACTTTAGTATCAGTACACCTACAGAGTAAGTGTGACCCTTGTGATGATGGTGGGCTTAGATTTGTCTTCTTTAGGACACAGCAAACGCTTTGAGAGTGGGAATTACATCTTAATTTTTCTTATATCCACAACATGTAACACAATGCCAGGAACACGGTGAGGCATGCTAAATATCGGTTGATTCGCTGAATTAACACAATCCCTAAACAGCATTCTATTGTTTAGCTAAATGTAATAATGAGAAAGTTGTATTAAATTCTAAGTTCATGAAGATAATTACTACTTAGAATTCCTTTTAAAGTAAATACACTATAGTGTTATTATAAGTAATTGAAATAAGCCCATATTTACATTTTACTCAATTATTTTGATGTTCCTTGAATTGAATCATGATTCCACTGAATACCCTGAGTATATGATGCATATCCTGGTAGTCATTGAGCATCTACAGCAATTTAAAATTTGAGTAAAATTTCTTGACAGTATTTTTTTCATTAAAAACTGGCAATGAATGAAAACGATCTAAATTTATTTGGTTAAACATATTAAGTTCTCCATTTTCATTTTCGACCTGCTTGAATTGCATGCTAATTATAGTCTGCTCAATAAGCTTGATGTTTACATTACATCATTTGTTGTCTAAGTGGGTAGTCTTATCAGAAAAGAAAAAAGATATTTTTTTCCTTTCTTCAAGATGTACCAACAGATTTGTAAACACGTACCACAAACAGGACTATGACAATAACAGATTTTATCATCGCTGTCAAATTCGAACTAGGTTTCCCTAAAACCTGTTTTCCTAACATCCTTAAAGAGAAATTGAGGTGGAATTTGAAATGCTGTCTTTGGGATCCTTAAGAACTACAGAGGCTCTTGGTACTGAAACCACTGCCCTCAGGGATATATCTGCATGTATTTTATAACACATATTATAGGAAAAGATTATATGTTTAAAAGTCTGAAGTACTAGCAGAGGAACTTGTTTTCTCTTCTGAATCACATATTGGCATTCGCTACCTTCTTTGTAGTTGAGTCCGCGAGAGGAACGGCTTTCTTATGCTGCTCTTGAATCTGAAAAGGCTTTGATTTCTTCACAAATCAATGACTTCACTGTACAGAAAATTTTGCTGTCCATGTTTATTATGGTAGAGGAAAAGTTATAAATGGATGCTTGTAGCAGACCCTGTAATAATCCTTCTTATATTGACAAATTTTTTGCTTATTGTGATTTTTATGGATTTCAGAATAAATTTCAGTTTTGCAACTAATTCAACTCTCTGTACTGCGCAGAGGAGAGTTGAGGATGCGGTATCATGGTGACTATTCAATTCAAACTTAAAAGTTAACTGCATGAATTTTTTCCTTTCTATTTTCCAAATTATCATTATTCGGATTTCACGATGTCATTTGCACCTCCTGTTTTCCTGTATACTGGAGCCTGTGTAAAGTTGCATGGCTACATTTACGGGGTTTTCTGGAAAACCACTTTGGAGCCATTAACCTGCTCCACTGCTGAGGACATTCGTTTATTCACCAACTGTTCCTTAAAATAAAAATGGCAACTTTTATAAAAACTTCTCTAAAAGGATACAACATGTGCACACATGCTAGACCCCTCTGGCTGAATATGAGGAAGTAAAATAAACTGTGCCTGTTTGTTTCAGCACATTTGTTACTGTCCATTGAAGTTGCCTTAAATCCCTCAAAATTTAGAGACACTGGCTACATCAGGAAATGTGGGAAAAAGAAAATCTTCCAGTCTTCAAATATAAACTTTGGTTCTCCAGGAACCCAGACTAGCCAAGGTGGGTCTAAGCATCGTCCCACATGCTGTCCATGGCCTCCTTCATCAGCCAGACAGTAGGTACGTCGTGTTGCCGGATGGGGTGTCTCCCACCTCTTCTTTCTTCACTATCAAATTCTGTTTTCTTCAGCTTTAATAATAACTATAGAAGGAGGGAGCTACATAATGAAGGAAAAGACCTTCCTTCCTGAGAGTGATGGGGACTGTGGCCTGATGGCTGTTTAGGGCCCTGGGTCTCCAAGTGTGGTTCCTGCACCTTGGTGTCGGGGCCCCTGGGGCTTCTTAGAAATGTGAATACCTAACTCAGAGGGTCAGGCCCAGCACAGTGGTGTCTTAACAAGCCTCTGGGCGACTGGAAAGCACACTAAAGTTGGAAGACCACTGGTCTAGAGAACAGTTAGTGTGATAGCCACACATTAGAGTGCACAGAAAATTTTGTACCATCCTTGAAGATCTTCCCCAAATTTATTGGTTAAACTCAGGAAGAAGTTGATATACAAACAAGTTCTGTGTCTCTGGACTTACTGCAAACTAAGAAAATGTATCCTAAAACAATCGTGACTAAGGAGCATTTGCCTCATGAGTTACAGCCTGGAGTTTGAGCCCTGCAAAGTGGAAGCCTTCCACGGAATTGAGTGATGCCCCCAGTTCACACCCTCCTGGAGACTCACAATGTGACCTCATTGGGAAACAGGGATTTGCAGATGTGATGTTGAGTTGAGGTCGTGCTGGGTTGGGGCGGACTGTAATCCAGCTCCTGGTGCCTATTCTAATAAGAAGGTCATGCAGACAGATACCCAGGGACGAAGGTCAGATGAGGATGGATGCAGAGATTGGAAGGAGGCGTGGATGACTTCTTCCCCAGAGCCCAGTAAGATGTGAGGCTTCCTGAACTATGGTAGAACATGGATCTGCTGTTCCAGGCCAGTCAGCTTTTGCTAGGTTGTTACGGCAGCCTCAGGTCTCTGTGTGATGAGCGTTCTTTGACTTCCTCCTGGTCCATAAACACCTTCCCATGAAAACATGCTCTGCACAGAAGGCTGCCCGACTCTCCAACCCTACTCCTCCTCTGCCCACCATGCACACTTTTAAATGAACTTTGAGTGATGCTTTAGTTGTGAAACTCATATTCTTTTTGGAGGAAAAAACCCAACTCTTCTGGGAGAAATTAAATGTAGGACCCCTCTCATTGTAGATAACTAAAGTGTTTATGTCTTTTTAGAGATTATGCTATTATCTCCCATCTGTCAGTAAAATTGTGGATTGTTGTAGATTATGCTTTTCAAGATGCCTTGTACTCATTTGTTCAAATGCAGATAAGCCTTTTTAAATTTTTTATTTTTTATTTTTATTAAGGTATTATTGATACACACTCTTATGAAGGTTTCACATGAAAAAACAATATGGTTACTACATTCACCCATATCATCAAGTCCCCCCCATACCCCATTGCAGTCACTGTCCATCAGTGTAGTAAGTGCATACCAAGCCTTTTCATTGGACTATTTTATATGGAAATAACTAATACTATTAAGTGTATCTGCATCTCCTTCTGTTGATGTTCTGCATCACACATGCACTGACGTCCCACAAATGGGTAATTAGTGTGGTGTGTGCACATGGGCCTGTGGCCACCACACAGTTGCCGCCAGCCTAGATCTCAGATAAACAGCAGAGACCAACTAAGCAGTGCTCTTTGTGTCTTAAAAACAAAATGTGTAATTATGAATGATATGTTTAGGGAAGCCTGCCTCGAGGGAACGGATTTGCCTCCACTGTACCTTATGTGAATAGTTCCACAAGCAGCTCTGCTAAGATTTTCCCCCCAAATGACTTAACAAAGTGTCACATTTTAATTACAAGTATGTGTTTTTAAAAGTCATAGGAATTTAAAGAAACATGTAGTAACAAGTTTAAGAAAACAATCTGTGAATGGCTGGGCACTGTCGTTTCCTCCGTGACTCAGCGACCCCCAGATTCCGGATGCAGACACAGTGCTAGCTATGTTCTAGCTCATTTGTGTCAACTAAGTTTTTTAAGAAATAAGGCTACTTTTGGACATTTTGGATGTTATTTCAAATGGTAACAATCATTGGAAAGTATTAAATCCTTTTCTCTGCTTTTTGAATGGAGATCATCTGAAAAACTAAAAATGGACTTGCCATTACTTAACAAGCTGAGCCTTAAAATCAGGCAAAATAAAAAGAACTTACTTAAATGACTGTTACATATTTTTTAGATTGATAATTAAAAATCTGGATATGAACCTTGAAGGAATTATTAAAATTTGTTTCATAAAGTTTTTGTGTTAGGCTTTCTAAATCAGAATTAGAAAGTATATAATCAGTCAACAAGGAATTATTAAATTGGAACATGTAAAAATCTGATTATGCTATTTAATTATGCCATTTTGCAATAACTGATATATATTAAAACCTATAAACTTGGGATTAATGCAGCATGTCAACAGATAAACACAGACTTCATCTTAGGGCTGAATTACACAATGTTAAGATCTTTTATTGTTCTATCTGCTATTTTGATGTGAAACTCAATCATGACATGATTCTAAAGCTTCTTTGGCACAGCATGGGAAAACCCAGCAGTGTATTTTCTGTTCTTTCTGCATTTATATTTGCAAGCTACATATATGTACTAATTAGAATTTAATAAGCCTTTCATCCAAGAGAGAATTCTGATCTCTCTAAAGCTTTTATCCTCGCCCTACTTAGAATGTCATGATCCTTTATTCTGCAGGGTTTTTTTTAAAGATACAATTATATGTTTGTTTTTTTTTGTATGTTACAATTATGCAGTTTCCTTTACATGAGTATTGCTTTCTGGAGAAAATGTTCTTTGAAACACTAGGAAAATAAAAACAATTATTTCTATAGAAGTAAGAATACTCTTCATATGAGCAATAAATTGAAAATGAGGCACATTCAACATGAATCTGAGTCTTTGTTGTCCATACTAAATGAAGGGTAATTTTACAAAAATAAAGCCAAGAAAAATGAAATAACGGGATTTCATAGTTTTTCAGAGGTCAGTTTTACTGCCAATTAATTCAGCATAATGTGGCCTCAAACCACACTCTACACTGAGGGTGTGTGTGTTTGCTATGACTTGTCAAGGCATCCGGTTATTCCAAATTTGGGAGAGAATTCCACTGGAATTCAGTTGCAGATGGTGGTTTTATGAAGGAGGCGGCCGTCAGGGTCTTGGATGAAGTGATGTGTTAGTCCAGCTGTGCTCGGGGCTTGTCCGCTCCCCACCCCCGCCCCGTGTCACCCACCTGCCACTAGCCTTCACTTTGTCTCAGGTTTCCTTTCTCTAACCTTAAGTTCCCCCAGGCATGATCATGAAGGGTCCCTTTCATTATTATTCCTTTAAAAAGTTCATCTCCAAAGCAATCTTCATGTATCAAGTGACAATTTGTTACCCAAAGGTGTTCATAACCATCAGTCAAGCCTCTTGCTCTGCCTGAGAGAATGTCGCTGCCCTGAATGGACGCCCTCCCCTCTGGCACAGAGCTTTGGCCCTTAACATTGGTTCCAGCTATGACGAGCCACCAGCAGTGTGCCCACCTCCTGTGAGACATCCTAGCGGGGTGGGGAGACCCCACGGGGAGACTGGCCGTGTTCATGGATGTACACGTTCATGCCCACACATGCACCCGTGTGATCATGTGG
Source organism: Phataginus tricuspis (assembly GCA_029783875.1). Lineage (NCBI taxonomy): Eukaryota > Metazoa > Chordata > Mammalia > Pholidota > Manidae > Phataginus > Phataginus tricuspis. The sequence continues at coordinate 570,767 of JAQQAC010015530.1, read as the reverse complement.
GGACCTGGCAGAGCCCCAGGGAAAGCAGAGACGAGGCTGTGGCTGTGGGGAGCAGAGGTCACCGCCATGCTGAGATGGGTCTGGAGCACACACGGCAGGCGAGCAGTAGGAACAGCAGCCTTTCCTGTGAAGTGGGGAGGGGAGAGCAGGGAGCCTTGCAGGTAAATGGAAAGGGTGTTGAAAGAAATCACAATGGGTGGCCTCCACCTCTGGGTGAAACAGTGAGGAATCCAGGGAGAGACTCCAGTCTTGAGAAGAACAGAAAAGGATCCATCCAGCTCAGACATCCCCCGTATCTGTCAGGGTTTGCAGAGAACAGGACCAAGATAGGGCGTGTAACACACAGAGATTTATTTTAGGAATTATGGAGCCTGGCAAGTCCAAAGTCTGCACGATGGGCTAGCAGGCTGCAGACTCGGGGGGCTTATGGAGCTCAAGTCCAAAGGCCAGCTGCTGCTCTTGGGGCGTTAGTCTTCGTCTGTTAGGGCCTTCAGCTGATTAAACAAGGCCCACCCCCATCACGGAGGACAGTCTGCTTTCCATAGAGTCCACCAAATTAAAGGTAAATTTCATCCACAAAATGCACCTGCACAGGACCTCAGAAGTAATGTTTGACAAATTTCGGCACTGCGGCCCAGTTGAGTTGACACGTGAGATTAACCATCACATGCGTTTCCCTTTGCTTCTTGGTAACTCTGTTCTTCAAGAACCCGTTCGCCAGTCTCTCCGTCAAGCTTCATCCTCAGGTGGGAATTTGCTCCCAGGACTGAATTCCCAACTGCTCTTCTCTAATGCCCTCTACTGGAACCTTGTCCCTGAACCTGTTGTCTTTTTGTTCACATCTGTTTCTCTAGCACCTAACATGTCTCCAGCTTTATCAAATGTGTGCAGTAAAAGTTGATAGACGAGGGAATGAATTGCATTTAATTGTTGTCAGTTTTCCTACACTGTGAGCACCCTGAAAGCAGGACAGCCTTCCCTGCTTTTCTGTACTCAACCCTTGGCACAAATTAATGACCAGTAAATGCTGCTAAAGGAATAAATGGACACATGACCTACCAATGCCTTTGGTGTGTTTTTCCTTATCCTGATTACTTCCTGTTTTCTCCCCAGTGTTTCTAAAAGGCTTTTGGAGAATTTACACAGATTTGTATTGCTCTATGTGCACAGAGAAATTATACTTGCAACTAGGGTTGCCAGTCAGAAAATGTGGGGGTGGGAATCAGCAGTTTTAAAGCACTGCAGGTAACCTCAGTGGTTGGGAATCCCTGTGCTGGACACCGTTAAAGTGGGAGGAAAGGAGGTTAGAGCAGCAGGTGACTCTGTGGATGGCAGGGTCACATGGGGACATCAGGAAGGAGGCCTTGAGCAAGTGCCAAAGAGTGAAGGACACCTACGGAGAGAAACGCTGGAAAGAAAGCTACAGGTGCTTCATTAACACTCAGCACATCCCTTGGCAGGCACCACAGTCAGGGCTCACATGCCTGGCCCCCGGTCCTCTTAATAGCCTCACAAGTTTACTGTGTTATGGACTTGTTAGATGAGTAAGTACAGGTTTCTACCGTTTAAGTTCCTCAATACCCCACATCAAGTGAACAACAGTATTTCAAGCCTGTGATTTTCATGTTCTTTTTCTCAACCCCAACTACATGGTAGAAGCTCCCAAATTCACGCCCCGCCTAAGATCCATTATATCAGAATCCCCAGGTGAGTGGCCCTGGCATCGGTATTTTATTTTAAATCCCAGTAACGTTTCTGATGCTCTGCCAGGGTTGAAAGTCACTGCCACAAACACCACAGATGCACTCCTTCGCACCGGGTGCTGCACCCAGGAAAATAAGCTTGGCTCACTTTATAAACGGGCTGCTTCTGTTCGGAGAAGGGAGCCCGAATGGTCACCACTTATTTGGTTTTCATGTGATTCAAGGCGCTCCTACTGGGTGTCTACTTTGATGTCATAGGAGTTTTATCCCATTGCTACTTAGAATTACTGAAGTGCCTCCTCTCTGGCTCTCCAGCAGGGGTCCCGCTCGACGCCTCTGCCTTTGCAGGTTTTGTGACAGCTGCTGCTTTTTACATTCTGCCCCATTCCAAAAACCGGTGATGCTGGGACGGACACACATGCACAACCCTCAGATCAAAAGGCATGGTAGATGCTGTGAAGCAGTTGTTAAATTTAATGTCAGAGTTTCTATTAATTTGGGGAACATTTAATCCATCATTTTCATTAGTATTACAAACTTGCAGCTAATGTCCACTAACTTCACATGAAAAGACCCATTTGTGCAAGTCCCTGAAATCATGTCAAAATTTAGTCTGGTACTTCATTGCATGATATATATGTAAAAGCTTACTAATCAATTTAATCTCAATCCCAGTGAAAAAGATGAGGACGAAAACTATAAAATTGATAACATAGAGTTGAATTTCTTTACTCTGGCTGCAATATTAGAATCTAGGGGCACTTTTTAAACAGATAGATGCTCAGAACACACCACCTAGAGACTGATTACACTGATTCAGTGGGCCCGTTTTGGGCTGAGATACTATTATCCTAAAGCCATGTAAGTGATTCAGATCTGTTGTTGTTCATATCCTCCCCAGGTGAATATTCACATTCATATATTCACTGTGATGATGGTAGAGATGATGATCGTGATGATAGTAACTCTGTGCTAAGCAACTTTACCAAGTATTTTACATATAGTAACTCATTTAGTGTTCACAGCAGCTATTCTATGTGAGCAGCATTATCTTTCTGCAGAAGAGAAACAGGTCTAGAGAGATTGAGTGACTTAGTGCAGGATGGCAGAGGCAGAGTGAGAATCCGGAGTCAGGCTCCAGCCCCCCCCCCTTTTACAGCCTCAATGAGACTATGAAAAAACAAGATCATGTCACCCCAGCTTTCCCATCAGTGTCCACTTCCCTCTTCTCGATTTTGCAGGGCGTAAGTAGGTACAGGCCCATTAATGCCACTATTAGGTGATCAACCATCTCACACCCACACCCACAGTATCTGCCTTGCAGTGGACCAGCACCCAGTCTCCAGGATTCAAGGAAGTACTGCTAGGTGGTTAACCTGCTTTGGAAAAGGAAACCTTCATTTCTCACAATGGGAAAAATTCAAGTCTTTTGAATCAGGCAGATAAAATATCACATTTATGTACATTTATTTATTAAAGCTAGTAATCTAAGTAGTTTAATCTGACGTTCACATTTTTAATCTAGTAAATGGAAATAATTCCCAATGATAGGATTTTAAAGGATTACGTGGAATAGCATATAAATTCCCTTGCACACAGTAGGTGCTCGGCACCCTGGGTTACCTGCCCTTCTGTCCCGTTCCCAGTCCAGGTAAGTAATCAGCTTTGCACCCAGCAGCTCTGTTGGGCCTCTGTGTCTGAAGGCCGGAGCGGCTGAAGAAGGCCTGCGGGGCAGAGGGGAGAGCCATCTGCACAACGCCGGGCCCTAAAACAATGCTAGGGATAGAAATGCCTCCTCAAACCTTGTGACCACCACCCCTCCACACCAGGCGATCCTAAGGTCTAAAACCCTCATCAGCAAATCTCCCCCGAGAACCCGTCGCAGAGGTCGCGCCGTCGCCTCGCGCTGTCTACACGGGCCACATGCGCCGACGGCGGGCGCGGATGCTGCCGCGGGAGCCCGTGGCGGGCGGCGAGGGGCGGTCACACTCTCACCCAAGACCTTCCTGAACACGCTTCAAGTGTGGTTGAGCCTGAGCACGTCTTAAACTATAGGGAAAATGGTCTCGGCAAACCGAAATGGCTTTCAGAGCTGCAGGCGTCACACCCAGGGACGTGCGGCTCCTAGTCGCCGTCGCGCGGCCCGCGCTGAGCGGCTCCCGAGCTCGCCCTGGGCGGCCAGGTGCCCGCGCGCGCGGTTTGCTTCATTCTCTTTATGCGCTTCGGCGGTTTGCTCTCGTCAGCCTTTGAATCTCGGTTTCAATCTTTGCGTCTTTCGATTGCTTTGAAGAGTTTTTATATAATATATAATACCTTTTGTCGTCCCCCAGTAATTTAGCACGTACCTGATCAGTGTTTTCAAAGGCCTGCCGGGGAGCATTTGCCCGGCGCGTGTGTGTGTCTCCGAAGCCTCCCGGCCGAGCTCCGGCCCTCCCTCGCCTCCGGCTCCGAGCGACCGTCACGCGTGTCATCCCAGGGGCCGCGGACGAGCCTGTCGGCCCCAACGAGCAGGTGGTCAGGTTCCAGACCTGAGGGCCCTCCTCGCGCAGAGACTTTTCCAAACATACCTTTTCTTTTTCATTCTTTTTTTCCCGTTCATTGACTTCACTCCCTCTTTCTTTCCCCTCTTTACCTTCAAGTGAAAGTAGTTTTAAACTTTCCTGAAGGTTGGAATTTTATCCAGACTTCCTTACAATACTCCATATAGCTGTGCTTTACTCTTCTGACAAAACTTTTAAGACTCCTCTGGCTAAGTTCACTTGGCATTAGAATTTGTCCTTTAACGACCATGTTGTGTCTTTCTTGTAATGTCAGCTATCTCCGCACCTTCAGGACATTTAGATTTCTTTTCTCCATTTTCTTTTCTAGCAAGGTATTTTAGCCCTAGTGAAAAGTAGGACCTGTTCCCTTTTAAATATGTGCCTCTGTACTCAGCATTTCAAATAACTTTATCTCAGTTCTGGCCTCTGATAAAGTCTCCAAGTGCTTTACAGTCTTAAAATTCTGGAACCCATCATAAATTGCAACTTTTCCTTCAGGAATCATTCTGTGCAGCTCTTTATCCCTATACTTAGAAAGAAGCTTTTAGCTATATGCAACCCAATGCCAAATCCCCAAACCGCTGTCTCCCAGGGGACGCCCACATACAGGCAGAGCGTTCCCACCTGTAGTGAAGCCGTGTGCCTGTGACATCGTCTCTGTGGCACAAGCGGCCGCCACAGAGCTGCAGGTGGCCAGGGTCCTGTGGTAGCTTGGACTTCAGGGACCCAGGATGTTCCACTCAGAACCAAGTCAGCAATTGACAGTTAAGACCGACCGGTAGGGACAAAGTCAAGGGTGAAGATGGACACCTTTCCTTTCACCACTGTGTCATCATGGGACACAGAGTAGTGACATTTGCATGACCTCCAGGGAAAGTGGGTGGGGCCACATGGGACAAACCGTGTCTTGTACCTGTGAGCCTTCCAAGCATGCTGGCTGTCAGGTGAATCACCTGCTCACATCATGTACTAAATATCAGACTTCCAGGCTACAGACCCAGCGATACATTCTGCCTTGAGAGGGCCAACCCCCAAGACACCACACCCTAGTTTTTTGTTGGCCAGAAATAATGTGTGTGTTGGGATAGAGAGCATTAAGAGAGTTTTTGCCTTTAAACAATGACTGTAGGTTTGTCTTTTTCCCTTCAACTTTGTCAATTTTGAAGACAGAGAATTCCAATTATTTAATTCCAGCCTCTTCCTCCCAGAGCAGCCCTATACTGTCAGCAAACAAACCGTAGTCATTGAAACAGAGGAAGCAGGGGAGCATAAAACGTCAAGGACTATTGACATGCTTCCTGGAAAGCAGAAGGGAGTGGATGGTACTTGACTGGGCTCGGCAGAGAATGTGGAAACCCTGGTGCCTACAGAGGAGAGGCCAACCAGATGCAAAAGGAGGCTCCCTGGAAAACCCTGGAAAAGCTCAAGGGCTGGAGGCCAAAGGAATGGAAGCTGGGGGTGGGGTGTAGAGCGGAAAGCAGGACTTCAGGACTTGGTTGAAAGTCCTAAAAAGGACCCTTTGGGCTCCCAAGTCACCTCCTCAACCCTGTGCAACCTGGCGATGACCCCTTCACCTTCAGAAGACATGGTGGGATGGGGGGCACATTATTCTCTGGAGGGACTAAGCAGAGAGGCTACAAACCTGGCAATATTGGAAACTGCAGGTGGGGGTGAGCTATAATGCAGAAGTGGAGAAGGTGAAGCGGAAATCTGCAGGCCAAGTCGTGATACATCCCCTCCCTTTCAGACCTTCTTACCTGACTCAGCTCCCAGGACCCTGGCAGCTGGCCTGTCCCTGCCATAGAGCATCGGAGGTGGTCCCTTGGGAGGTCTGGCAGCTCAAGGCAGGAGAAACCTATTTGCTCTTCAGGGTGTTTCAGTGATGGCTCAGCTTTGTGTAATTGCCTTACACCACGTTCTAACACCTGTAACACATTGTGTGAGCAGATAGCTAAGGTGTACCCAGTGTACCAGAAAATCTCTAACATAAAAGATACCAGAACAGACAAGTAAACAAGGAATCCAAGGAAACAAAGATGCTGGGGAAGAGATGAAAGCTTAAAAAGAAACCAAAATGTATATTCTGATAGATACTAGAAAAGAAATTGTGGCTGTGAAACAAAATATGGCACTGTGAAAAGGAACAGTTAGAGACAAATGTTATTCATGGAAAGTAAACATATGTTAGGAGAAATGAAATATGCAACAGAAGAGAGATGAGGAATTATTCTAGAGAAGAGTAACAGAAGGAAGATGAATAGAAGAGAGCGAGACTAGAGGATTAGGCAGGGTCCAACATCCATTGAAAGGAGTTTGTCTTCAGAGTAAAAGAACAGAGGAGATAGAGTTCAGAAATGCTAAAGAAATGGAATAAAATGTGCCCAGAATTAGAGGATATGAGTGAAAGTCCCTTGCATCCCAAACACAGTCAGTGGGGGGGAGAGGGATCAGTCACGAGATGTCAGGACGCCAGGGTGACTTCTCAGGAACACTGGAAAGTAAACGACAGTGAAGACAGGCCTTGAAATTTCTGAAGGAAAATATTTCTAAACAGCGAATTCTGTGTCTAGTTAAGCTAATAATTAATGGAAAAAGAGGACGAAGATATTTTTAAGCACTTAAATTCTCCAAAATTATTTGTCCCAACCGTCTTTCTCAGAAAGCTACTGAGTATATGCCCCCTGCCCCGGCCATGAGGGTGTCCATCAGGGAAGAGAGGAAATCCAGGCAAGAGACTCACTGCCCGCTGGAGCGGCCCAGGGCAGACCGGGCTGACAGCCCAGCAGCACCACCGCCGGGAAGAGGGGAGGGGCTCAAAGACGGCCGCTGTCGTTCATCTGTGTTAAGGGGAATGTTATAGCTATTGGAGAATTTGAAAAAACATAACGATGGGCAGATAGAAAATTAAGCCATCAAAATTAGGACACAACTACCAACGTCAGGAAAAAGAAAACTGGTAAAGAGGGGAGATGGAATGAAATCCTATGTGGTTTACATACAAACAATAGCCATGGAGACTGATCAGCGCTTCACCTAAAGTTGTCATGTAATTAAAGTGGGAGGACTAAGGAAGAAAAGTGTGTGTGTGTGTGTGTGTGTGTGTGTGAAAGGGGGGGAGGAGGGAGACAGGACACACGCTAGAGGAAATGTGTGTACAAATGAAAGCCTTGTTCTCCATAGGCCAACAGATAGTATCTACATTAAAAAAAAATTTTTTTAAGTATGAAAGTATCATTTAGGATATGGAGTGATTGTCATAATTAACAGCTAAGACATGAAGGTGGCTGCCTCTGGATTCAAGAATGGGAATGGGATTGGTCTGGGCCCTCCTTTTAAGCTTTATCATTCTATATGACTTTATAAAAGACATGCATGAATTATTTTTAGTATGTAAAAGTTACAGTTAAGAACTTTAAAGCAGTGAGTGCTGTGCTCTGTGGTTTTCAGGCTGTGCTTCCATGGGGACGGCCTTACTGAAAGGGAGCTGGTTGGGGAGCCACAGGCCTCAAGCCTGAGCTTCTGCTAACAGATCTGTGCCTGGGCCTTGCAAAGTTCCAGTGAACTCTTCCCTCTGAGCAAAGGGCTCCGTAGTGAACTGATAGTAAAATAACGACAGTGCTGACAGAGAAGTTTGCAAAGCACTGATGGGCCGTGTGCTTGTCTGGAGAAAAACTCCCAAACAAATAAGCTGGATAAGGTAGCTGCTACCAGACTCAGCCCAGTCTGGCGTCACCTGTCATTTCTAGCTTTTGGTCAATCTCCAGAAGCTTGGGGTACAACAAGTTCGTCTGGGTCACAGTTATGGGTTGGACATATGATTATGAAAATGTGCCCAGGCTTGAAGTAATGACATTAAATATACTTTTGCTCCCCAAACTAAGTGCACCCTCACTTGAGAGGCACCAGTCATGACATATACTGCAGAGTTGAGGTAGGGACAGTAGGGGTACTTCTGTGTCTCCAGGATTGCCTAGTGATGGATACGTTTATGACTGCGCTTGATCTAATTAGGGTTGATTTTGGCCCCACAAAGGAAAGAAAACCTACCCCATATTAAAGGAAAATATGCCAGTAAAATCTTTATTTTGGTATTGCGGATGGTCCATATCTTGTGTAAAAGTGGAAGGAATATTGATTATTCCCTGGGCTGTTGAGCCTTTCAAAATCAAAACATTCTTAACTTGGTGAATTTAATTTAGGGAAAAATCAAATCCTGAAACAGATAGTATACCAAAAAAGCTATTCTCTCCGTCAACCAGTATCTACCTTTCTCTCTTCCCCACCACTCCAAACAAGAGCACAGTTTGAAACATACCTCTTTTGCAGACATCCGACCTCTCAATCTAAAATAACTAAAAGCAAAATCTTTAAAAAATAACTACATGTAATTTTAAATAAAGTTTATATGAAACATAACTTCTAAAAACATAGATTCATTCATTTTACATATTCCTGTTTTACAGAAATACCTCATTGAGGTTGACAGGTCTTTGAAATGACTTTATTATTCTCCCTGTAGAGGTGAGGGAATAGTGACCCTTGGTGTTTGACCTCTTCTGTGTCTAATGGGGTAAAGGAGAAAAGAAACCTGTATTTTCAGAGTGTCAGTCTACTTGGGCCAAAGACCTCTTAATTCATAAAAACCTAATCTTTTTAGAAGCATACATGTAATGCCAAACACTCTGATCGTGTGTTTCGCATGGCTGGCCCACCCCACCTGGGCGTTCCTGGCTTTGGCACTGAAAACCCTGCACCAGGAATCCCTCAGTTCCAGTCCAGCTGGGCTGGTTCGTCACTTTGCAAAGGGTGCTCAGCCCCAGGGACTGTAGCAGTGCCCCACCCACCCGCAGCAAGTGGCACCGGAACAAGACACAGGAATGAGAGTGAAACGGTGACAAAGCAAGCACGACCAACAGAACAATTAACACTTGCTTTTCCCAAGTGTTCGTGTAACCAGATACATCTACAGATTTCAGATCCATGTCAGTGTCATCAAGAATCCAAGCCACAAATTTGGCAGCAGTGGATCCTGAACAGGGAAGGCCTGTCTTAAGGGCTTCATGGGAAGAAGTCACAAAGCACCAGCCAGATGTCTGGGGCCAGGCCTCCCGACCCCCTCAGCCCTCGCTCTGCTCCAAGGCTGCCTCCCCAGAGGAGCTGCTCCCATCTGGCCTCCAGCCTGGTCCCTGCTTCCGGCGTCAGGATTCTGTCCCCCACCCCTTGTTCTCACCGCTTCCTTCAGTTCACCCCTCTTCCTGAGTATTTCCCTCTATGCTCTTTCCTAAAATCAACACAGGCCCCTTAAGCTGATCCTGTGTGCCTTTCTGCCTGATAGAGCCTCCCCACTCCCCTCCCCAAAGCCACCTGCCATCCCAGATCCAGAGAAGAGAAAGAGAAGTGCCTTCCAAGACCAGGAGAGGAAGGGCATGAGGAAAGATGCAATTATTCTTATTTGAATATTTTTGGGGGGAATGTGTACCCATAAATCATTCTGATAGGATTTTATCTGGCCCACAGATACTCTAATACAGTTGAAACCACGCACATGTACCTCCGTAAGCTGTCATTTTTAGCCCATGTCTTTCTGTTGCCATTGAAACCATCACTGTTCGCAGATGTTCCTACTGAATGTGACATAATTAGCATATTCGTACACACGGCCCTTTCCATAAGGTTAGACACAGCATCCTGCTGTTTGGGTACCCGGAATTCCCTATCTGTTGTTAGAGCCCCTGTCCTCAGTGTTGTTTGTGTGGCTTTTCTACCTTTTCTTGGACAGTGTCTATTTTAATAGCTTTTTATAGAACTACTACTTGGACCTACCAATTCTTTTCCTTAGTGGAAAAACCCACTATTCACTCCTTTGGAAAAAACACCTCATTAAAAAAAAGTAGTGTCTTAGTCCATTCTGGCTGCTATAACAATATAGGATGTGTGGCTTATAAACAAGAGAAATTTATTTCTCAGCCTGAAGACTAGAAGTCTAAGATCAAGATAGCTAGCTATAGATTCAGTGTCTGGTGAGGGCTGTGCCCTGGTTCACACTGGGCCACCTTTCTGCCTTGTCTCCGCATGGTGGGAGGAACGCGGGAGCTCCCTGGGGGCTCTGATCCCATTCGTGAGGCCTCCACCCTCATGACCTAATGACCTCCACGGGCCCCCGCCTAATACTTCCTAATACAACCACACTGGAGACTAGGTTCCAACATATGGGTTTAGGGGGGGACACAGATATTCAGTCTATAACAGTATTTTTTAAAAATAAGTGATGCAATGCAAAAGTAAAAAAAAAATCATCTGCAAAACCATCAGTCTGAGAATACCATACATGCCAGTCCCTGAAGGATGCCCAGGAGGGAGAATAGCAGGAAACATTTGCTTTTTGAAGACCAACTTCTTCATTCCCATAGATGCCTGCCAGGTCTGCTAAGACCGAGTTGAATAGCCCCTTCGTCTCTGCTAGGAGCCTGCCAGCAGCATGCGGCTCACACAGGACTGCCAATACAGGCCGTTCCTGGAGAAGGGGACGGAGGTGAGCTGCTGTTCACGGCCAATCCAGGGCATTGGACTTGCCTGTTAGGTGCCCAGTTTCCTTTGGAAGCAAGTCCTGGAAGCTATTTTTCTGATCAAATCCTAACTCTTATGTTAGTGCTTATGAAAGAGAAAAATAACATTTGCTCATGATAAAGACTGAGTTCTAGACATAAATTTTATCAATTGCCTCCTGAAGTTTAGGGGAGAAAAAAAACAGTCCCATTGTTCCCGCTCGGCCTTGAGTTTGGACTAATGCTACTGATTCTGTTCCAACTGTTCTGGAATTTCCATGCTTGGCACAGATGAGACCATAACGGATGATAAAGCTGGAAACCTAAGGGGATATTTGACTGATGAGTGTTGCCCTATAAGGAATGGCCAGTAGCAATAAAGAAAGTTTTTATAGTTTACTAGTTAATGTGAAATAATAGAAGGGTCTAACATTTCCTTTTCTCTCTGTTTTTCTTACAAGCCAGCAAGATCAATGTAAATGATCTTTGCAATATTTGCCATGTTGATATTTAGAGTCAATGACGCAAAATGTACCATGATTATTTTTGCGGGGGGGCTTCAACATAGGTGCTCAGTACTGATGTACCGCCTATAAAATCTTTTGGTTAATGGCTTGAAAAGAGAAATAATCCCCCCCGCCCCAAAGTCATTAAGATAAATGTAAAATATATTTATCTAAAATGTGGGCCAACATATAACTGTTTTCCACATGTTAAAATAGATACGTATACATAACAATTCTTCAGGTTAAGCAAAGATTTCTGGAGTGTCAGTTATGTGCCAACGTTCACTCAGAAGTACAGCGCACACAGGGAAGTGGGCTGCACGCGAGCCGGATGGCTGGCCACCAGCTCAGTCCACTCTTCTAGGTTCGTAGGTGTGTGTGACACCATCCATTAGCCTTGAGGAAGAGGTTTCAAGAGGGAAGAAGAAACACAGAAGACAGGGATGTGTGCCACCCGGGGCATGGTTATTTCCATTTCCTCTGCAGGCTTTTGGGCGCCCCCATGTGTCAGCATTGCATGTAGTTTAAAATTCCCCAGAATCAAGTTTGCAAATAAGAATAAGGAGGTCTGTTCCTTCTCTAC
>JAQQAC010015530.1:542874-553383 GCA_029783875.1 Phataginus tricuspis | reverse complement strand
CTCACCGGCTGCCAAGTTCTCACAGGTGTAGCTGTACGCTGTGCACTTTCCTGTGTATTCTGGTCTCTCTTTTAGGGATAGTTGTATTTGCTGTATTTTCGTGAATAAATATAATGTTGGGAGGAATTTTTCTGCTAGTCCGTTCAAGACGCCATATTCCCGGAAGTCCGGAATCATAAATTCTTTATCAGGCTTTTCAAGACATTGTCCGGTCCTGAAAATTGCACATAATTAATACACCATGTTGAAAATGCAGAGGTGAATTATTTTCAGCAGGCTCAGAACTTTTGACTGCCAGTAACCAATGAATGAATATTACACACGTTTATTGGTAGTGATGTGAAGGGACCCTACATTATCAATCCTTATCAGGCCCTGTTTGAGGAAATGTGTTTTTTCCTCGTTTCCATCCCTTCAGTTTTTCTTCATTTGTGTCACTGTATGCACATGTTCTTTCTTTCCCAGAGCTTACCACAATTGGCAAGGCAGTCCTGGAAAAGACGTGCCCGGGAGATAAAGTGCCTTTGCACCCTCTTCTCCTGCCGTCTACAATGTGAAATGTAGGACGGTTGGAACCAGTTTTTCCACAACTCCTGGAAACAAGATTTTCCCTCACAGAAAGGCTGCAGGTTGAACAGTTGCTCTCCAGAATACTGTCAAGCAGGTAGCGGGACGTTTCTTCCACCAGTGGGTCCCAACTCATTTACTAATGAGGGAATCCAACTTCCAACACATTTGCCATTTCATTTTTTTCTGCACTCATAGCCATTTTGGGTAAAATTATTTGTGAATATTAAAACTTAAATGCTGTGGGACAACAAAAATGTAATGCCCCTTCAAGTATCTGCTCTATTCTCAGAGTTAAGAAAAAAAAATCCAGGAAGCATACTTGTCTGTATGATGTGTACCTGGGACGTTTTTCATGCCGAGTAACAGAATAAAACTTGAGCTGTTGCCTTCTGCTCCCGGGAATGCCAATCAGAGAACATTCTTTTTCAGACAGCCAAGTTTGGAAGTCAGTCAGTTGGTTTCTGGCAGTGAGTCGGGGGAGGGGGTGGCGGGGGAGAAAAGGCACCATGAGTCCTCGGCTGAGCCTCAGCTTGCAAGTGTCTCCCTTAGAGCCGTCAAGGAGAGCATCTTCGTCTACGCACAGAGACAGGTAAAGAGCCAGCGGAGTAGGTCAGCGTTCGGTGCCCCGGCGGAGGCTGGGTGGGAGGGAGGAGGGCGGAGGGACGGCGTTTGCAAGCCTGCCACTGGTGAGCTTCCAAAGCATCTGCCTGTGGACCTCAGCGGAATGTGAAACCAAGCCATTTCAAGTTAAAGATAGACACAGTGCACAGCAAGATCTGGAAGCCGAGTCTTAAATCCATGTCTCTCCCTAGAATTTCAGAGTTTTGTTAGGATCTCTGTTGGAATGAACATTTCAGTTAAGTTTATTCTTTAAGTGAATGTGCTAAGAATTCATATATGCTCTGGATGTACTAGAAGTTGGAGGGCTCGAGGCCACGGCGTACATCCTCTAGGGTAAGTGAAAAGATGGTTTGGAGGCACATCGCTTCTCTGGGAAGGTTAATGTTGGATTTTTCTTTTCGTTGTGTGAATGAAAATGCAGTGCTGGAGAATCTCCCCTGCTGCAGCTTTCCTGCCTTTCTTGATAATACTTGGCATGTTAGTTTTGGGCAGCCAAAAGAAATAGAGGATTTCAGCTTAGTTTTGAGATTTTTCTTGCACATCTGTAACTTGAGTTTTGCTTTACCCCACTTGCATTTTCATCTCTTAACCCTTCCTTAAACACCCTGCATTTATTGAATTGTAATGTCAGTAGTTACACGTCCCAGTGCTGACCGGATGTCACTGTCTGTGATGTCATTGGAAGCAACTATATTATTGTGAGATGGACTTAATCCCTCACATGGCATGATGGCTCCTCCTAATTTAAAAAAATAACAAGAGGGATAAAGAGGTTTAATGGTGATAAAAGTGCATAAGGAGCCTTCTGTGGATATTGTTTTTTAAGAAGCAAATGAGAAAAACATTGGCAACTTTCCATTGAATGAGAACAACTTATTAATAGGAGGCTTTTTTGGTGTTGCCTCATTAATTCCAAGCAGGTTCTCCTCTAAAAAAGCTGATACTTGCCCCGAGATGGAGGTGTGCTGACTACACAGAGCTTGACTGTGGAGAAGGAGAGTCATCCAATCTGCTGTGGCCACACTGTTTGAAGGAGTTCAGAACCTTTTCTTTAAAAGAGAGAATGACAAAATTTAGTTCCTTTCATGTTTTGACCATGTAGAGGTTTTGTTTCTTGTTTTGTCAAGGGACCTCTCGGCTCTCCTTTAGAGACAGCATTTCCAAACTTGCTCAGCATTCTTCTGAATAAATACTGTCCATAATAGTCACAGAGTACATGTTGTGAGCTGGAAATCCTACTTTATATGGGGAAAGTAAGTCTGTTGACATTCTTACTTCAGAGTGTGGCGCTGAACAGTTGTTAAATGTAACTGGCTGGGCTTTGCTCTGTCAGAAATTGGAGTCTAATGAACTTAAGTTGGCTAAATGAGGCACCCATGATGAGTGACTTAATGGGGATCTGTCATGCAGTTTTGATAAGAAAAAATAATATACTGTGTCACTGTTCTAAAAGGAAAAGTGACCATTATGTTGGCATAGTCACTTGCTTTTACAACCACTGGGTATTCAGCAAGTCCAAACAGAACGTGAAGTTGGCAGGGCTCGGCTTTGGCGCCCTCCCACCATTCCTGCCCATTGTCCCCATCCCCCGCCAGTCCTTCTCCCTCCAAACCCGATGAATTTCATGCTCAGCACCCTCTTTTTCTTGCAGTCAAGACCTATCTTGAAGAAGGAATCTGACTCTAGAGTGTTTTAAAATCAGTGCACTACGTCCATCAGGAATATTTGCATTTCAGTATAAATACCTCACCTCCAGTTTAGGCAACTTTGTTAAATTACAGATAACCTTCTCTAGCCCTTATAAGCAACATACTAGGTGGTAGAAGTTGCAGTTGATTTTCTTGTCTCCACAGGATGGTATGTTTGTGCTTGTTCCCTGGTGACGCTGGCTCCAGGTGTCCTTGCCTCACCCAGCTGTGCCCCAGACTGTCGGCAGTAGGAGTGAGCAGAAATCATAGGTGGTCCCCAGAAACGTGGGGGTGCTCAGCACACCCAGGACACACACCCCGTGTGGCTAGCCTTTATTTGGCTGACACATTTCTGCCTGGATCACAGATACAATCACATCAGGCTTGTCAGTGTGTGGTTCTGATGTTTTCAGTGTGTCAAAAGCAAAGAAAAAGAGTACAGAAATTTTAAATTCTAAACTGTAAGAATTATAAACCATGTGGCTGAATAGTGTTGATGGGAAAGGGGGAAGAAGGACATTTCTCAGCTGCCGTCACGTCGCTCATAGTTTGTAGCCCCTGATGAAATCGCCAGGCTTGAATTTTGTTCCTTTGAACTGGTAAATGCAGGTGTTCACATGTCGGCTAATCCTAGTAGCTTGAGCGTGTTACGGATTTGTTTGTACTGATGTACTTGCCCGTCTCACTCGGTCTTGCTTCTTTAGTTGCTTGGATAACTAACTGCTGGAAATGTATTTTTTAAAGTACCTGTAAGATAAGTTGAGGCCCAGTGGGATGACGTTTTCCTCCAGCGGCACTGGGGACGGCAGCGTGCACACCCGAGGCTCCCGGCTCGTCCCTGCGCCGGAGGCAGGCCACGTGTCTGTGCGAGGAACGTTCCAGCCTGAAGGAGGATGTGGCCTGGAGACCCCGTGAGGCGGGGGCAGATCATCGGGGCGTCAGTGGGGGCCTCGGTCCCCACGCCCCCTGGTGGACTGCGCGCTGTGGCCGGGCCCGCAGACCCGCCCGGTGCCCAGGCCCCGGTCGAGCGTCCGAAGGCGGACTCCTCGCTCGCCGGGCCCTCCCAGCGTCTCGTTAGCTCCTCGCTGTTTTCACACCTTGACTATGTCTGACCACCTCAGTGGGAGTGTCAGCGCAAGCCGCGCCCTTCCCCTCGCTGGGCCCAGGGCCCCCGCAGCTGAACCCCGCCGGGGAAGGGGGTGCCGGGCGGCCTGCGGGGCCCGTCCCTCCTCAGCGGCAGCTGTGGGCCGAGGCGCCCAGGCCTTTGCTGCGATCTGCCGGCGCGCCCTCCCCCCTCTCGGCGGGTGTCCGGCCCCACCGCGTTCACGCCCCCGTGAGCCCGTCCGTTCTGGACCCTCCGCGGTCGCTGTTCCAGACCCGTCGCCCCCCAGCTGCCCCCTGCTCTGCCCGGTCCCCCGCCTGCAGCCGTCCGCCGGCTCGCCGCCCCCGCGCAATGGGCCTGTCCCCAGGCCTTGGTCGGTCCCCTGACGTCTGGGCCGCTGCCCGGCCGCCACCAGTGCCGACGCCGCGGAGCCCCCGCATCCCGAGGCTCCCGCACACCGTCGCCCCCCTGTGCTGGTCCGCCTGCCTTCACCCACCAACATGCGGCCCGAGGGTGCTGCCCACCGCCTCTGTGGGGACGCTCCTCCTCCTCCTTCGGCGCGGACCTTGTGCGCCCGCTTTCGCCTCCCCGCCCCTCCCTGCCCCTCCCAGACGCCCGGCGCGAGGCTGCGCATGCTCACGGCACGTGCTCAGCGGCTGGCGCGGCGCGGGGTGGGGCGGCACGTGTCTGAGGAAGGAGCAAAAGGCACAACTCAGGTTACTTCGTTCTTTTTTGTTCTAAACATTGTTATTCCTTGGGCTTTAGAGTCTTTGTCTGGAAGAGTGATCGGTAATGGTGCTCTATGTCAAGTAGAGTCAGTTAAAAATACATTTATTTGTTTGGTTATTGCTTTGGGGGTGGAGGTTATCAATTTCCCTTTCTGCCAAATGAGACTCTGTGACTTGGTTGTGGTGACAAGAAAGACGACAGAAATTTGAGCACGACGAATCCGCTGTATGTCACCAGAGGGCCTCCCACCACAGAGAAAGTCATAGAGTTGGAAACTGACACGTCTCAGCAGAACTAGTCCGGAATGCTGGCGAGCACAAACGGGAAAGATTCAGGGCCGCACAATGAAGTGAAAACCCCCTTATCCACACAGCCGGAATCTACGGCATCAGAAAACACGGCTGGACACAAGGCAGCTTGTGCAATACGATATTCTGACCCTAAATCTTAAAGTTGGCTGAAAATTTTTCTAAAAAATGTTTAAGGCCTTAAAGTGATTAATCTCAATTTGCTATGTTAAGTTCCAAAAAGGCTGCATCTACCTATTAAAAATCGAATAAAGTTGGTGGGAAGTAGAGGAAGAGGGAAAACAGCTGGTCAGTTCTAAGTATGTTTAATCTCATGCTCCTCATATCAGTCCCATGCTTTTCACACATTTATTGTCTGCCTTTGATATGCCAACTCCCAAGAGTTAGGAAAATAAGAAACTTGGTTTATATTTTTTCTCATACAGGCCTCTCCTACCTTCACAAAGATTAAAACCCTAATACGCATGGACTCAAAATTTATCTTTAAAAATATACCTTTGAATCTGATTAAATGTTCAAAGTAAATATTTAGGTGAGAACCCAGATTTCTCCACCACAAAACATGAAAAATATGGTATTATTGGCCTTGGCTTTTTTGCCTCACCAGCAAAAGAAATTAAGACTAGCTCTTGAAAACAGGCTGCTTTTTAATTGTAGCTTCCAAGTAGCTGGGCTAATTTGCCTCATTCATTCCAATCTCTGTCAAACTCCTGCCTGCACTGGGCTGGGTCATGGAACTATTTATTTAACCCCTTCACTGGACATTGACATTGGACTATGTCATGTTAAAATAATGGATGTAATGAACAGAGTCCTTTATATTATTGCTTCAGTAATATTCTTAACTTGTGTTAATCACACAGAAAACAAGTGACTTGTTAAAAAGTCACTTTGCCTTTTTTCAATAATTAGTGTATTCCGCTCAGAAAGCTAAGTTTTAAGAGTCCTTGGGATTATCTTAATTCTTAAAATGTGTCATATTTAGTAGTTACCTTATTATAGAATAGAGAGACCTAACAAAATTGTAAAAATAATAAACACAAGAGTCAAGTAGAACATGTCGATTTATCACACAGGAAACTGTTGTATCTTAACATAAAGTAGAAGTACATTTATTTGCACAAATAGAGCTGACTTTGCATTCTTGCAAAATAAATATGGTGTAAGGGTGACTCAAAGGCATCATGCGTCATGAAAGCTTTGTGAGGCTTTGTGTTTTTAAAGAGAGGAATAGTTATTTTTATTATTTTTCTCGTTTAGTATCACTTGACTTTTGTACCCCAAGCCGTGCAATGTGACAGTGCACATTATGAGGCTGAGAGAGTGAGTCCGCCAGATCAATCACAGTTCAAGAATACAGATGCCTTTACTGCTTTAATTAAAAGATTTAGATTAATTTTGAATGAAATTGATCTAATTCAAATTTCCTAGTCTTAGCCTGTTCACTGCTACACATTTGTAGAAACATATTTACTCATCCAAAGATATTGTTTCTAACACTTCAGATGAGTGTAATAATTCTCTTCTAAAACGCATCCAATGTTTCATACCATTTTGTAGGTAAGAAACATATGTTGCTATTTTCTTTTATATGTGATAAACCAAGATGCAGACATATAAAGTGCTCAAGATACTACATGTGGTTTCCTGAGGTAACAACCCCTAAAGCTTAGTGGCTCGTGGGGTTCCCCTTGTACAGATTATCTGTCCCTGACTGGTGGTGGCCCTCCATGTGCTCTCGCCTGGAAATGACCTGTGTTCCCCATGCTCACATTTCCTTGGCCAAAGCATGCCAAGTGGTCATACCAAACCTCGAATGTGCGAGGAATGCAGTCCTACAGGATGCCTGGAGAGAGAAAGGGCTGGAACAATGAAAAGATCACATGAATTCCACCCTGATGGAGGACGTGTGGGCCCAAGCCCTCAGAACAGAGATTGAACTTCAGGTCTCACTCAGCAGTCCTCCCTTACCCATCAGCTGTGGGTGGGAAGCAAATAATCCTGACAGATCATTGGTCAGCAAGAGCTGAACACATGTCATGGTGCCCTCGTCATTCACCTCACTTATGTCAAAGGCGTTTCATCTCCTCACATCATCACAAGAAGGGTGAGAGCACGGTGAGATGCTTTGACAGGCCACACTCATATGACTTTCATGCAGTACATTGTTATAATTGTTCTATTTTACTTTTCTTGTTGATCTCTTACTGTGCCTAATTTATAAATTACACTTGATTATAGGTATGTATGCATAGGAGAAAACAATATTTGTATATAAGGTGTGGCACTCTCCGGGGTTCAGACACCCACCGGGGCTTTGGCTGGTATTCCCTGGGAGACGGGGCCTCCTGCTCACCTGCGAGCAGCGTCCGGCCCACGCTCGGCAGCACGCAGGCAGGCTCCCTGGGATGTGACTCCGACATTTCTTGACTGTTTCCACCTTTTGACTCTCGTCCCACTGAGACTTCTTGGCTCTCTAAGATTTTGTCACGTCTGGAGTGTCTGTGGCCTCTCCCATCCCAGCTCTTCCAGTCCCTTTACCTGTCCCAGCTTTTTACCTGTCCTCGCGGTTTGCTCTCAGGGAGGCCTGGCCACAGCTGGGAAGGAAAGAGCCTGGGACAGGGCATCCCAGAGGATGGAGAGAGCCCCGCGGAATGTTCACTCTCCTCTCGAAGAACTGATCATGGGTGCCAGAGAAACGGAAAAGATAACTGAATGTAGTTCTCATCCCCAACCCCCATGCTTTCCAGGAGGCAGAGAGAAAGGACTAGGCTTAGGGGAAATGCCACGGAGTTATCTGTATTACCCGTTAGAAATGCACAGTTCTGAGGAGCAGCCTCTCAATTCTGTGCTTTCCATTTTGCTTTGCATTTAGTTTTCAGCACTAACAAAGTAAAGCTGAAGAATTCAGGGATTAATGAGATGCTTAAAAGTTGAAAAGTTATTAAGCCAATATTTAAGGTCTTTTGGAGTTTACATTAAATCAGCAAATCAGTTTATGTTCTTGAGAGCAATAATTGCAGGAAATGCTATATGGTAAAAACAAGGGGAGCCTGGGCCGGGCCATCTGGGGATGCTGAGGGCCGTGTCCCCCTCTTGGGGGCTCAGGTGACCATTAGTATTAAGCTTTTACACTAGAGGGCCATGTCTGATTTTTTTTAACCCAGTGTTTCTCAACCTAATGTCCTAATTTGAAAATATGTAAATATAATATATATCAACATACATATATATATATATCATTTTAACACCCTTTTTAACAAACTTGGTAAATTCTGGTTTAAATTGCCCCTCATTCATTGTATTAATAATTAAAGGTGGTAATTTGGTAGCTCATCTGTTACTTTGAGAACATACAGCTAAGAATCTTTAAAGGCTTTTAAAAATAACTTTACTATTGGTTACTTTTTATTATCTTGGTGAATGGCATTGATTTCAAACACCAACAGAAATCAAATTTTAAATGGATAGATTATCCAATAATATTTAACTTTATTCAGGCCTGTAATTTGTGATACAGCCACAGATAAAGACACTGGCTATGTTCGTCAGAACCCAGAACTCAAAGGGATTTGCTTATTTTACCCATTTCACTCAAAGCTCTAATGAAACTTTTCATCTTAGAATCTGATTATACATTATTAATTTAATCAGGGTTGCTGATCCTTTCTTTGTGAAGACTGTGTGAAGAGAAAAGTAATACTCAATTTCAGTATCTTTTGATTTTTTTTGTTGCTCACTCCTTTAAGTTAAAAATTTTTAAACCTTAAAAAGGAAAAAGAAACAGTAGGGCTTCCAAAGATGCTCTAATGAATAACCATCTATGGGATTTTTCTGTGCAAGGAGAAGGGTTGCAGAGTCATAGGAACAAAATGTTCACTTCTTTCTTCAGAATGTGTTACACTGTTAAATGTTGTGACCACTTAAACTGAACAAATTGTTCCATTAACTTTTATACTATCAGCAACTCTATTCAAAGGAACCCTTGATATGAGGTTCACTTACAGGCATCAGGGTGTGACCTGTGTCCTTTATCACCTTGTCCTCTTTGCTGATATTGTTCTGCTTTTTGTTTATCAGCATTTACTTCTTTTTAGTCTTCCCTCCATTTTAAAGTGAGAGGTAATTCATTTTTTAAGGAATATTATTTGGGAAATAAACCTTCTTTCTACTTCAAATAAAGAGAAATCATTCAACCAAAAGTTTGGGAGTGTGGGTAGCATAAATTCTTAGCACACATTTTTCCTGGCTGATTTTTGTTCATGTTTCCCTGGGGTTATAATAAGAGTCAGAAACCATAATGATGTCAGCAGTGCCTCTAACATTAACTGCAGGAGGATCTGAAGATGTCTCAGCACTGCAGGGTCCTGTGCTGCTCTGAGGAGCCCCATGGCAGAGCACAATCTCTCTCTCTCATTATATTTATATTCCACAACTGCCTAGTGCCTAAGACATTTGGAATGCTGAAAATATCCTGTGTAACCACTTGTCAGACACCAGAGCATAAATCTAAATTACCTAAGTTTACAGTATTATAATCTCTTCTTTAAAATGACATGAGGGAAGTGTTTAACTTAATGAGGCGGAGAATCCTGGTGTGCAAGTTACATTACATTTTTCATTGCTGAGGGTAAATTATTGCTCTAGTCTCTTATATGGTACCCCAGTGGCCTCAAAGACACAATGTAGCCTCCAGAATGTCCACTTTTGTCTTAGGCAATAACTTACTCCATGAGAGCATGCTTTCTGAAAATTACCCATAACATTTCTTGCAGTAGGCTGAATTTCTTGACGGTCATTCATAGATACTAGCTGAACTTGACTTTCTTTTATTTAACTTAGGAGCATTGACTGAAGTGCTAAGTCTGCATACATTACTATACCAAAGAGAAAACTGATGAACATTTTGTTTGTCTAAAACATTTAGAAAACAAAAAATTCTGAGTAAAAAACTAAATGAGAGGGCATAAAAATTTTCTTTGGCATTTCTCCTTTGATGTTGCTAGCTTTTTTAAATAAATAAGCATGGGTCTGTTGGAGGAGGTCTGTAAAGATATTGGACTAATATAAATATATTCTATAATTGCAAAGAAAGCATCTTATTCCTGTATTAGACATCATCTGTCTGACTCCAAATGAGCAGGAGTTTTTCAACAAGCTTTACTCTCCCGTGAGGTCACACAGGAATTTAATGAAAGCGGACGTGCTCCTCACCCAGCAGTGTTGCAGCATTCGGGTGAGTGCTGGAGCTTGATAAGTTCCAAGCTGGAGACCCCGCTCCAGGCTTTCTGCCCAACCATTACTGGTAACCTGATGATGTGATGGAGCAAATGAGAGTGCGGCTGCCTGGTTTAGTTAGATACGCATTTGCTGAAAGAGAAGCCAGCACATTTCTTATGCAAACCACCCAAATTCTAATTTGAGAGTATGCACACACACACATACACACACACACACACACACACACACACACACACACACACACACACAC
>JAQQAC010015530.1:526844-542864 GCA_029783875.1 Phataginus tricuspis | reverse complement strand
CACACACACACACACACACACACACACACACACACACACACACACACTATGTTATTACAAGTCCAGGAATATGCACATTAAAATACAGTTCTATGCTTAAGGGGGACACAGAAGTAGCAGATGAAGACAGAGTTGACTGGTTCCTTTCTGCATCTTGAGAGGTTTTAATATGCAGCCACATTTCTCAATGGCTGCAGTGGAAGGAATTCAGTTACTCAGATCTGGACCGGGTTTAGGATTGCCTTTATGTAGTTAAATTCTAGCAACTACTTAAAATCTCTCATTGGTAATGGGTGGATCAGGCTGCTATTTTTGGTGGCTTATTTAAATGATTTGGACAAACTTTCATTTTCCTGTAGTGTTAACACACAATATGAATGTGATGTAAAAAAAGTAACTAAAGCACACATTTTTATCTCCATGCTGTGCTACTAGCCCTGTGACCACCTTATAGTATGATTGAGATTTCTGTGCCCCTTTATCCCCCTCACCATGCCCTGAACACTACCGTACCCATCCCCCTTGGTAACCACCAGTCACTTCTCACTGTCTATGAGTCTACTGCTACTCTGTTCATTCTGTTTTGCTTTGTATTTATATTCCACAAATAAGTGAAATCATATGGTATTTGCCTTTCTCCACTTGGTTTATTTCACTAAGTATAATACCCTCTAGCTCCATCCATGTTGTTCAAATGACAGGATTTCTTCTTTTTATGGCTGAATAGTTTTCCATTGTATATATGTACCACCTCTTCTTTATCCATTCATCTATTGATGGAAACTTAGGTTGCTTCCATATCTTGGCTGTTGTAAATAATGCAGTGATAAACATAAGGGTGCATCTGTCTTTTGGAATCAGGGATTTTTTTCTTTGGGTAAATTCCTGGAAGTCAAATTACTGGGCAGAATGATATTTCTATTTTTAGATTTTTGAGTAACCTCCATACTGCTTTCCACAGAGGGCATCCTTGTCTTGTCCTGATCTTAGAGGAGAAGCTTTCAGCTTTTTGCCATTCAGTATGATTTTAGCTGTGGGTCTGTCATATATGGCCTTAATTGTGTTGAGGTACAGACCCTCTACACCCATCTTGTTGAGAGTTTTTATCATGAATGGATTTTGAATTTTGTCAAATGCTTTTTCAGCATCTATGGAGATGATCATGTGGTTTTTGTCCTTCTTTTTGTTGATGTAGTGGATGATGTTGATGGATTTTTTTAATATTGTACCATCCTTGCATCCCTGGAATAAATCCCACTTCATCATGATGGATGATCTTTTTTATGTATTTTTGAACTTGGTTTGCTAATATTTTGTTGAGTATTTTTACATCTATGTTCATCAGGGTTATTGGTGTGTAATTTTCTTTTTTTGTGGTGTCTTTGCCCGGTTTTGGTATTAGAGTGATGTTGGCCTTGTAGAATGAGTTTGAGAATATTCCCTCCTCTTCTACTTTTTGGAAAACTTTAAGGAGGATGGGTATTAGGTCTTCACTAAATATTTGATAAAATTCAGCAGTGAAGCCATCTGGGACAGGAGTTTTGTTCTTAGGTAGTTTTTTGATTACCAACTCAGTTTCATTGCTGGTAATTGGTCTGTTGAGATTTTCTGTTTCTTCCTGGGTCAGTCTTAGAAGGTTGTGTTTTTCCAGGAATTTGTTCATTTCTTCTAGGTTGTCCAATTTACTGGCATATAATTTTTCATAGTGTTCCCTAATAATTCTTTGTATTTCTGTGATATCTATTGTGACTATTCCTTCTTCATTTCTGATTTTGTTTGTGTCTTCTCTTTTTTTCTTCATAAGTCTATTTTATTTATTTTCTCAAAAAAAACAGTTCTTGGTTTCATTGATTTTTTTTCTTTTATTCTTCTCTCTTTTATTTATTTCTTCTCTGATCTATATTATGTCCTTCCTTCTACTTATTTTGGGTTTCATTTGTTCTGCTTTTTCCAGTTTCTTTAATTGTGAGTTTAGACTGTTTATTTGGGATTGTTCTAGTTTCCTGAGGTAAGCCTGTAATGCTAAGTATTTCCCTCTTAGAACTGCTTTTGCAGATTCTCACAAATTTTGAACTACTGAATTTTTGTTTTCATTTGTCTCCATATATTGCTTGATTTCTGTTTTAATTTGTTCATTGATCCATTGATTATTTAGAAGCATGTTTAGCCTTCATGAGTTGTAGGCTTTTTTGTTTTCTTTGCATAATTTATTTCTAGTTTCATACCATTGTGGTCTGAGAAGCTGGTTGGTAAAATTTCAGTCTTTTTGAATTTGCTGAAGGTCATTTTGTGGCCTAGTATGTGATCTATTCTGGAGAACATTCCATGAACACCTGAGAAAAGTGTGTATCCTGCTTCTTTTGGGTAGAATGTTCTGTAGATGTCTGTTAAGTCTGATGATCTAATGTATTGTTCAATGCCTGTTTCCCTATTTATTTTCAGTTTGGTTGATCTACTGATGAGGGTGGTATGTTAAAGTCTCCTAAAATGAATGCATTGCATTATATTTCCCTCTTTAATTCTGTTAGTATTTGTTTCACATATGTAGGTGCTCCTGTGTTGGGCGCATAAATATTTATAATGGTTATATCCTCTTGTTGGACTGACTCCTTTATCATTATGTAATGTCCTTCTTTGTCTCCTATTACTTTCTTTGTCTTGAAATCAGTTTTGTCTGATACAAGTACTGCTTCTCCTGCTTTTTTCTCCCTGTTATTTGCATGAAATATCTTTTTTCCATCTCTTCATTTCTAGTCTGTGTATGTCTTTGGGTCTGAAATTAGTCTCTTGTAGGCAACATATGGATGGGTCTTGTTTCTTTATCCATTCTGCTACTCTGTGTTTTCTGATTGGTGCATTCAGTCCATTTATGCTTAAGGTAATTATTTATAGGTATGTACTTATTGCCTTTTTTTTGTTTTCTGGTTGTTTTTATAGCTCCTCTCTGTTCCTTTCTCCCTCTTAAACTCTTCTATTGTTATTTGATGTCTTTCTTTAGCATTGTGATTAGATTCTTCTTTTTAAATTTTTTTGTGTATCTATTATAGGCTTTAGGTGTGCGGTTACCATAAGGTTCAAGGAGAGCTTCCTGACTATATAAGTCTATATTAAATTGCTCATTTCTCTGTTTGAAACACAGTCTTCAAAGTACTTTTTTTCTTCTTTTTCCTCCTCCAAATATTATGTATTAGAACTCATAATCTGTACTTTTTGGGTATCCCTTGACTGGTTTTGTGTATAGTTGGTTTTACTACTTTTGTTTTAATTTCATACTTGCTTGGCAAATAATTGGTCTCCTACTTTTGCTGTGGGTTTATTTTCACTGATGAAAACTATTTAGCCTTAGGAACATTCCCATCTACAGAAGTCCCTTTAACCTATCCTGTAATGCTGACTTAGTGGTTATGATTTCCTTCACCCTTTATTTATTTGGGAATTATTTAATCTCTCTTTCAAATTTGAATTATAATCCTGCTGGGTAGATATTTTTTTGGTTAAATGTCCTTATGTTTTAATACATTAAATATTTCATGCCACTCCCTTCTGGCCTGTGAAGTTTCTGCTGAGAAGTCTGCTGATAGCCTGATAGGGTTTCCCTTATAAGTGATCTTTTTTCTCTCTTTGGCTGCTTTCAATACTCTCTCCTTATCCTTAGACATTGTCATTTTAATTATTGTATGTCTTGGTGTTGTCTTCCTGGGGCTCTCTATCCTTCCAGTACCTGAGTGGCTATTTCCTTCCCCAGATTGGGGAGGTTTTCAACAATTATTTCCTCAAAGAGACTTTCCCTGTGTCTCTCTCTTCTCCTGGTGCCCCTGCTGTGTGAATATTGTTCTGTTTGGGTCGGTCACACAGCTCTTATCCCTCCTTCATACCTGGAGCTCCTTCTCCCCCGCTCC
Source organism: Phataginus tricuspis (assembly GCA_029783875.1). Classification (NCBI taxonomy): domain Eukaryota; kingdom Metazoa; phylum Chordata; class Mammalia; order Pholidota; family Manidae; genus Phataginus; species Phataginus tricuspis. The sequence continues at coordinate 538,965 of JAQQAC010015530.1, read as the reverse complement.
TTGGCTGTGCTGTGTCCCTGCTCTCTGATGTGCACCTCGCTGACCGTCTCCTCTGCTCGTAGCAGTCTCGTATTCATTCCCTCTGTTTTGTGTTTCATTCCAGTTACTGTGTCTTCAGCTCTGAGTAGCTCTTCTCTGGATCTTTTATCGCTTTGTTGATGTCCTCCCTGAGATCTTTAATACAGATCAGGAGCATATTTTTTGTTTTTACTTTGAAATCTTTACCAAGAACATTGGTGATCTCTGTTCCACTTAGTCCTCTTTTGGTGTCTTATCCTGTAGTTCTGTTTGGACATATTCCTCTGCCTCATTTTATCAGGGTTTCTGTGTTTCTTCCTTTGTATTAGGTGGATCTGCTGCGCCTCCCCGTCTAGAGAGTAATGGCTTCATGAAGGGGGTTTCTTCTGGTGCCCAGATGCTCATGATTCTTCCCTGTCCAGCGCCTGCTTCTCCTTTGCTATGGAGCCCCAGTTGCTGTTGGTGGGCAGGGCCACCTTTCTGCCCGTCTGCCTGCAGTGGCCTCAGTCCACGCCAGCCAGCAGCTTGTTCCGCCGGCCCTTTGTGATTGGAGCAGAGGCCTCCGCTGGGATCACTGTGGGCAGGGCCGCCCTCTGCTTTCCCTGCAGTGATGGCGGGCTGCAGGGTGGTCGTCCGGCTCTGGGGCAGGGTCCACCAAGGCAGTGGGTCACACAGCACTGGGCTTGGCCACCGTGGGGAGGAAGTTGCTGTTGGAGCTGGCTTCCCCAGGCTCCTCCCCAGGAGGGCTGAGACAGGGCTGGGAAAGCTGGGAGAGCCTCCCTCTGCCTGCCAGACACCCAAGTCTGACACTGCTGGACTGAGTGGGCTGGCCCAGCTGAGGAGACGGAATGTCCAGGGCTCCCAAGAGTTCCTGACCTGTTGGGCCAGGGGAGGGCTGGGGAAATGTCCACCTGTGCTTCCTCCTAAGGAGAGGGCTCCTTCCCACCCTCCCGCCTCTGGTACCCCTCCCACTGCTGGCAAGTCTTCAAACTGCCACCTCCGTTTTGGGTCTCGGTGGGCGGGCAGAGCGTGCCTGTCCTCCACAAGGGGCTGAGTCGCAGCCTCCCAGACCGTCCCTCTCTCTGTTGTCTATCATATTAATTGTCCCTAATCACCAGAACCCAGTGTAATGTGGGCTCGTGCTCCCGGAGCAGGTCTCCAGGGCCAGGTGTGCAGAAGTCCTGAGCACCTGTCCCCTGCCCTCTCGGTCCCTCTTCCTCCTGCCTGTCGGCTGAGATGGGGAAGGTCTTGGGTCCCCCTTGACTGCGGCTCTGCCACTTTACCCCTCCCCGTGTGGGCCTCCCTCCTTCACCAGGTGCAGGTGATCTGCCCCGCAGTCCTTGGGTCATTTTCGGGGTCAGCTGCATCTGCTGCAGCTGCCTCTTGTGTGTGCGTGGGAGGAGGTTTCCATCTTACCTTCCTATTCCACTATCTTTTTTCCATCTCCAAAGCACATATTTTTATAAAAGGAAGATTGAAATGTTTTAAGTTCTCAGAAGGGAGGAATGTTGAGTAAGTAACTGTGGGTATTTACATATATTATTCTGACCACTGGAGGGCTCTCAGAGTTTTTTACTTCAATTCTTTAGAAATTTATTTGATATAACTGCAACTGCACGAGAACAACTTTAAATCTTGGTATATAAAGCCTGTATAGTCTCCTAGCTTATAAGCTCATATATATTTTCAAAATGCAAAATGGAAGGGAAATTGGATTTAATTTACTGTGTTCCTACTATTTCACAATAAAAAATTCACAACAAATAAAAGAGAAATGAACTAACTATATGCTTGATTTTTAAAACCATTTCATAGCCAAGGCTCATGTCAAAATTACATGATCTACAACTTGTGTATCAGAGCAGGACACTCCCAAACCTCAGAGTCAGACCCTGTATTGAGATGGTCTGGACTTCACCAAGCCCCTGTGTCTGAGGGGTCTCCTGACCAAGACAGGTGCATATGGTGATCTGGTCGTCATGTAGGAGGTGGTAGTGAGTCAAGGTGCCCAGAGAGGTCCTGAAGGAGGGGACAGCTACATCGGATCTTGAAGGGGAGTGGAAGTTACCATGATGAGGAAGGTGAGAGGGCGTCTCAACCTGAAGGGCTACGTGGGCAAAGGTGGGTGTGCAGGGGCCCAACAACTGTTTGTGTTACTAGAGTTTGAGGCCAGAGTAAAAGGAGCTGAGTTCGGAGAGGCAACTTGGTATCCAGACATACTTTTATGTCATCCTAAGAGATTTTTCAATTCCTTAGATTCTGAAACGCAAACCCCTCCCTGAAAGTAAAAGCAAAAGTAAACAAGCGCTCACATGGGCATCTAGTGCCAGAGTTCAAAATAGCCTTCCATGCATATCAGGCTCGTGGGATTCTCACGTGTTTGCATTTCACTGTGAATGTATTTCCGTTTCATGGAGCAAATGAAATAGAAGTCTTTTTCTCCTAATTTCCAGAAAGATGCATCATGTCTATCCAGTGGCTTTCCATTCTCCCAACACATTGACTGTCCTTTAGAATGTCCTTTGATAACAAATCTCCTTTGCTTGAGAAGTACAGCTGTAGGCACGAAGAATTGCAAGAAATGCATTTGAGGTAGATTGATCTCTCTAGATGATGATTTTAAAGAAGGCAGAAATGGAGGTGGAGAAGAGAGAATTTTGCTGTAGTCTGCTCATAAAATACTAGGAGGTCTAACTCACTCCATAACGCCTCATTAGATTGAATATTATTTTGATGACTGAGGAGGGAGGTTCCCATATTTCTTTTAGTTTAATTCTTTACAAGCCTCTGATGTAAGCTGAATGTTCTCTAGCCTTGTTCCAAAATGGACATTCTAGGCAACACTTACACAAAAAAGAGACTATGAACCGCCGTCATTCTTATTCCCAACACAGAGGCGTTTGCCCAGGAGGGGCCCTCCTGCGTCTTCTCATGACCTTGCGGCAGTCCTTCCAGAAGCACTTCAAGTCAAGAGACTTGCCAGACGTTCCTTCACCAACTCACATAGTCCACCTTATCCAGCATCAGTTGGTCAGAAGATACAGAATTCATAGTTAACTAGGATGGAGGCAAAGGAGGTACCATTTTGATACTCGAAGAAGATTGTTTCCAGACGGCTGTTTAATGGTGAAATGCAAGATGAAGGGCTATAGCAGAATAGACCTGAGTGTGTATGACTCTGCAGCCCTATGACTTGAATCTTAAGTGGCTACAATGCCAATTAAGGGAACCCAGACTGTGTCTACAGTCCTTGATGAAGCTACCCAAACGTTATGCCCTTCTGACAGACTTAGTTACTACTGTAAATCTTACAAAAAGAGCCATGCCATGTCATCCTTTGTGAATGTAAAAAACGGGATTGTTGTCAGGGAATTGAAGACCTAGTCATGTGCCCAAGCCTGCGGGGATATATGCAGCGTGCGCTGCGGTGATGGGAGGCTTACTGTCTCACACTTGGGAGTGGCCTCTCAGAGTCACTATGTCTTTTACAAAGTGCTACCAGGAAGAAAGACTACATAAAGAATGCTAGAAATAAAACACACATCCCCTAATATTCAAACGAACAATACTGGATGACTGGCAGGTCAGCTTGCTTATCTACCTGAAGCATTTCAGGCCCTAGACGACCCACCCATCTGTCTTTCCACTCAAATATTCAGATATTTGACAAAAGTGTTTCTTAGGTTATTTTATGGATTCCGATAGCATAATGGAGCCACCCAGAAAAATTTCTAGGCTTTAAGGAACTTGGAAATCACAAGAGCAGATCCAGAAAAAAAATATTTTTGAGGCAAAGTTGCTCCATCTCTCTGTGTATTGGAGTGATCCATCTCTGTCTGAGAATATAAGTCAGACTCTTAATTTTTCCATCAAAATGTCAACTCTGCTGCCTTTTCACCTGCTACTTAAACACATAGCTCCTTCAACCCACCACGTAGAATATTGGCATTTCTCACAGCTGCCAAAGCTGCAACCTTGACTGTGGAGCGAGCCAAGGACTCTCCCCCAAGTGCCGCGGTGCCTGGAGCCCGCAGTACTGGCGCTGTCCCCCCTCACACACGCAGCCACCCCTGGGCAGCTGTTGGCCTTGTGCACTGGGCCCCTGCTGTTTACCATAACACGTGACACTTTGGGAACAGAAAGACAGTTACTTTGAAAAGTGCCGTGACACTGCTAAGTGTGGCTTGACATCTTCAGAATGAGGAGCCACGCCATGCAATCCTCGTCGGAACTGCTGCCGGGAAAATGTGTATTTTTGAAGATAAACGTGTAAGCTTTCTTTATTGAACAAGGAAAGCTATATGACCTATCAGATCTCTTTTATTGTGAATGCCTAGATTCTTAGAGCCCCGTTAAATACTCAGTTGTACCAGTGATCTGATTTCCAGTGCCGGACATCACCGCTGTCTCAGATGTTTCCAGTGGCACCTTAGCAAGGCCCCGCTTGCTTCCTCTTCCCAGCAGCCCTCACCTGTCTCATTAGGGTGCAATTCGTGCTCCAATCTCTGACTTAGGAAGTCTGCTGACTGCACTGTTTCTCAGCACTGAGCAGACAGTGCTATTACTGAATTAACATCTTTGCACTGTCAACAACAAAATACTTCATTTTGAACATAGGAAGTAAAATTTTAAACCATCAGGATGGGCAAACAAGACTGTTCAAAATAATGAATGAACAAAAACAGTAATCCTTTCTATGGGTATTTCAAAGCCATTTTCTGTAGGGAGCTTGGTGATACCCTTTAATCTCCACTCCATCTTTGCCCAGAGTCTACATTTATTGTTCTCAGTCAGGTCACATTTGATTTTATTGAGTTTTATTGTCAGCAAGTTTTAACTTTCTTGGAGTTTGCGACAGAGGACTCCTGACAGAATAGTTGAACAGTAAGGTCATGCTTGATTACAAAGTGTTTATGTCATCAGTTTGTCCTGTTTTGGCCACTAAAGCTACTTGTCAAGTACGTGAGGAGACTTCTGTAAACTAAGGAAGGTCTTGCCTGTGAGTCCGTCTTTTTGAGAACTGGGGTGAGTGGGACCAGCCGTCGCTCCCAAGGGCTGGTGTCTCCCTCGTCGAAGTCATTGACACAGGAGACTGAGGCTGGAGCAATTAAGAGTTGTCACAGACCAGAACCATTCAGTCTGACTGGAAGTCTAAAATCCATGTCTTCTGACTTACAGTCCAGAAATCTTTCAGATATTCCTCAGATGTGTCTCATAGGTTCTCTGAAACAGTGTACTGAGTGGAAAGGTGAGCCAGTGTTTCCTCGCTGCTGAGATGACTGCGCAGAGCGCTCCTGGGGGCATGGGGATGGTCGTCGGTCTCTCTGCCCCAGTGGCACCCGTTTACTTTGGGGTACACTTAAAGAAAGGATAGGTCCGAGGGAGTGGAGATGGGAGGAGGACACTGTGAATAATAATGTGCATAATCCAAAAGAAAAGTTAAGAGAACCATAAAATATTACGTCGTCTTTCATGTGTTTAACCTTGTATATCTTTTCAATAAACCAAATATCTTGCTGTAAACTGTTGGCCTACTTCTTTAACTTTTTATTCTCATCTGTTAAACTTTGTGTCTCATCCGATAATAACAGGGCCACATTCTAGGACTGTTGAGAGGAGTCCATGAGGAAATCCACGTGAAGAATAATGAGCTCAGCATACTGTACAGAGTGGAATCATATCTGTGAAAAGCATTCATGACTTGGGAAAATGCGGATGTCATCATGTAACAATAAGGAGACCACATAATTGTGCCGTTGGTAGTAATTATGTAACACTGATAGAAACAGCCTGGAAGGAAACGTTAATTGCAGATATCTTTAAATTCTGAGATATATGAGATTACTTTTTTCTTCATAATCTCCTGTATTATACAGATGTTATACGAAGCTCATACAAAATATGCTTAGGGAAACAAAAAAATTCCTAAAAGTGAATCTTACACTGCTAAAATTCCTCCTTTTGGAGCTTAACGATGCTTGGATCCTTGGAGGGGACCGGGGTGGCTGTTTGCTTACAAACGTCCCCCTGCTAGTGAGTGTACTAGTTAACGCACATCACGAGTACACTGAGGAAGTGGTACTGTTCTATTCTGGTGCAAAGCCTTTCCTGCCCTGCAGACGAGCTCATTCACCTCGCGCGAGAAGGCAGCAGGCAGGCGGGGCTGTGGTCCTGTTCTTGAACGTTTCTCAGTCTCAGGCCTAGAGATCTATGAATCTCCACTCACAGGTGCTCATTCTTCCCCCAGAACCTGTGCCGTCCTTCTAGCAAAGAGAAGGCCGAGAAGAGCCATGTGTCCGTGAGGGAGCTGGGGGCCGGGGCCGGGGCAGGGGCAGGCGCATCCCAGATGCCAGACGTATCTGTAGTGCTCGTCTCTGCAGAAATGGAAGGAACTGGCTCTGCTGGCATTGGCTGCTGAGGAGAAGCAAACACAGGAAGGTTGTTGGCATTGGTTTTGCAGGGCTTATGTGCACCAGCAGACACTGTTACACTTGGACATCTTCAGTGGTGCCCAGCCTACCTGTAAACATTTCCCCACCAGGGTGCCTTGCTTGTAACTTATGATTATGAAACACTATATGCATTAATCTACAGGAATATACTATACCCATGAGAATTAATCATGACCGAAAGGATTCTCAGGGCCTAAATCAGTGACAATGAGCCGGCCTTCATGCTCTACTCTTTCTGCTTTTAAAAACAAGTATACGCAGCTTTAAGAGAACTTACTCCTCTGCCCTCCACCCCACCTCTTTGATAATAAAATTTTTCAATATTATACTGGGTCCAGAGAAGCTTATCGCTGGACTGAGTGACCAAATTTTAGAGCTAGGAGCAGGCTTAGACGTTTATCTAGTGACTAGTTCAGTCTGTTAGTTGCATGGAAGAGGAAACCACAGCCTGGAGATTAGCTCACTGAGAGAAGAAGCCCACCCAGTTCTGCTCTGTTACGTCTCGGGGCCATTTACAAATCCATGGTAACCATTCTTCAGCCTTTACAGTGATGACTTACCCGCCTGAGCTACTTCCGTTTACGGGATTCATCCTGGTTTGGAGTATTTATAGGCAATACCAAGAAATCATTTTTGATGAAGAAAAATTAGGGAAGAAGCACTAAAAATTGGCATTTAAAACATTGTGAGGTATCGTCAGTGGTGATGGTAAATCCCATTTTATTCAGACGCAGCATCAGATCATCCTCTGTGCAGAGAGCACGTGGGTGGAAGCGGGCCCTTCAAAGGAAGAAGCAGAGAGGTCACGATTCTGTGACCAGCAGAACAATGGGTTTCTCAATCAGTGTTGGTTATTCCTTCCTGCCTGTGTCACTTTTAGAGGCTGAGACCAAACTGCTCGTCATTAGAAGTAGCTCTTGATGTTTCCAGGGCTTTGTGCTGTGGGTGAAGAGGGAAACTTTACATCAGTGTCATATTGAAACATGAAAAAACAATTACTTGCAATCTTACTTAGCATTTTGCACTTTCATAAAATCATTGGTGAAATGAGTGACCCTTGATAATGAGGAGAATCTTTATTTTTTAGTTCCTCTTTCATTCATTCACCATCTACTTTGGTTACCAGCCATGTGCCAATTATTGCATGAGGTCTGTGGATGCCGTCTCTGTCCTCAGGGAACTCACAGGAAAGACAGATACACAAGCAAATCATCACTATTTAATGTGACAGATGCCACAACTTAAGCCCCCAAAGGCACAAGGGCAAAGGATTAATAGAAGGAGAGATAAATGAGCTGAAACTTGAAAGATGACTCTTAAGTTTGACAGGCATATTGGAGGGAGAGAGGGAAATATGAATGCAAAGTAATATTCTGGGAAGAGTAGATATCACTTAAAAAGTACTAGAGGGGTAAGAAACCTGACATTTTTAGTTAACTGAACATGATTTAGTATTGCTAAGACATAAAATGTGTTGTGATGAGTGGTGCACATTGACTGGACGAATAGTGAGAGGTGTCACAACAGGTCTTTAAAACTATGTTAAAGAGGTTAAAACACACTGGGTAATGCAAACCCATCCAAGAGTATCAGGGACCATCTGAATGTTTGCAAAAGCACTATTGCCCCAGTCTGTAAGGGACCCCAAACCAGGAAGAGCAGCAAAGAGGCAAACACATGGCAGGCCCCTGGCAGGAAACACCGGATCCTGATACGCTGAGGAGATCTCAGTGGGAACGGCCATACAGAAAAGGGAGGGTGCTCCAGGGGAGAGGTCACAGGACAGCACGACTCGGAGCTGAGGGTCCCGGGTCACAGGACCAGTGGGATTTGGGCTGAGGGCCCTTGGGTCGTAGGCACAATGCTAACTTTTGGTCTATAAGGCTTTCCTGCTCTCACTTCTACAAAGGATCACATAGTGTTTGAGGCCAGTTTTCTTAAACATCATTGTGTGTTAAGAAAATACTCAGTGGAAACAGTTTTAGGAACTGCTCTGTCTGAACTGGTACAAAACTATTGCAGCTAACTTGTGTTTTCAAGTGTGTTTTGTCATCAGAAGAACAATTTAAATTGTTATCAGTAAGCCACACTGGTTTAATCCAAAATGCCAGTTTGATACATATGATAGGGTAACATCAGACTCTCTTGAAAATGGGGGAGATTTTTGTTATCAAAAAATGCTGTGGAGTGTCACCGGTGGCTGTATGTTCAGGCTGTTGGCAGGCCCACCGCGGGCAGAACTAGAGGCACCATTCCCACGAACATGTGAGCGCTGCCCAGCACGGTGACCCAGCCAGTAGAGGGTCACGGACCAGAAGATGCAGGCTTTCCCAGAACAGGACAGAGAGTGATTCAGGATCCAGAGGCTGAGCCCTGAGCGAGCAAGGCAGAGACTTGGCAGGAGTCCGTCTCGGTTCTGCAGGGCAATAAAATTCAAGAGGATGCCACTCATACTGTATATTCCTTAGAATTGGATTTTGAGAGAATTTTCTGGCAGATGGAAATGCCTTTTCTAACAAAATGTATAACAGTTTTCTTGTTTGCACAAAGGCCATTACTTTATCTTGCAGATCCTCTGTTTCTCTAACCAGTTTTCACAATTTCGTTGTAGGAGCCCTAGGGCATCATTGTACTGGGGGAACATTCCGGTTTAGAACCCTAGCTACAGCCAGCACAGGTGGAAGGCTGTAAAGGGACTACAGCACAGCTCGTATGCCCTTCCGTTAATTGACTTATTCCCCAGCAAGTATTTTGAGCCCCTGTCGTGTGGCAGGTGTGTGCTGTGCCCTGGCCACGGGCCGGCTGAGACAGAGAGCGGGCGGACGGCTCAGGGCACTGGGCAGAGCTGAGACACAAGGGTGCTGCAGACCGGGAGATGCAGCACGTTGTGGAACGGGCCTCAGGGTTGTGTTCTCAAAGTTGCATTTTTAAGGCCATAATTCTTCCAAATGTGTTAAAAATTGTCCTCAGAAGCTATTTTAATACTGCACAGACACAGCGCTTTTATAATATGCTCTATTTTCAGCTCAAGTTCTTAAGTGGGGAAGTCATGGCAGATGCTCTTGCTAGCTTAAGAGTTTATCTGAACTGAATTTTACTTAAAATTACTCAAAGGGCTGGCAAGCAGCGTTCTCCTGACTGAGCCCCTCAAAAAGTTCTGTCCCCCAAAGAAAGACATAGTGTGTTACTTAAATCAAGATGCCAAGAAAAAACGAAATAACCAGCTATTGATTGGTTATGTCATGAGGTTTTATTGAGTGTTGCAGTGGAAAGATACTTTTTATTTTACATTTGCCAGCCACAGAGATATTAATTTACAATGATATTAAAGGGAGAAATTAGCAATGAGGTAAAATCTTATGCTGCGAGCTGCATAACACATTGATATACAAACATTTTTATAAAAAAGTACCTACTATGTTAAATATCTATTTTTGCAATTTGACATAGCACATAGCTCTTCAGTAATGATGGTCTTACGACACAACTGATTAATTTATATTTAAATTGACACATCAGCATCAATGTCGCCTAAATGAATTAGGAAAGCATCAAACTTACTTTCTTCTCACATGCCAAATGGCAACATAATTTCTTCAAGAATCATCATTTTTAAATGTGGAAATATTTGTTCCTCAAAAACGATTATAGGGAATGGTACCACATCAAACAGCAGAAATTTAATAGAAACTTAATTACCAACCATTGTTAAGTTCTCTGTATAAATAGTAATATTGGAGGTACTTTGAGAGAAAAAGGTGATTTAGGACTGTTACTCATCCAGAGCTCACAACATACAGTGGGAAAAGGCTGTGATACGTGCTTTACTGGCTGAAAAACTACATCCCGGCCAAAAGTACTGCAGGGAGCATGAGGTACAAGTGGAGCATCAGGTACCAGAGGGAACAAACAACACAACGCGGCCCTTTTCTTCAAGGAACTTAGCATCCTCTCGGGGAGGTAAAAGACTTACCCATAAAATAGAGGACTCTCTAAATAGAGAATATATTATGAAATGTACAATTATATACAAAAGAGCACTAGGTCTCTAATCAGAAAGTGAAGGCTCAGAGTTCAGTAGAGGGAGAGATCGGTACCAACTGGGGAGATAAGTGAGACCTTGGAGAAGATGGCCCATGGGATGGGCTGGGCAGTGTCAGAAGCAGCGGAAGGGAAAGCCTGGGATGAAAGCCATCAGTGAAGGCAGGAGGACTACAGTCTGTTCCATGGCCCCCGGAGGCCAGCACAGCTGAAGCAGCTGATCTTTGGGGAACATGGGTAGAATTGGGGGCGCATCATGAATCCGAGAGGAGGAACCCAGACTTGATCTGATAGAACAGGGAATTCCTGTAGTTTGTCCAGCAGCCCATAGAAGCAGCCAGAAAGACACACTAGGAAGATGAGCCTGGATGTTACTGCTTTTCTGAAATAACTGTTTTATTTAAAGTTCTAACAGTTTGTGTTCTGTAAAGCTTTAGACCAATATAGAGTTACTACTACTGGAAACACATGCCAGGAGATAGTGAGTGTATTTGCAACCCGAATACCTGCACGAAGTGTTCTGTGAAATCTCATAGCTGAGACTTAGAAGAACTCACTGGCCTTTTCTGCCATAAAGGAGTAGCTGGGAAATAGATGTGATGGATTAGCAGGCGTTGAAACAGTGTAAGGGAAACAGAAGTGGAAGTGTTACATGAAAAGAAAGATTTATATACAAAGGGACCTATTTCATATTTTAGGAACCTTCAGAAGGTGTCCTGTAGTTGAAAAAGAGGAAACTTCCTTTTAGAACATCTCTTAAAAGGGAGAAATATCTTTGGGATTCACAAACCATCTGTCTTCTCTTTAATACCCGAGAAGAGACAGACTCAGCAGGTTGGCAGCGGACAGCAGGGCACTTACCAGGGGGTCATTGGTGAGGCCTTGTGAAGAAAATGGGGCAGATCGACTCAGCGTCCTCCCCGGACCCAGGAATAGATCTTAGGAATAGGAAGGCTTATAATGTGGCTGCATCTCCATAAGATTTTGGGGTCTGCCTTACCTGGCATCCTTTTTAATAAGCCACACAGTCTGTGGGTCTGTCACGTGGGCATAGTTGTGAGAGTTTAATCCTGATGGTACTATTGACTAAGGATGTCTCACCATTAGCATGGAAACATTTTTCTGTAGCTGTAAACTGAGTGGGAAGATGTTCATGCTCGTGGTGTCCAAGTAATGGAAATGCCCTCCCAGTGGACTCATTTGTCCTGGAGTCACGTTGCCAGCTGGGGTCAGTCCTTCCCCTGAATCACACGCATGTTGTCACTGAAGGCCCAGACAAGAATGGTAGAACGGAATAATCCAGCACATGATGAGCGAGGAAAAACCTCAAATCCTGCTTCAGCAAAGTCTGTAAACACAGATGAGTCTGACGGTCAGAAAACCCACAGGCCAATTCAGAATCCCTGCCGCAGCAGGAAAGCTGATGCATGACTGACCTAAACTTCTGTGTGGGTACATGTGCTAGCTGGTGCTGACCATCACAGCAGGTAGTTCCTGTGCAGATCGCATGTGCTTTCTCTTCTCTCACTGCAGAAACCTCTGCTCTCTTGGCCCGGGAAACCTCATTCCTCCCAGCCCCCCAGCTCCTCATCCCGCCCTTCCAGCCCTTC
>JAQQAC010015530.1:424737-526834 GCA_029783875.1 Phataginus tricuspis | reverse complement strand
AGAGGCCCGGCGTCCGCACTACAATGCCTGCGGGTGAGACGGGGCCCAGGCCTCTGCGTGCAGGCGTCCAGGGCTGTCCCATGTGTCCCAGAGCATGGCACCACACCTCAACTCCTGTCTGGGAGGACACTGACCCGTGGCAGTGCCTCTGCTTGTGGGAGAGCGCAGCACAGCCCTGCCTCTCAGGTGTGTGCCCCTGGTCGGCCTATGAGAGGTTTTCCTTTCAACTCCATTCCAATGCCACTAGTATTTCTCCTAACATTTGTTCCTCTTAGAAATTTCTCTCTGTGTTTTCTGTCTGGCCATAGCCTGCTTATAAAAATAGGAATTTTTATATATTTAAGAATACGTTTTCTGCAGTAGCTATTAAATGCTCCAGTGTTCTTTAGGCCATCTCTCTAGCTTTAGTAGACGGCATATAAAATTCATATGCATTCCTCCTCTGCCAGCCATAATCTTACTTTAATAAAATGTTAAGTTGGAAGATGTAAACAGCTCTGTGCCGAGTGAACCCTACTGGATGTTGTCACATGTTATGGTAAAGGATTCATGTATTTGTATGACACAGTGTTTTTTTTACATCCTCTTTTGCCATAGTATCTTTAGACATGTGACTTGATAATGAAAACTAGTCGTCAGATCAGTGACCCACTTGTGGGGACTCACTTTGCTGTGCCTCTACTTATACAGTGTACAAATTGTGTTATGTTGAGTTTTTTTTATTGATCTGGATAAATCTGGCTTGATGCCTTTTCAAAGAAATACTTGTAAGAGAATTTCCAGTAACCTTCTGGCATTTCAAAATTACATATTCTCTGGATAACAATTTTATCTGTTGTGATTATAAAGCTTCGACCTTCTGAAGACAGACTGACGCAGAAAGACGGCTACAGGGAGTGCTCTTGGCTGCTTCCGTTTCTTCCAAGCTCTTTACTGAATTTCATTTTTTCATACTTGAATCTGTTTGTCATACTTGGTGAACTTATATTTTCGGACTGGTTGAAACACTTTATTCAGAATCTATGAATTACTTAACATGCACAATATCTGCAATACCATGTTTCTTTGGTTAAATAATGTTACTTTTATGTAGTACCTTTTTTCTTAGTAGCATAACTTCATATTTTTTATTACTAATCAAATGTTTTATTAATTATGAATAGCACAGCACATAAAATACTTCAACAATAAAACAATTCTTCCCTATGGTTACACAAACCCTTTCAGTTTCTTAATAAAGAACTATTCAGCTCTCATTACAGCTCAGTTTCAGTGTCAACCAAAACATAAAAATCTTATCACATTATTTATATTAAGAAATAACTCATGGTACATATACACAATGGAATATTATTCAGTCACAAGAAGAAAACAAATCCTACCATTTGCAACAACATGGATGAAGCGAGAGGGTATTATGCTCAGTGAAATAAGCCAGGCCTGGAAAGACAAATATCAAATGATTTCACTCATCTGTGGAATATATGAACAAAGAAAAATCTGAAGGAACAAAACAACAGCAGACTCACAGAACCCAAGAATGGACTAATAGTTACCAAAGAGAAAGGGACTGGTGGTAGGTGGGTGGGAAGCGAGGGACAAGGGGAATAAGGGGCATTACGATTAGCACACATAATGTGGGGGGGGGGAATGGGGAAGGCAGTATAACACAGAGAAGACAAGTAGTGACACTATAGCATCTTACTATGCTGATGGACAGTGACTGTAATGGGGTATGTGGTGGGGACTTGATGATGGGGGGAGTCTAGCAACCACAATGTTGCTAATGTAACTGTATATTAATGATACCAAAAAAAAAAAAAAGAAAGAACTCATTGGGTGAACAATTTTTTTTTTTTTTTTGTAAATGGCTCAGAGGTCCTTCACTAGAGCAGTATTCCCAAAGTGCAATTTTTCCATCTGGGCCAGTGGAGTTCCCACATGGACCATAACCAATGGTCAGGAAGCAGGCTGGGACTTGGGAGTTCAGACTTTTATTTTTATCCCTTTATCTTACCTTCATTTTATCTTACTGATGTTTTTGTTCAGGTTCCTGATGAGACACCTTTAGCCCTGACTCAGGGTCTCTAGTGCTGGTCAAGGAATTCATTCATTCATTCATTCATTCTGTGTGCCACTGTCCTCCTGGGCTAGGATTTCTTCATAAAAATAGTAAACTGAGGTCTTAGAGAAATCATTCCAGGGAAGCCTGGGGAGCCCCGTTCACCTGGCTTCTGAGACGAATGTCAGGGACGGTCTGCTGTCTCCTCCTGCTCCGTGTCAGTCATCTGTTACCTCTGGTCACAGCCCAATAGTAACCCCTCAAGGAAACAACGTCCGAAGCTGCTTCCCTCCTCTTTCCATTTTGGAAATAAATAGTTTCTTGCAGCCCTCCATATACCATCACGCCTCCCTTATGCATGCCCATCTCCTGCACTGAGGGGAGCCTCTGGGCCTCGCGTACATGGCTTCCCAGCAGCCCCCTCCAAGGGAAGCTGCTTGCTGTGCCTCACCCTCTGCCTCAGGATCACATGTGGTTGGCTGGTGTCCTCCTCTCTCCGCCATGTGGTTTCTAGGTCTTCCTCTACAGTCCTTGAAGAAAGCCTGCTCTTGGGCTTTATCAGGTCCACTGTTACCCCTCTCTGCCTTCACTGATCACTGCCCTCTGCACATGTGGAGGAGCTAGAAGCCAGTATCTGCAGTATCTGGTACTCTGAACCGCCCAGTAATGCCATCTTCTTAAGCATTTCCAACTGGGCGGGCAGGGGGGGCGGTGCGACCCATGAGTGCTGCATCCCCTGGGCCTCATCTCCAGCCATCTCTCTGCCTATTTTAGGCACCCGACTGCCTCAGCTGCTGGCCCTATGCAACATGTAGTAATGCCCTCAATAGTTGCTGTGGGGGATAGTCACAGTTAAGAAGATGAAGCTCACAGTAGCGACTGAATTTAAGAGGAGAGCCCAGTGAAAAGCCACTTCATTTGCAGCAGAGAAGACCCCAGGTGCCCAGGTTGAAGCAGTGGCCCAGGAGGTGGAGAGCAGCGTCAGTTCTCAGAGACGTGAGCAGGACAAGATTTGTTACTGTATGAAAACGGGTAGACTTGAGAGCCTTCTTGGATTGGAAAGAAGCAAGGCGTAGAGGCTGATTCCAGGGCATTTAGCCTGGGAGACTAATTAGATAGGGTTTCTATTAAGGGAGCTGGAGAGTAGAGCCGTAGATGATTAACTGGAGGGATTTCTAAGTCAGTCCGGGCAAAAAGAAGGTAGATGTGTGTGCTTGGAGCTCACAGAGAGATAATAGAAGATAAAGCTTGTGAAATCCCCAGCACACAAATGAAGCTGAGGTTCTACCAATTTTAGAGGAAACTCCCAGGGAGAGTGTGTGGAGTTGTGAAAAGGAAAAGCTTCTTAAGAATCCAGTATTGTAGGAGAGGATAGCAGACATGCCAGAGTCACGGCCAGAGAAGAAAGCAAGGTGAGAGTCAGCAGTAACGGCCAGCGTGCTGGCCTCCTGTCCTCCAGGCGTCACACTGCAGTGGTCGAGAGCACAGCGTGCTATGCTGATTCAGCTCACAGCTGTCACTTCCTAGCGGTGGCCATGGGCATGTTTCCTCAGCGATCTGTGGCTTGAGGATAAGAACAGTCCCAGCTTCATGGGGTTGGTGTGAAGGCTAAGAGATAGTGCACCACATAATTAGTGTCTGGCTCATAGAAAGCCCGGCTGACAGTTATTTTTATTACAATTTCATTTCATCCCCACAATAGGTCTATGAGGTTTGGTTACCGCCACTGTTTCAGTTGAGGAAGCAGATTCAGAAGGTTACACTACTTACTAGAAGCTAGTGTTAGAGCTGGTTTCTCAGAGAGACCAGACTAACTAGGGAGCATGTATATTTAATTGGCAAGAAAAGATGTACTTGTAGGAACCAAAAAGGAAGAAATTTGAAGAAGCAGAGAGTGACTGATCATGCTGCATGTGATAGAGTTGTCATGGAATTAATCCACTGGCCCAGTTCTTTTCATTCAACGGCTTGAACAACTGCAACAGAAATCTGGATGAGGATGACATGACTTCAAGGCTGGACACTAAATGCACCTTTTACCTTCTGGAGGATGAGCTACCAGGAGCCAATTTCACTCCTAACCAGACCTAGGTCCTGAGGACTCCCATGTGCAAACGGGGCCTCGCCCAGGAGCCGCTGTGCCCGCAGAGCTCAGAGGCATGTTCCCTGGTACGTCCATGGAGTGGAACATGGGATTGTCACACTTAGTCAGCTCTGCTCCTACCGGGAGCTTCATAATTTTGCACATTTTAGTTAACATCTGACTCATTTCACCTTGAAATCCATCCTTTATGGCCAGTGCATTACATTGCTTTTTTATCACATCTTTATGGATCTATTCTTTCTCCATTGTAGCACTGCAGTTTCTTGCTCACTATTTTGCACCATCATAACAAAGTCTATGTGTTTAATCACCATCATCTTGTGGGTCTTGAAACATTTTCAATCTAATCTGTTTTTAATTAAAGAAAATAGAATTTACATGCACTTCCCCATAAGGATTTATAAATCTCCTGGCATCAGAAGCAGATCACGTGGCAATGTGCTTCCTTTCTCGTGAGGCGGCATGGACATAAACAGCTTGGACATTTGGGACAGTTTGTGTCAACTTCTCTTTAAGCCAACGAGGCTTACATTTCCTTTGTTAATGATGATTTACGGGGAGGATCATATAGAAAGCAAGCCACTGTCTTTCTAGGGGGATAGCTAAAAACTGCTAGTCTGCTTTGTTTTAGATTTCCTTGTCACTCTGGGCATGGCGCCTCATGTTGTCTCGGAAAAGTCCTCTGCAGAAAATGCCAGAACTCAGCTTGAACCCTTGTCCCCTGTTAGGGAGACTCTTTCTATCTGCAGGATTTCTCAGCTGTTTCACAAATCATTCAGCATTGTACTGGTAGGTTTTGTTCTTTGGAATATGCTGACTGTGGCTTACTCTGATTGTCCATCCTAAGGGCTACAGAAGCAGAGTGTTTTATCAGGGCATTTCAGCCTTCGCTTACAAAGTCTGTAATATGGAAATCTTAATTTTCATTCATGAAAGATTTTCCACTGTTTTTCAACTCATCATTTAAAAGACATGAATGTTTACTTTCATTTTAATTAATAAAATGAGATTTTTTTCCTTTAGGACAGTTTCACCTGCAATTAATAACAATATTCTACTGAATTTAGAGTCAGCATGTCCTTTGTAATACTAAATATGGGAACTTACTCATTTTTATTCCTTACAGTGCTATTGTTATCCCTGTTTACAGCTGACATAACTGATACAGAGTGAGGACAGGACATATCTTTAAAGTAGTGTTTATAAACCAGCCCTGGAATCCAGGGAGTCTTGCTTGAGCGTGAGCAGGGAGAGCGCGTGGCATATTTTGTGAATGAAGCATACCCAGAATACTGAGTCAGTGTTCCTCATTTGTGATAAAGCAGTGGTAACTATTCTAATAGCTGGCTTAGGGCAGTTCTTTACCAACATAAGAGCTCCAAGAGTCCACTGCAAATTGATTATTTGAAGTTCGGCATATAATGCCAGAAAGGGCTGGAGCTCTGACCAGCTCACAAAATCCTGGATGAACTCTAAGACAGTTGACATGCTATGTATTTATGGTAACCAATGTAAGAGATATGTTGTAATGCCAGAAATCAAAAAAATATAAAGCAATAAAAAACTTAGGAAAAATCTTGTATAATATTGCTTGGATAGATGTTAAATTTAATTATAAAATGAAGAGGTATATAAAGCTCTTTTGTAGAAAGAAAGGGACTGAGTTGGGCACTTTACAAGGCATAATAATATTTGATGAAGTGGAAAAGCTGCAGTTAAGAAACAGAGAAGGCAGCCGGTGTGGATGGGAGCAGGGAGAGCAGCACGCGGGAGCATTTCTGAATACCTGTAGCCTTAACAGGCCATATACTCAAAGGGCTCTGTAATTGCTGAATCGAAGATGTTTTGTGGAGACATACATATTCTTTGGTGTGCAGCAGAACTTTATGTGTATTTCTCATTTCATCACACAAAATTTTAAAAATGCATTTTTAAATGTGGCCTCCTTAGCTAAGGGTATCCCTGCAAATCAAGCAAGGTGGTGAATATGGAGCACAGAGATTTAATAAAACAATAATTTTTACTGTTGCATCAAGGACACTCTTAAGTGAAGCAAATAATTTTTTAATTATTAAAAACTACAAGTACAATCTGATTAACTCATAGTTACTGTTGCGCCATCAATGCAAATGATAATATGCCGAGCAAAGTATATAACGTGTGTATTACTATGAAAAAAGTACTGATCTTGTTACCCTGAAAGAGCTTGGGGCTCCCAGGGGCCCATGGCCACCCATTCGGAACAAACACTTCTGTACAGAACGCCTGCAAGTCGTTTGGTCTGTTTTAAAGCATCTTCACCCAAAGCCAAGACAGTGTCATGAGGGTCCAGTTGTCAGCTAAGTGTGGTGATGCGAGGCAGGTGAGGGAGCTGGGATGTTTGTTTGATAATGGCCTCAAAATGCTATAGGGGAAATCAGTGTTTAGACATTGTGCATCCCAGCTTCCAGGTCATTTCTTCTGAATTCAGCCCAGAAAAGAGGGATGAAAGTGGTTGGCACCTGCCGGCCACTTAGCCCCCAGGAAGGCTGCACCCTCTAAATAAATAAATGCCACACTTACTTACACAACGCCCTGCTTGCTTGATTGCTGGTATCTTCCTCCTAAATCGTTTCCAGAGAAAGGAAGTGGGTGGGATTCGGTCGTCGCAGTGTGCTAGGAGCAGGGAAACGAGGTGCCCCAGCCTGTCACTGCGGCAGCAGAGTTGGATCCTGCTTGTCACCTTCGGCTCCCGGATTTAATTCGGTGCATCCGTCGTCCCCTCCTCGGCCGCTCTTACAAGATCCTTAGAAGTGTCGCCTCTGTTGCCTAAAAAATGCTGCCCGTGCTCACGAAATTACAGGAAAAGGATCGTATATTTCCCCCAGAATTAGAAGGAAAAGAAAGTACCCGAAAGGAGAACGTGGCACAGAGGCGAGCTGCCTGTGTGCACGTGGCAAGCCGGCCCATCACCGCCATCCGCTCGGCGCCCACCAGGTAGGAAGGACACCTCGTGGATCCGAGTCTCCGCTGCGCAGAGCCCAGGCGGGCCTCTGGGCAGCGTCGGGTGCCGGGGCCGGACCGCGTGTGGTCCACGTGCCCTCCGGGCAGGCTCCCGCGCCCCGGCTCACGGAGGTGAAGTGCGCAGCGCAGTCTGATGGGCTCGTGCTGGGGGACGGGGCGCCGCCGGGACCGCTCGTGGGCGGAGGCCTGTTCTGGCAGGTGTAGGAAAGGAAGCAGAATCAGTCTTGCTTGATCAGGTTAAATCCGCTTGAGGGAAATGAGCTAGGTGATCCAGATATTCGAGAACATCGAGCGGCCCGCGCATGTCCACAGCCAAGGTGAAGGCGCCGCGAGGGCCTCCTCCATGTGGGCCGGCCTAGTCACCCGACCGGGCGGCGCTGAGCCAGGCTCTGCCCATCGCCGGGCCTTTGCCAGCTGGAGGCCACTTGCTGCCCTTCAGCACTGAGCCTCCCAGGCTAAAGGTGCCCCTGCAAAAGGCGGTGAGCGTGGAGCACAGCAAAATGCCTGGGACCGTGGAAGAGCAACAAATGCCAGTTCCTTCTCTGGCTCTTGCTTTTCTGTGTCTCCCGATCTCATTGACGCTTCTTTCCTTTAGATCCGCTAATACCCCGATGAAGTCATCGTTCAGGCTCGTGAACAAGGGCTCACCTGTGCTGCGGGCTCGCAATGTGGCGGGCGTCGCGTCTACTAAACCATTTCAGTGCACCGTTTCTCTCAGTCCTCGCAGCGGCGCTGTGCTGTGATTATTCCCGTGTTCCGGGTGAGGGACCTCCCCGTGGTCACCGAGTTCACCCACCTGGAAAATGAGAAAGCTGAGATTGGAATCCAGGCAGTGTAACCCTGACACCACGTTTTTAGATGGTGCTGACCCCTGACGCTCAGGTGAGACTTGCCTGGGCACCATTCTTTGTCTTCACGGGGACATCACATACCCTGGCTCAGTTCATTGTGCATTGATTTTTGTTTAGTTTGCAGAGGACGTCTTAATTCCTACATTTCTATGGTGACCCATTATCTCCTTAATTCATAAACATTTATGTTTATTTAATTTTTAAGTCTATGAAAATATGGCACTTATGACCACAATATAAGCGGAAAGATTCCTCTGGCTTGAACAGTTTTTCCTAGTATTTATTCATGCTTTTAATAGGTATTTCTTGATCACCCACCAGGCATTGTTCCAGGAACTGGACCAGAGAGTCTAGACCAGAGGTCCACAACCTGGGCACACTGGCGTTTTGACAAGTACTTTGTTGTGTA
Source organism: Phataginus tricuspis (assembly GCA_029783875.1). Classification (NCBI taxonomy): domain Eukaryota; kingdom Metazoa; phylum Chordata; class Mammalia; order Pholidota; family Manidae; genus Phataginus; species Phataginus tricuspis. Next base: position 518,405 of record JAQQAC010015530.1, on the reverse strand, counting down.
CTGTAGGATGTGTACCAGGACCCCCTGTGTACCCCAAGATGCATTCTCCCTCCCCGACTGTGGCAACAAAGAATGTCTCCAGACATTTCACCCTGTCCCCTGGAAAGGGGCAGTGCAGTCACCCTGACCGAGCCCCACTGGTCTTCTCCCTCCATGGGGCTTACACACAGCTGGGCTTAAAAAGTAGAAAAAAAGAGAGAATGTAATTGTGGGGAATATCAAAGGAAAGTGATAAGCGTGATGTGGGAGGGACCTACTTCAGTAAGGTGCTCAGGGACCTCCCCTCAAGCTTTTCTCGTAGTCCCAAGCTGCTAGAACAGTGCTGCCTCTGGTCAGTAAGTGGCGTGCCAGTGCGAAACCCTGAAGGGCCCTGTGGGGCAGAGCAATTCATGCACCAGCTGTAAGCCTGGCTCTCCTTGGCCTGCCCCTGCTCTCAGAAGGAGAGATGCAAGTTAAACTGAAGCCAGAAGAGGTGGAGGAATTTGCGATGTCCTTTTTCCCATTCTGCTCTTAGCACCAGCTCCGTTCTCCCAGTTTTCTAAACCATGCTAGCTCTTTAGGGGCCAAACAGCTACACATCTGGGATATGCTAAATTTCTCTTCCGTTTCTTTTTGGACACATTTCCCTGAGATTTACTGAGATAGGATTAGGATAATGGCTCAGAGATTGTTTTCTGCACAGCCCAGTGAATACTTGAAAATAAACTCTCTTTTAAAATATAAATGATATTTTAAAGGTTCCAGTGAGAATGTTTGATACGAATTTCTGCTGGTCTGAGTTTCAAACGGTCAGAAACGGCTTTTAACTGCAGTCAGGGGGCAATCAGAGATAATAACCCTTTTCATAATTTCATATTATCAACACCATTTTGTAAGCAGTTCCCTTCTATTGTACCTCAGACACTTGATTACCTGTCCCAGCAGTGGTAGCTCCCTGCCCAGGGGACCCCGGCTTCGCTCTGCCTCCCTTTCGCCCCTCAGGCAGAAACACAGCGTCTACAGACTCACAACTCTCTTCTTGGTATTAGACAGTTGTCCTGGTTTTATTCTGTGTCAGGCGGCAAGTCCAGTAGCCGGTCCCTGTCACACCTCCCGCGCTCTGTCTCTGATCTTATGGGGACTGCCAGGGGACCGGTGACCCTGACAGGGACCCCGCTGCCAGTTTGCTGACACTTGTTGTTTTATATTCTCACTCATCCTATAACCATGTATCACATGTTGCTACAACCAGGCTACCTGTCAGGTGCACAGACCGCCCTACCCCCCATACTCCACGGCCACGCTTCCCGCAGCTCCAACAGTGCCCCCCACTGTCTGCAGCTAAGCCCGGCCTGACTGCTTGTTTCATCTGTGTTAATCAGGTCAGAGTTTAGGCTCCTTCCAGCTTTCACTTAGCGTACCTGACAAGTGGCTACTCTCTATGTGTATGAATTTCATTCTTAAAACAAAGGTTTGTTTTTGTTTCTGTTGTTTCCTATGGACTTTTGGCTGCCTTTCATTGCGTAGGAAGGACTGACTTGATATTTTTAGTTTTTGCGTTTTGGGTTTTTGTGTGTGTATGTTTGTTAGGAAGGAGTTTGAAACTTTGTTAAGCATCTCTAGGCTGGGGATAAAGACTCCCTAATAATCAGATACTGATGTGGTAATAAAATGTAGCTACTAGTATAAATAAATATTAAAATAAAACCAACCTAGATTTCTGGAACTTAGAACATGTAACTTATGAGCCTGAGCCAATGGCGGCAACACTTTGACTGTGTAGCTAATCATATAATCTCAGGTATCTTTAGCAATGTATTAGTCATTTATCAAATTCCATGCTAAAAACAATTATGTGATAATTAACAACATTTATTGAATAATCAGTGTGCCCTATTAGGAGTGAGGCATGTGATTAATAGAATTTAATCCTGGACAATTATCCTCTCCAGCACTGGGAACTCACTGTGGACAAGGCAGCCGGGATGTCTGAGAGCAATTCCTGAATGAGCTCTTCAGTGTGTTCAGTCCAGACTGCCCATCCTTTGCCTGTCCCCCTGGAACCTGGTTAAACAGACTGTTCGCCCTTCCACACGTCAGCCCTTTAAGTAGTGATGACGACAAGCATATTTCTCTCGAGTCTTCTCTTCTCCAGGTGGCACATCACGAATAATCCATTTAGCTGATCCATCCTCTAGGAACATGAGGCTTTTTAGAGGGAAGTCTCTTGCCTCCTCCCCCTCCTCCCATCAGACAATGACTGCTTCTAAAAGTGTGGCTCATTCAGATAAACAGAGCTGGGAAATTCTCTCTTTGGTTCTGTATTTTATTTTAATGGAAATAAGTTACCTTGTAGAGTCAAGAGGTGGAGACAAGAGGCAAAAAGCACTGTGTGCCAGAGAAGTAAGCTGAATAGGTCACATCACTGACAGTTAGTGATCCCTGAGAAACAGCGCACAGAGCAGAGTCCTGGCACCACGACCCCCAAAGAGGCACTAATAGTGTCCCTAGTACCACTGCTGTAAGGGGGCCACACCAGCTTCAGAACTCTCATTTTATTACTTGATTGCTAGTAGCTGCCTTTCACATAAGACCAATGCTTATCCACTGGGTGCGACATCACACTGAACCAGGCAGAAGCTGCCTGGCAAAGGTCTCCTCACAGCCTTGCCAAGCAGCAGAGTCTGGGGGCCACAGCCATTCTGGAAACCCTCTGGGGTGCCCTGGCACAGAACCCGAAGTGGCCCCCGGGCAGGAATGAGGGCACTGGTGCGGCCCTGTGGTGCCCTCAGTGTTCGCCCAACAGCAGCTGAGTGTCTAGGTAGCTCCCGCCCTCCGTGTGGGGTTTTCCCTGGGGTCCTAGGGCTTGGCTGCTGTGGGAACATGTGCCGTTCCTCACTGCTTAAAACTGCTGAATGCCATTCAAGTGCACTGTTTCACCTCCTTCGGGGGCACTCAGTCCCCTAACAGCGAAACAGCTTGCACATTCCCCATTATTTCAGGCTGGCTTTCCCGGGCAATCATGCTGCCTCAGCTCCAGGCCGAGCCTCTTTGCTCCAAACCCTCCCAGAAATGTCACAGCAGTGCCTTGTCCCAGGCATGGGACACTAACCCGGAGTCCGGGCCAGGAACCAGCATGCCATAACTCAGCAACAGGCTGTAACCAATCATCTCCGGATCCCAGCCAGTGGCCAGGAAAAAGCAGGCATGTGGCGACTACTTCTGGAAACATTCTTTTAACTTGGGGATGCCGCCAGCCTTGGTGGCAGTGAGTGTGCGGCTTAAAGGCAGAGTGGCAAGGCGTGTCAGCGCTCAGCCCCCCAGGTCCCTGACATTTGCCCCTCGTGCTTTTAACCGCAATTGGAATACGCAGTCGCTCATCATGGTGCTAAAACATGTGCCCCAAATATTCTGAAGTATCAGTAGTAGAAGAATGCATAACGTTAGTTTTAATTTTTTAAATGAACACTCATTAAAAAGTATGTGATTTTCATTGGCATGTTCTTGTTTTGTGACAAGCATCTACAAAAATCATTCTTAAGTGACACTGGCCCGTTCCCAGCTCTGGAGTTTAAATACAGTATGACAGACGATCCATCAACAATGGGCTAATTATAATTAGCTCAGTTCTAATTTACCTTCATTTCCATGTTTCATGTCTTTAGTGAAATCTATCTGTTCTTTATTATTCTCTGCAGAAGTTTTGAAAATCTATTCACTGGGTAAACCAGAAATGCTAGGAACTGTATCACCAAGCCCCACAGTTTTTGTTGTTCAGGCTGTTGGCCAGAAACATCTGACCATTATCCCAATATTGTCCTTAAGCATATTTTAGATTAAATGATAGAATCTGTCTTTTAAAAAAACTGGGATTCAATTTTCTGCTCTACATCTTAGAGTTAGTTGCCAATATGAAACCTTAATGAAATTATTATAATTCGCAGCAATAAGACTATATTCCCTAATGATGTAAGCTGTCAAATCCTCAAACATCATTAAGCATCATCTTAATATACCTAGAATAAGTGTAAACTCCTATAACCTGAACCTATAACCTGTAGAGCTAGAACAAAACTCTACAACTCATCAAATAATACATCTTTCTTCAATTGTATTTTAGATTGTTTTCTCTAAATTATCACTCTTAATCATGGCCAATGTGATTTTGGGGAGATAACAAAGAAATAAGAATATCATAGATATTTGAAACCCAAAAGTACACCAAACCTCATTGGAGTTAGTGGTTCTAGCCTTCCCTTGCCAGGTCCTCGGCCATTTATACTCTTAATTGTCCTATTCAGTGGAATTCTTAATAAGCAGTGGACATACGTAAACAGACTGAAATGACAGTACAAGGAGGCAGAGGGCCCAAGCAGCTACAAAGCCGACTGACTCACAGGGCATGTAGGGTCTGAGTGTTATTATCAAGAGGATATTTTTGTGAATGTTAAGTATTTATGACTCTATAATCTTTATATTTACTAATTGAGGTATAATGAGAATATGGTTACATAGCAGCTAATGCAGTAACTTTTTAAAGATGGCAGCTTAAACATGGTCATCATTTCAAAGGCTTTCTGGAATGACAGACTGTGAAGCGTCTCTCAGTCCCGCTAGGGGCTAGCAGGCTGTCCCAGGGTTTGTAGTTGCTTAAACACCTCTAACTCTATTTTTGAGTTACAGGTTCAGTTTAGTCACAGTGAGTTTATAATGAGGAACGTTCTAGAAATACAGTTCGGCACCTCACTTTGTAATCTGAGAAGAACATCACTATGTGTTATAAAAATTTTGAGGAAAGCAAAGCCATAATTTGCAGTTCACTTCAACCAGTTGTTTCTCTTCTGCCTAATATGGAATAAAATCTATCTGGCATTAGTGTTTCCGTGTATTGCCACAGCTCGCCAGACTGTTTACACTTCTGCAAAATGACTCCTTTATTACAGCAAGTATAGAAAGAGGATTCTAAACAGCTCATCACATTCCTTCTAATGTTCCTCGTACTTGAGAACATGTTCTAATATATACCAAGCATTTGGATCCGTTTTCAGAATGCCATATTCACTCATTTAAGAGTTCCTGGTGCACATGCATGAGGCTGTGAACTGGATGCATCAGCTATGAGCAATTTCACACTGGAAAATACTTCCATTTTCCAGTTTCTCAAGCTTATTTATCACATAGCTTTTTGACGTAATGGAGGAGTTGCTGTCTTAGAATCTATCCTAAAGCCTGGATTTAGGATTATTTCTATCTATCCTGTAGTTTCTACCCTGTAGATTCCAATTCCGGAAGATCTTTGGAGATTTTTGCATTATGTGAAGGATTTAGTTAAATCAATTGTGTGATTTCAGATGTGTTTATTATCCTCGAAATGAAGCACTTACAGTAAACCCTAGATATAATTGCCCTTTACTGTTTATAAATTTGCATGTGTGTTTTTGAACCCATTCATGAAACTGGCAACGGTTGAGAGTATCATTAATCCCAGCCTGTAGTGTGAGCAGGGAATCGAGCGAGGATCGCTCTTGACTAAGGCAAGACGGAAATTACGTTAGGCGTTGCTAAAGGGGTGTCACCTTTAGGAGGAGAGCAGGCCCTCTCCATTCTGATGCCCTGTTCATGGATGACCTACGACACGTATCTCTGTGTAGGAGGTCAGGACCAGGCCTGACAAGGGGTCAGACTGTATGGGCGGTGCTGTGCACACTGGGCTCGGCCTGGCGGCACCATGTCCGTCCCGGTGACGGAGGGGCTCCTAGACCCAGCCTCTGGGCGAGCATGCACAACAGTGTGATTGGAACAGCCGAGGAGCCCCTTCAGTTCCCACAGTGTTTTTCCTGGAAAAGGGGAAAAACAAGTAATTTGGTTGCTTCCTCAGCTGTATTGACTTTAGAAACTGCCTAACATCATTTAAGTCATTTCCTAGTCTTGTAACTATTTTGTGAATAGCAGGTGTCATTTATTAATATTTTCATCACCTGTTCCCTTAACTAACCCAGAGATCAAGAACAGAGGTGGAGACCCACCTCCAGACACGCTACCCCTCCTGTCCATGTCCCAAGTGTGTGGATTTAAACATGTCGGTGGCGCTGGCTGGCCATGTATTTCCTTCGTTGGCTGTTCAGCATTTGGAGGGAAGTCTGTCATTCGTCCTGACTTGCCGACAACCCTTTAGTTTGGTGTCTGAAAGGTCCTTGTATCAGTTACTGTAGAACAACCCAAATAACAATAAAACCTTCCCCGTCAGATGATGAAAAAACACAGCGGAAAACTGGTGTGTTACCTGAATTCCTATACTGAACTCAAAATTTATTTATGCTTAAGATTGCTAATAAACTTGTCTTTCATATTTAACCATTTTCAACTTGATGGTTTTTAAATTAATAGGCTGTGGCTCATATAAATCACGAGAAACCATATATGTCATATTTTGCAGTTTACTGTGAAAAAGCGTATTTATGTCCAGGATGGTTATAAAACAGCCAAAAGTCAGCTTGAGCTATTTAGCAAATGACATTCATTTACTGTAGTAACAATTTCCAGTTTTAACTTTTAACTTCTTGATTTACCACAAGTCAATGTCTGGTATGAAATGGCCATTTTAGGTTATTTTTCACTTTTTTATTATTTACTTAAGCAACATGACATCAGAAGTACCAAATTTCATGCTAAAACATTTTTTTGAAGCATAGACCACGTATTGAAATTACGTATTGTTCTTTACGCTCTCCATTTGACGCCAGTAGTTTTCATGCTCCAGGGGTTCACGGGTTCTGAGAGGAATGGAGACAGACCTGTGACCTTCATTTGCCTGAATGTGGGTACAGGGGACTGTCCACGTGGTCTCCAGGAAACACGCCAGGGTTAAAAGTGGGGGCAATGATCAGGGGCCCCTTTGACTAATACCTGCAAATGCTGATGTTGATAGAAAAGGCACATCTGTAACAACTTAGATAGGCAGTAGTACAGGCTGTTATTACAGATAGAGCCCCAACTTTGCCCTTCACAGACTAGTCTCAGGGAGGCATTCCTGGCCAGCAGGTGGCCTTCCCAGGGGCGGGCCGGAGAGCCAGGCCCACTCTGTGTGTGGCTGCCATCCTTGGACCACGGCCTTCTGTTTCCCACCCGGGTCGGGATGAAGGCTCAGATGGGCGCCTGGGGAAGCTCGATGGGGCTGGCCTGCGAGGAATCCTGGGAGGTGTAGCAGTCCGGGAAGATGCTAGTGGTCTTGCCCACCCATCTCATGTGTTTCTAAAATGAGGAAAAGTGCTAACGTACTGGGAATAATGGCCTTGTCACTGAGGAGTTGTGGAAATTTAACAGGTTCTAACCTCTTTATCTTTTGTACTATTTGGGCTCATGGAGCTCACAGTCTGAAAGAAAAGACAGATATCAAATGAACACACAAGTACATATATAATTGCAAATTAATTAGTCTCATGACAGTACGGACCAGGCCTCTGTGGCCCCCGACGGAGTGCCAGCAAGGCGCACAGTGGGTGCTCAGCAGCGATTGTCGATGAATGCATGCCCGCAGGCGTGACGAGGGACTGAGACGGTGTCATGGGAAAGGGTAGAGGCGGGGAAAGGAGGCAGCAGGCGGCCCCGGGGAAGGTCTTTCTGAGGAAACGGTATTGACGTTGAAACCTGAGGGACGAGTGGGAGGCAGACAGAATTGTGTGGGCAGAGGAGACCCCAGGTCCCAGCACTGAGCTGGGAAGGCGTCCATAGATTCAAGAGCTGGAAGAAGGTGAGTGCGGCAGGAGCCCCAGGGGGCCCCAGTGGTACCAGTGGAGGTCAGGCCCGAGAGGTGGGCACGGGCCTCTCCAGGCAGAGATTCCGTGAAGCACTCAGCCTCGCCCTCCCTGCAGGCACAGTGGGCAGCCCGTGAAAAGCCTGAGGAAGGAAAGGGGTGACGTGGTATTTTCATTGTCAAATGTCATCCCGCTTCTGTGAAGAAAGAGTGAAGAGGGGTAAGGGCAGAAGCGGAGGGCGCCCAGGGGTCTCCCGCGGAACCAGGTGGAGGGCACGCAGGCGGAGGGAGGGCCGGGAACACAAGCCGCAGGTGGGGGCAGCCAGGGAGGCCCCTGGCCCCGTGATTCCCTCTGAAATGACATCCCAGTGACAGCTGCCACTCAAGACTTCTAGTGTGACTCCCTTCAGACCTTACAGAAGGGCCTCGACTCTGAGGACTCGCTCGGAGATCAGTCAATACAGGCAGGGCTTCTTCACAACCGCTCCAGATTATGCTGTACTTCTGCTTCTGTTTGTCTTCAAGAAATATATTAGGCCAATTGCATAATTATCATGGAGGGTTTGTATTTGTGTGCGTGTGTGTGTTAATGTATCTTTAGTGTCCAAATAGTTCATCTGTAAAATTTTCTTAAAGTAAATGTTGGACCATCTCAAATATCTTCATGTGGTACTATTGGTTTTGTTTAAAATTTTCAATTTACTGTTTTAGGAAGTAATCCAAATATTGCAATAGAGTTAAAACTTCATCCTTGAAGCCAGAGCTCTACTATTTCATAGTTAGTTGTGGTGAGTAGGCCTTGACTGAAATTTCTTAGGCAATAAGAACACTGTGTTCAGAGGACTGGAAACCCGATGCTCCTGAATTCCCTTCTGCTCGCCGCCCTTTCCCTATTCGTTCTTGGCTTGCAAATTTATCTCTGTCGGTATTTATCATCTTGAAAACGGACATCACAGTGATTTCCCAAGAGGTGTTAGGAGGGCTACTTTAGTGTTTATCAATCAGCTTTTAAGATGATCTAGCAAAGGGATGCTGTGATCTTGGGAATCGATGACCCTGCACTAGAAGCCTGTGAGGCCGTGCGGGGCTGTCATGCCCACCGTCGGGGCTCTTGTGGGGGTTCCCAGCCTCACTGTAGAGACAGGGCCTTGTTTCTGGCAAAGACATCTGCATGTATTAAATGCTGCTTCATTTTTTTTTCTTTGTATCATTAATGTACAATTACTTGAACAACATTATGGTTACTAGACCCCTATTATTAGGTCCCCACCACATACCCCATTACAGTCACTGTCCATCAGTGTAGTAAGATGCTATAGAATCACTACTTGTCTTCTCTGTAAATACTACCTTTCCTGTGTACCCCCCCCCCACATTATGTGTGCTAATCGTAATGCCTCTTATTCCCCTTCTCCCTCCCTTCCCACCCAGCCTCCCCAGTCCCTTTCCCTTTGGTAACTGTTAGTCCATTCTTGGGTTCTGTGAGTCTGCTGCTGTTTTGTTCCTTCAGTTTTTTCTTTGTTAGACTCCACAAATAAGTGAAGTCATTTGATACTCGTCTTTCTCTGCCCGGCTTATTTCACTGAGCATAATACCCTTTAGCTCCATCCATGTTGCTGCAAATGGTAGGATTTGTTTTCTTCTTATGGCTGAATAATATTCCATTGTGTATATGTACCACATCTTCTTAATCCATTCATCTACTGATGGACACTTAGGTTGCTTCCACTTCTTGGCTATTGAATGCTGCTTCAATTTTAAATAGTTTATTTGAATAATTTTTCACCCAATATGTGCTATTTTGAGTTATTTTATCAGTAGATGAAATTCTTTAGCGGCCTATTGATCTCTGGAGAAAAAACTGGGTTATGTTTTTTCACAAAGAAATATTTGGTTGTTTCTGGCAACACATCGATGTTTATAACCTTACTTCCTTATTTCATGTCTATTGTGACATTCCCCACTTTCTCTGGAACAGGTCCCATTCTGATTAAAAACATTTTTCTAAGAATCTTTTAAGCAGCTTCTTCCCTCCCCCTTGCTCTTTCCTGTCACGGAGCCACATCGCTTCAGGATTATGCTCTATGTCACCCAGAGCAGCCGTAGGGACTGAGAGAATCTCGTTGTTCTGACTTGGTTTGTATGTAGAAGCAGGGTAAGAATATAAAAATGGCTAAAGATTGCTTTGAAATTCCAAGGTATTAACTGTAATTCCAGGCAGGTATTTGCATTCATGTATCCCAAAACTGGTACTTCTCACTCCGCTAATAAAAACGAGCTCAGGAATCAAAGTTTTAGATAAAGTCTATTACACAGGAAAACTTAGGAGTCAGAGAATCGGACATTTCCTGTGGATTCCCCAGTGCACAGCCCAGCCACGAGGTCTCTGATCACAGCTTGTGGCACCTGGCAGAGAAAATGAACTAAAATGAATCTAAAAGCAAAATGTTTGAAGAGAAAAAGTTGACCTTCCAAGCATCTAGACATATTGCCAAAAACTAAAACAAAAGGTAAACAGAAAATCTGAGTCAGGTGAAGTCTTCATTCCACCCCAAAGGTGAAGTTTGGTGAATCAGCTGAACACAGGGAAGGAGGTGTGCATGCGTGTGTGTGCGTGTGTCCCCTCTGCTCGGACACACCTGCTCTGCTCCTCTTCTCCCCTGGGGACACAGTCTTTTTATAGTGGTGGTGTAATTAGATCCCTTCCTGTCAGATGCTCGTCTTTTGGGTCTGGAGCCAGGGGCTCTCCCTCAAAATAGAACGACAGCCCAGCCACTCCTTAGTGTTCGGCGAGTGTTTGCTGAGCTTGGAGAGAGACGCCCTCCAGGCCTGTGCAAAGAAGCTGCCATGGTTGAGTGTTTATGAAGATCTGTTTTAATGCCAGTAAGGAACACAAAATTAGTGCGTTTTGCAAGAAACAGACTCTTGGTTCTGTGAAAAACACATTTTTTCCCCATTACAGTGGCCTCAGAAGATCGTCTTACTGTCAGATTAAGAATTTACCTCTAAATCCTAATGTCCATTAGGAATTTATTGCAGCTCTGTGACTCATGATTCATTTGAATGTTTAAAAATTATTTTCTGTCTTCCACTTTCTCCTGGTAATATCAGTGGTAAATTTTTTTTCCAGTCTTAAACTTACCTCTTTGACATTTCAGTGGATTTCCAGTGGATAAATCTGTCATCATCTTTTCCAGACCATTCAAAGCTTCATAGACTTCACATCATCTTTTTAAGGGCCCATCTTTTTTAGTCTGTCTTTATACAGCCTCTCTATTTCCTTTAGACACTTTATATATGTCTTGTGAGCTGTGGTAGCCATGAGTACATAAGTATTGAAGATAAAGACACAGAGGTTTTGTAAGGAGGTCAGGTTTTATTTATGTATAATTGTGCTTATGATTTCATTTCCTTACTACCAATATCTTCCCCGTAAGATTACTGTGAGGATTAAATGACTACTGCTTGGAAAGTAATTAACATGTGCTTGGCTTGGCCTGGTAAGTACTTAATAAATGTTAACAATTGTTACTGTAATTTTTATAACATTTTAATGACCATGCTCCACTGCCAGCCATTTTTATTCTTTAAAGCCTGGGTTCCCCTCCCTCAGCAAACAGGGTGCGCTCAAGTCAGATCGGTATTCCCGACACTTGTCTCTAGTCTTGTCTGTCTCATTCATTCAGCGCTACACTATCGAGTATTCAGGGCTTGAGCCAGGACCTGGGGTAGAGCTGCCAGATGGGCAGGGTTCTGCCTTCAAACAGCCTGCCGTCAGCAGGGAGACTGATGATTAGAGGTGCAGCGAGAAGTGCAGGGTCAGTGTGAGACACGGAGAGGGGAGCTGACCTGGGGGGGGGGGGTGCAGTTGGCTTCCTGGAAGAAGTGATGCTGAAGCTGAGACCTGGAAGGTAAGGCGGGGTCAGCCAGACAGAGGGCCCAGGAGGACAGACAGGGAAAGATGATCAGAAGGATACTATGTGGGACTCGGAGGTGAGAGAAAATGCTGTTTGTGGGAACTGAAATCAAGTGGGACTGCAGAGGGAATAACAGACAGGGGGTGCAGGTGTGGGCAGGCGGCAGAGCTCAGACCTCCGACGGCCTTTGCGTCACGGGGTTTGGGCTTGAACCTGCGGCGCTGAAACTGGCATCTCTTCCCAGCCCCCCCTTGGCTAGGCTTCCCAGCCCCTTGTCAAGCCCTCCTCCTGGTCCCCCCAAGAGCCCCGCGTGCTGCTCCTCATGCCCGTGTGTGGGCTTATTTCCTTGACGGGAATGTTCTTCCTCAGATTTTGTGGTTCAGGTCAGGAAGCATTTGTTGAGTGACTGGTGTGTCAGGCACTGTGTGGCTTCACCCTCCAGTGTCTCATTCATTCATTCATTCATTCATTCAATACACATCCATTAAGCACCAGCATGTAGAGGGTGCCATGCTACTTTTAAAAGGCGTTTCTTCCATGAAGGCCCCTGGATGCTTCAGTCAGGCTAACTCCCCACTTTTCTTCATCCTCTGAAATCCCAGTATCCTAAATGTGTCTCTTCTCTGGCACTTGCCACTTCTAATGCTGCATTATGGCTAATAATCTCATGAGTCTGAATCCTCTACGAGGTCTCTGTGGTTCAGGGGACAGAGCCCAGGTCTGTGTCCATCGCTGCATCTTCCAAAACTCTGACCTTGCACTAGTCTTGGGGCTGCAATGCTCATGATAAATATATAAATGAATAAATGAATGAATACATTTTCAGAAAATGGATAATGATCTTATTTTGGTAATTCCTAATGACCCACAGTATTAAGCAGAGCAATTAAATTATTTCTTTCAAAGTGATGAAACTTGAATCTAGTATAATTTCTCAAAAAAAAAATCACTGTTTCTTTCAGCATTCCAAAATTTCCATTAAAACCCCACAGATGTTACTGCTACTAAGGATTGCCTGTTTAAGGCACTCTGCATTTACTTGTGCTTTTGCAGTATTTTTATAATCATGGTAAATCTACCTGTTGATTGACAGAAGTAGAAGTCAGCCTTGCCCGTAGCCTGTCAGCTTCATGCTCGGGGTTTTGCAGGCAGCCCTGAGCGCTCGCTTCTGCCTCCTGGGTGCGGTCGGCCTTCTGGTGAACACGGCACTCAGTACTGGTCGTCTCCCCCACGAGCACCGTGACTGGGGCTTGATTCTCTCCCATGTATTGATGGTCTCTTTGAATAAAGGACAAGAAAAACCATGAGCCTAAGGAATTTTTAAATCCCACTGAGGAACCCGTGCTGAGACATCAGACATTTTGAACTGGAGACCCAGACACCCGTCTTCAGACACATCGCCCACGGCAGCCTGCTCGTGGCCTCCCCTAGCAGTGCTCTTGAGATTTACTGGGAGCTGCGTAAAATGGACTCTCCTGTCAAGGCTGTTTCAGATAACCTGCTGAAGCCCACATTCAGAGTATTCTGAGAGGGAGCCCTGGAGTGGCTCTGAGGCCCAGGTGATTGGTGGGCAGAAGGCCAGGTGGCCTGTGCTTCTGAAAAGCTGACCCTATAACAACGTCCACGTTCTTTTGGGTGGTTTTGCTGACATGCTCTCAACTCAAAACTCTTTAAAACAGAAGTATAACGAAGTATTGAGCTTCTAAAAGCAATTGTATTTCAGTGCATTAAATTATCTGAGCATGTCAAGGAGGGCAAAACGGAAGGAAATACAGGGAGGGCCACCCCTGAAGGTCGGCATTTGAGCTACAGGCATGTTCCTGGGGACCGTGTTCTGACACAGTGTGTCGCCCAGATGCATCCAAGGCTCTATCGGGATCTGTTAACTTTCTCACGAACCTTTATTAACCTGTATTATCAACCTACTTGAAATTCCATTTAATTTTTTCAAAATTGCAAAATTTCTCCCATTCCCCACCCTTAAAAATGCTTTCCACAAGTTAAACTTCTAAACAAAGGCATATAAGATGGTCTCCATTAATTAATAAGTGCTAAGCTACTTCTAAATACTTAAACCATGGATCAAATTAGCCTGATGGCTAGGGAGCTCTAGCTAGTGGGTAAGGCGATCCTTCACAGCACACTCGTGCACACACATCTGTAGGGGTCAGGCCTGCACGCACATCTCACACATCAGAGCCAGAGTCTGCTTTGCTGCTGTTAGTGTTTCACGTATGTGAAAGTTTGCAGTAAATAAGCAGAATGAATGAGCTTCCAGCCAGTTGTTTTGGTACTTTCCAACCACTAGAGGGAGCCCTCTGTTCCCACCTGTGCCTCCAGTGTGGTTGACGAGACAGAAGGAAATGAAATTTATCTTTGGAGGGATCTTGCCAACATGCTTTTTTCTGTCCTATCCAGTTTGAGGCAACATTTATACTTGACATCGTAGAAAAAAACGTGTATCTGTATGTAGTTGGTACAAAGGAAATGTAGATCTAAGATTAGATTGTTGTAGCATAAACAGTCGAACAAACACAGCTGCTATTCTGGTCGGCTCACATCCTTGCTTCTCCATCTCAAAAAGAAGCAACAGCATAAACTAGTAATCATAGTTAACATCTGTTGAGTTACTGTGTGTCAGGCACTGTACTAAGTGATCAGATCTCTTTTAAATTTTGTAACAACTCTGTGAAGTAAGATCTGTTATTCCTATTTTAGGTAAGAGTGGAAAATAAGTAACTTGCACAATATAACGCACATACTGAATCAGTAATGAGGTGAGATTTACCAGAGGCTCTGTGGAACCTCAGAGTCCTCACTCAGCCGTCTTCCTACATTCCCCTCCTCTGAGGGCAATGGCTCTCAAATTGAGGTCCCTAAGATACTTTGGGGGAGTCCAGGAGGTCAGAAGTATTTTAATAGTAACTCTAACATATTATTTTCCATTTTTAGTATGTGCACATTTGCACTGATGACACAAAAATAATGGTGCGTAAGATTACTGTGACCCTCAAGGCTCAGCCCTGCCCCGCACTGGCAGTAAGTATGTTCGTCATGGCCACGCACTTACAGGAAAACACAAAGCAAGTACTATCAGCAACAAAAATCTCATTAACTCTTGAAACTCGCACACACACCTTTTTAATACTTAGTGTGAGGAAATGGGAAGTGTGCCCAAAGCGCCTTTGAAACCGCTGAGGGGCAACGGGTGGCTGCACGTAAGACTGGTGTGCAAACCCCAGGAGCCATGGTCACAGGACAACATGCTTACTTGAAGGAGTTTCTGGCAGAGAAGCTCTGCTCAGAAATAGTCTTTGGCAGCAATTTCCTTGAAAATGAAGTGAGCCTGCCATTTCAGAGAAAACTAACAGTGTTTTCTGATAATGATAAAATTCACACTTTGAAGTAAAAACAGACTTTTGGAAAGCTTGCATCTGCCATGGTGTGCTTGACAGCTTCCCAATACCTGTAAGACTATTCTGATGAGATTGCTGGTGATGTTAACAAATGTGACTTTGTTTTTGAACATAAAATATGTCAATATTTAGAAGATCTGTGTGACTCAGTGAATCAGTACTTTCCTAATGACCTAGTCATGGTGTTAAAAATCATACATAAAACATCTATACAAAATGTGAGACACATAATGGATTTTCATGTAACGGACTATGTGAAGATCATTGATATCGTTCACATTCCTTTAAAGAATAACCTCTAGAAACAACCACTTACTGAGTTTCATTTTCCTATCAAAGAGATATACCTTCAGTCATCCAAAAGTCTGTGAAAATACTCTCTTTTCCAACTGCATATCTGTATCAGTTTGGAGTTTCTTCATATTCTCCAACCAAAACAACATGTTGTAATAGGTAAAATGCAGAGGCTAATAGGAAAATCTCGGTGTCTTCTTTCTACTGAGCCAAACACTAGAGATTCTTAAGCCAATACTCTCACCACATTCCTTTGTTTTGGAAAATACTGCTATTTTATTAAAAATAGATATTATTTGTATTCTATTTAGTGGGTTTATCATTAGGAAAGAAACTTATAAATAAATATTTTTCAAATTTCTAACTCAATTTCTAATAAGGTAAATACTTATGGATGTAACCTACATAAACAAAATCTCTTTGGGGTCTTCAGAGCAAAACGTTTAAGAACCTGTGATATGGGGTGTCGTTTCTTTTCACTTCAAAGTGGTATGACAATTTACTGATGCCAAATTAAATGCCATATTTTTAATCTCCATTTTTTAAAAAAGACACTGATTCTGTGAGTCAGATGGCAATGAGGTCGGGCCCTCAATATGTCTGGGAGGCTATGGGTACACATGGCACACAGCAGGCCATCCGTCAAGGCAGAAGTGCTGCACTGAAGGGCGAGCCTGGACATTCCTTCCCAAAGGAGAGCCTTCTTTCTCTCATCCTTCCAGAAGAGGCGTTTCCTTGCCTATGAAAACACCTAGCCATATTTTGCACACATATATTTTTTTCTGGGGAAACAAAAAATATATTTAAGAAAAAAAAAAAATCTCAAGAATCTGGTTTTCATGCCAAAGAGTTTGTCATTGAAATTGTGTCCAGATAGTGGCCACGTGTGCATACATGTCATTCCATGGGAGTGAGCACTGTGGTTAGGCTTCGTGCATTTTAGAGACTAGTGTTTGAAAATATGAAATTCTGTGTGCTTGGTACAAAAACTTAACTCAGGGTATTTGTGGGAGTTATGGTACTCTACATGCAAACATTTACTCTCTCATCCACTTTACATCCTCTTTACTGATGTTACTAATACAACCTGTCAAAGTCCTACAGAATCTTTTTTCTTGATTTTGCTTTTTTTCCTATATCCAGTTTCCTGACTTCCTTCCTTTCTTATTTTGATTTGTTTTGATCTTTACACCAGGTGAAATCAAATAGACACAGTTATATTGAATCACACTGTATAATTATCTCTTAGACATGTGTAGGACTTTGCTAACCAAGGAATGAACAGAAAATATGAACAAGCTGTTTACTGATGGCCACATACTACTAAGAGATTTCAGTAGAATCTTAATATACTTGCATATGGTTTATTTAAAATTTGTCTTCTTAAAATTAATTAGATTAGTCTTTGGCACATTTTTATTTAACCCTTAAAATTCAATTTAACTTTTCTTTCTGACCAGTTTGGCAGGTGTATCCTGAGATTCATGAGATAAAAGTCTAAGGTTGGATAAACATTTTTTTCTGGTCAGCAAAAGTATGTTAATGTTTCTTCCTTGGAATTAATTTCAACATGGAGAGTTTAAAGCTTTGGTGAAGCCAACACTCCAGGTGGTTTCTGCCTCTACTCTGTTAGAGTTGTATATTGTTCTATTTAATTCATAAAAGGAGATTTTCCTCTAAGAAAGCTTGAGATACTTCAGTGTAGTGATTGTTTGTGTAAGGAAATGAGACATTCATTGGTACTGCAGCTGTGTTTTTTTAAAAAGATGCAACATGAGATAATCACTCTTTAAAAGTGTATTCTGAGAAAATGACCCCAGTTTCTCTGGTATTTTAGGGTACACGGGTTTTGTACAGTTGAGGTTCCTGTAACACCATAAGCACTAGTATAAAATAAAATGAGTGCCTTTCCCTGAAATGTGACAGGAACATGTTCTGTGTGGAGGTGAATATAGCACACAAATAAATGCAAGTGTCCTGTGACTGGATGGGCCATGTCTTTGTATGTGTCATGTCCTTTTTTGGCAAGTTTGATAAGATAATCTTATAGCCATAAAGAGAGGAAGTATTTATGCAGAATATGTATGGATTACTAATAATAGGACACAAAAAGTAAAACAAGAAACCAAAGCTAGATATGGTTTATAATCTCTCAATTTCATTAGTATATTGTGTGTGTGTCTGTGTTATTGGAAGTGAGTGTGTAAAATCTTCACAGGGATTGCCCCTGGTAGTGGAATATGGATGATATTAATTTTCTTTATTATTCATTTTATATCCCACATTTCCTTAAAAGTAAATTACTTTGATTTAAGGGGGAAATAAACCCTCTATAAGTTTCCAGCCATCTCTTGATCCATTTTTTATTAAACTTGCTTAATTATACCTGTATACATGTAATTATTTTTAAATTTCTTCTTTTTAAAGAGAAAAAGATTATGGACACTCAAGGGAGTTGTTAGATTAAACTCTTTGAGGAGTACTGGTTACACATACGGGGCTGGGGAGGTCCTTTTAAAAGGCAAGTGCATTTGGGGAGTGGCGCCTGAAACTTGCAGGAAGAAGTGCGAGGCAGGCTCTCCTCAGGGGAGAAGTATGCTGTGCAGGAAACGGCTGGGAAGCCCATCACAAGCCACCTTCCTCCTCGGCACCTTTCATGCCACTGACTGAATGCTCAGCTAGACTGATAAGACAGGCAAGTCACCGTGTTTTGTCTTAACACTACCTGAATGTCACCAGTCCCTGGCTCTCCATGGCAGAACTCCCACATTCTCTGCTGAATGCACCTGCCTGTCCTTCTGACAGCTGGACCATCCAAATGGTGCTGCCTCCTCTGCTTTATCTTTAACCTACATGATGAAGTATGACTTTTTTATCCTTGTCTGTTGGTGGAATACTGAGAGGGACCCGCATACTCTACTCCCATCTTGCACTTGCCGATATTACTACGAGTCGTGCGGAGTATTGGGTAGGCGGCTGAGAAGGGAGGCAGGTGGGAACTCTGCTCTAGAGTGAGCGCACCTAGATTTTTAAATTGTGAAGTATAACCGAGGTTTCTCTGATCATTGGGCTACAGTTTGATGGAAAGAAATGACAGATGCACAGTTCTCTATAAGATTAGATTAATTTCCCTGATTATTTGGCCAAGAATTAAACCCTCACAGAAGTGAGATGCCTGCACAGCCTAGAATCAGGTCTGCCAGTCTCAACAGGGCCCCATGGTGCCCGCAAACCTGGTGGGGGGTCCCCGGAGGGCTACTGGGCTCTTCTCTGCGGGCGCCACACTGGACCTAACCTGCCACAGCCCCTTCATCCTCGAGGCCCACCGTGACAGTCTGTTCCCTTAGTGGGAAACACGTGTGGACACCCAAGGCCTTCCTGGTGCTCGGGCTGAAGATGTGTCACCAGGACCGGATCCTGGGAGCAGGGGGGCCCCGGGTCCCAGAGCACGGATTCTGTCCCCAGCACCCGGAAAGGCGGCTTCCCAGCTGGTGTCTCCCTGGCGCTGCCCAACTGGCCTTACGTCTGGGGTGGTTCTGAGTCACCAAAGGCCTCCCCCAAAATCCATCTCACTGTGGCTTCCTAAGCCTCTCTGACAATCTCGGGCCAGTGACTGATAATCAGGTGGGACGATCCGAATAAGTTAATACCACAGCTGTGGGTGGGGCCTGAGCAAGGAAACGCTGAGCCTCCTTCTGTTACGCCGACCATTTGCTCAAACGAACGTTGAGCGAGGACTGAGTCTGCACGCTAAAGATGATGGAATGAGATGGCCCCTGCCCTCAGGCTGCACGGAGAAGGAGAGACCCTGGCAGGCTTGCATGGCGACATGTGCGTCCGTGAAGTCACGGGGGGTGTGGCAGGGCCGGGGTCTGGGTGCGGAGAGGGCCTGAGAACAGCTGGGAGGCACAGGAAGGAGTGTGGCGGGGGACAGGGCTGGGGAAGCCTCGGTGGGGAGCCAGTCTCCCTGAGCCCTGGAGGTGCGGTGGGGCTAGTGGTGTGACCGCAGGACAGTGGTGGCACCGCGAGGACCCAGCCACCCGGCCAGCGTTCCTTAGCCTGGCACTCCTGCCATTTGGGGTGCATAGTTGTTTTCTGTGGGGGGCTGTCCTGTGCCTCGCCGGGTGCCTGGCAGAATCCCTGGCCTCTATCCACCAGACGCCAGTTGCAAGCAGCCTCTCTCCACACCCGAACTGTCTTCAGATGTTGCCAACTGTCCCTGAGGAGGCGGGGCAGAATCACACCGGGTTGGGGACCTCTGGGCTAAGTTTACTCTTATTTCACTGATGAGGAAATTGAAACCTAGTTAGAGTAAATGACGAGCCAGCTGGTTAGTGGTAGACTCGAAATAAAACCCAGTCTCTGCTCCTTCCACACCAGAAGGTGCTGCAGGGAACATCTGACCTGTTTTTCCCTCTTCTGGCCTCTCCCTTGGGACCCGGCCGGTGCCGTGTCTGCGGAAGAGGGGTGGCCAGGTCCTGAGCTCAGACTCTGAAGCCCTCGCCTGCCCTGTGGATGTGGCAGCAGAGTCACCCCGGAAAAGCAGGCCCCTTTAAGTGGTTGGGAAATACCTGGACGAGTGGTCACTGTTCCTCAGGCGGCTCTCCCCATTCTCAGCCAGAACCCCTGAGCCGCCGCTGCCAAGGCTGACCGGCGACCCCCCGCGCCAGGCCGCCCGCGTCCGTGCGTCTCTGCACCGCGGCTCTGCCCCTGCCCTGTGCGCGCTGCCTGTGCGGGTCTGGGCCTCCGTCCGGAGCTGCTGCTCGTGCCCTGCCCCGTGGCCTCTCATGGTAGCGATCTGGACGCGGTCTCAGCCTAACCTCTGAAGGCCAGTAAGCTAGGATCAGGGTGCCTAGTGCCCCAAACGTGATCAGGGGAGAAGCAAGACTGAGCTGGGGAGCGTTGTCTTCAGTCCTGTTAACACGCGGGCTGCCCTCCTCCTGCGGAACAGTCGGGGGGACGCAGAGTGTCTACTGGGTTCTTCACTGTTTCCATGCAAATAAAAAGCCTTTGAATTCTTCTAATTGTCATGAAATTATTTTCAGTACGGTGTGAACTCATGGGGGTCAGAAAGAGGAAATTGGACCAAATGTAAGGAAAGAGGAGCAAAATACATAGACATTCACTCACACAATGAATATCACTGCAGGTCTGCGATTTGTCAGGCGTTGTTCTGAGCGTCAGGGGTACAATCGTGAACAAGGTTCCTGCATTCATGGGACTTGCATTCTAGCGTGAAGTGGCAGACAATGAATAAATAATAAACAGTGGACGTTCTGTGCAGGAGAGTCCATCAGGAAACGCAGCCAAGTGAGGAGGGTGCTTGGATGGGAGGGTCCAGAAGGAAGGAATGTTAACTCCGCGCCAGTCCCATGTTCGGGCAGCCCCACGTAACCTCAGTGACCCCTTGTGCCGTCTCTGTGTGAGGAACGCCGGGCCTGACTGACCCCCATGCCGCGTGGGCATCGAGCCTTTATTGGAATCGGTGACGTTGGTGTGGGGATTACTGTAGTGTTTAGGTGGCCCATTCTGTTTTTGTGTGCTCCAAGTGCGATTTTATTAAGCAGAAATCTGCCTCCCGCAACTGCCACCCCACCTCTGTGTCTGAAACGTGGTCCCCACATGGTTCACTCCCTCCTCTCCCTCTGGCCCTCGGCAGGAGGGGCGGCTCCTGGCCCCATCTGGGCACTGGCTGGAAGCTCTTCAGACAGCCGCACCAAGGGGACGGTATTTTATTTTATCCCATGACACTAACTTCTAATTTCTAGTCACACAGAGTCAAACTAGACCTTGACAGCTGACATGGAATTCAGTAGGGATCTAAAGAGAGAAGAGTATTGTTTTCTGTTCCCAGCCAGTGTCCACGTGAGAAGGTTGCCCTGCGAGTGTCCGTGGACTGCCGCAAGAGCACGGGGGGACTCGGGCCCGTGGGGGGTCTGCCGCCTGCAGGCTCGGTGGGACTCGTTGTGGAGTTTCTGCTCAGGGGGCAGGGATGTCACTGCCTCCAGACCAAACAGCTGCTTTGCTCACTGCCTGGAAGGCACAGGCTGAGCAGGGGCCACTCCTGGTGGAGGAGGAAGAGCAAAGCCTGAAGCCAGCCCCGAACTGAGAGTCCCTCCAACAGGCGACTTCTCCTGGGCCTAAGGTCACAGCCGGGGCCTGCCTGTGGGGGGCCTCAACACAGCGTCTCCACTGAGCGCCACCCCGTCGCCCTCCTATCTCTCGCTGTCTGGGATGACCCAGGGACCTGGGCAAAGAGGAAACATGCAGAACGTTCTCCCCCAGTTGCCAGGTAGAGGAGAAGCCCACAGCAGCATGAGCCCGAGCTGCCCCCAGGGCAGTGCCAGGGGATTTCTTGAGTGACATTATGTTGCCAGATACAACTGGGTGTAAGTCTATGTGTGTAAACTTACACATATGTGCGTATATATGTCAAACAAATATATAGTCTTATGTGAAGGTAGGTAACATTGTGTAAGATTTCCGTTCATGTCCTGATACTGCGCCTTTGCTGCGTTCTCAGGGAGGGATAATATTTTGAATACATAACTTCTTCTCAGATGCACTGGTCTAATTTACCCAAACCTCAATTAAAAAAAAATAGTGGCATATGCTTTAAGAAGACAAAAAATGTTATCTGGAAGTACTCCTGTTGCAGTAATACCTTAAATTCAAAGGGCGCTGTGTACATGTATGTGCCTAGATCTAAGCACAGGGACACACCGGCGGGCTCCACGGTGACCGAACAGGGGCGACCATGTCGTGCCTTTGTCTCCTGTTAACTAAGTCTCAGGCGATGATGAATAGACCTGAGCATGTGGATTAGAGGAAGGCGTAGATAGTGTGTAGAATTTTCTCTGTGAACCTAAAATCCTAGGATGCCTGAGGCCACGAAAGCTGGAATAATTGTAATCCTTTCAGGTGGCCTGGGTTAGAGACGATGTTGGGAAAGGAAATGGGGAAATGAGGGAGGCAGGAAGAGAGGCAGCAAGGCCTGTCTGATGGGAGATGAGAGTGGGGCCCCGGGCCCCACCCCTGGCACCGGGAAGCACCCTGCAGCCCCTCCTCAAGGGCTTTAGCTTTTCTCGAAGGCAAGAGATCATAAAGCCGTTAACTTCATTAAGAAACATCAACGGACAGTTGTCCACACCCACTCACTCTGTTACTAGCACAGTGCAGGCTGCCTGCGGTGGCCCTGCAGGGGATCGGCTCAGGCCAGCAGCGGAAAGCCTGGGCCGGGGGCTCTGACGGCACCTGTAATTTCCTTGCTGGGGTAGAAATTATGGTGACACGATATGCCAGAAAATCATCTACTTGGAAGACACAGACAACATGTTTTAATTAGCAAAAAAACAAAGAACCATGTGAGGGTCCCAAGGGTCAAGGCTGCTCTGTTCCTGACCAGCTGCTGACCTTGGGGTTCACTTCACCCCGTCTCTCACCATCCTCACCTGAACAATGACTTCTGGCACAGATGTCTGTTTTTCTAAATATTTCTTGCAGTAAATGAAAACCAACGATCTGAGTTGAATCACAAACCATTATTAGTGTATGAGGGGATTTGTAAAATACCATGTGTTCTAGATCTGCCCATTCTGGCTTCCTGTTTCTGTGATAAACATGAGAGTGTGAGTTCCTAAACTAAATAAAAGCGTATTTTCTCATTGCAGATAAGTAAGTTCCTGGATACAGTGCTTGGAAAGTTTTTAAATGCCATAATCAACGGCCATTTCAAGGAAAAGAAAATAGATAATTTGGAGATTCATGCTTTCTCTTCGCTGAATTGTAGGTGAGTGTGTCTGAGACAAAGACTTTGAGATGGACATTGAACTATCTCCCCTTCAAGGGCTTCTCTCCTTTGCATGATGGAAAATGGGGTTAAACACTATCAGTGCCTCTGTTTTGCTGGGGTGCCATATGGAGGATGGGGTCTCTGCACCTTTGTTCTTACTGTCAGAGACCATCGGCCCGAGTGTGAGGTATGCAGGTGGCTCTGACATCTCCTGGTCTCCACTGTGCGAATCCCATAGTACTTCATTCTGTTCTTAAGGTCTTCTAACTTTTAAAATAGTATTTAGTATCCGAATAATAAGCCAAAATGAGACAAAACCATGTGCTAATGGCATAAACTGGAGGAAAATTTGGTGGCAGTGACAGTTTAATCGTTGACAAGTCTGTGTATGAGGTAAGCTGGCATTTCAGAGGCTGCCCATGGGAGTTTTTATATTACTCTAAGTGGGGCATGGTTTGGGGGCCGTTTTTAGCTGCCCTGCATGATTAAGCACACACACATACTCACACACAGTAAGCTTGTTTTGCCTGGCCACAGATGGGTGGGTAAATACGTCTGACAACACACGCTAACTGCCCTCCAAGCTACAAGAGGCATGAGCCTGCAAATTGCTCTTAGTCTGTGACACGCCACTGTTGTTTGTAAGCAGAACGGAGAGGAATAGAGGAATTGGTTGGTCTTACGAGGGAATCATGCGGCTTCCCACCCCTGAGTCCAGTTTTCAAAGGGTGGTTTTATTATCTACTTTGAAGAATGGTGATTTCCAGAACATCAGAATACACCTCTGTTCACAATTCTAAATTTAAAAGTCCCACAGGCAAGCACTGGCCACAAACCTAATCTAACGCCAGCGGGACTGCCTGTCCATGTCTGTTCACTGAGACAATAAGGCAGACTGTTCTCTCCTAATCTAAGGGTGTGTACATTTGGTTTATTGACGCATCATGTGGTAAGTTTAAAGGCAAGCACCTTTCATTTCCTTCTCGTTTATTTACATGGATGTTTTCCTTTCCAGTCTTTTCCCAGAGTTCGCCTTGACTGCTCCTCTGTCCCTTTTAATGTACTGTGGGTGCACTCAAGGGCATGGCATCCCTCCTACCAACAATTCCATGTGTTCAACCATT
Source organism: Phataginus tricuspis (assembly GCA_029783875.1). Classification (NCBI taxonomy): domain Eukaryota; kingdom Metazoa; phylum Chordata; class Mammalia; order Pholidota; family Manidae; genus Phataginus; species Phataginus tricuspis. The sequence continues at coordinate 494,130 of JAQQAC010015530.1, read as the reverse complement.
TCACATACTTTGTTTCATGCTTAACCCTGTGACGTAGGTGCCCATATTATCTCCTCTTCTTAAGATGAGGAAACTAGGACTCAGAGGTTAAATAACCTGCCTGGGGTTAAGTTGGAGGTGAGAATACAAATCCACATAGCCTGGCTTCAGACTCTGGGAGCTTGATTATACGCTCACTGTCTCTCCTGTAATGAGATCGTCAGGTAACTCTAAAACATATTTTTTGTCATTGAAAATCTCATGTTATTCTGAAACACACCTGTAGTGGCAGGTCCTGAACGGTCTTGCTATGAATGCAGATCCCCTCTATTCGGTGTTCCTGTTCTCCTGAAAAGTGACTGCCTGAATCAACTTCCTGACTTATGTTCAAATATCATAATTCCCATTCCTTAGTGGTTTGTTCAGAAATTAATGTTTTAAAAATCCAGTTATCCTCTTACGTGGTTTGTCGAACTCAAGCGTGTAAGTTACTTGGCGTCCCCGAGCCTCGGGTCCCCCACCTGAAAAGTTAGGTCTCATTTGTTGTGAAGACTAGAAAAACATGTCTGGAAAACAAAGTCCACCCCCGGGACGTGGCCAGTGCCCAGGGAACAGGAGCCGGTGGCACCAACTGGCCCACTGGTCTGGGAGCCCCACTGTCTGGGGAACAAGACCCGCCCCGTGTCCCTAAGGCATCCCAGCCCAGGCGCCCTCAGAGGGCAGCCGCCCCTCTCGTGACCTTCCCTCGCGTGGGAATGGTCTGCCTTCTCTAAGCGTAGCCTCTGGGCCCTCACTTCTGCACACACTGGGGTTCTGCCCAGAGCCCTCCCGGTCCCCACATATGCACACACTCTCCAGGGCCTGGTGATACCCTGGCCATCTTTCAAGATCTGTCACAGCTCCTACCATTGCAGGGGGTCTCTGCTAAGTTCCTCCCAGGAGCACCTGTTAGTCCCGTCTCTGAGTTCACATCGCGCTGTGGGACATTTCTAGGGAAGCAACCATATCCAATGCATCACAGCCATGTGCCACCTGCCTTCTCCCTAAAATTTCCATCAAGGACAAATCCCAGGTCTTTCTTTAATCTTCGAATCTGCTGGACCAGCTCACAGTAGTCCCCTTTTTTGGTTCTGAGTGAAGTAGAGAGGGTTGTGTTCTGAGATGTGCCAGAGCGCTTCCAGTGTGGCAGAGGCATAACCCTGCGTCCGACCACCACAGGCAAAGGGGGGCTTTTTGCTCCTTTAGCAGAAATGGGATCCTGCAGACAGGCTCTGTGCCCAGTGCCAAAGCAGGGGCTCCATGAACATCATCTTACTTAATTTTCATAACAACCTCTCAAACTGGCTACTATTTCCATCCTTATTCAGACACAAAAACTATGATTCCAAGAGTTGAGGTGACTGGCCAAAGTCATATTTCTGGGAAATGGCAGAATGAGAGTGTTCTGTCCCCACCGCACCCACCTACCACACTAAGAGCTTTCCAGTGTGACCCTCTGAGAAGTGTAGGAATGTGAGATAACACTAGACCTTTCCATTTAAAATATTTCCTGAGTAAACAATAAGTGTAAAGACCTTTTTGTCCTTGGCAAATAAGTTGATGTCTAGCTTGATGCTTGAATTAGCACTATTTCTGTTCAGTAAGGGTTCAAGGACCAGCACCGTGTGGTCCTGAGGCCCATGTATGCAACCCCATTTACTGATATGAGCGTAGCCCTGGAAATGATGTTCAAAGCTGTAACTGATAGGATTTTAAGGCTGAATGTTACGTAGAATCACCATTAAATGTGCGGGCTTTTCAAAGCAAGGATTTCTGACTCTCATCCTGTTTTCCCCTTATGAAAAGGAATACTTATGAAACAAATATTTATAACTAATTACAAAAGGCTTATTTTGGATAAAAATAAAAATTTCCGTAGATGGAATGACACCATTAGCACTTAAGATCTTGAATGCGTAAATGTGCTCTCAATTTTTTTTTAATCACACTATTCAAATCCCATGTATGAGAAGGATAATTGATATAAATAAAACGCAACATCTTCCTAAAGCAATCATCCAACTTCATTTTGATTGCTACAATCAGTGTCCGTAGAGGAGACCTTCCTGCTGTGAAGAATCCTAGTGGTGCTCGGGCCACATTGAGGTCTATGGTCATTGTTCACTCCTTCGTCCTCAAGTTGTGTCACGCATCTCTTACACCCCCGTGCAAGCCCTTGGGAAGCTGATTACTCTAAGTAACTTAATTACTCTAAGTAACATCCTGGTTAGATTTGCCTCAGGAAAATTGATTACCCCGTCTTAGCTCAGGGTCCTACAATGAAACACCAGAGACAGTAGCTTATAAAGGATGGAAGTTTAGTTCTGATGGCCCTGCAGTCTGGGAATCCGAGATCAAGGCAGTGACAAGTCCATGCTCTGCCGAGGGCCCCTTCCCAGCTCAGGCCTGTGCTGCGCCCTCACAGGCAGAGGCCGGGGGCTGTGCAGCCCCTTTCGTGAGGGCCCCACCACACGACCTGGTCACCTCCCACAGGGCCCCCTCTTCACACTGTCACACTGGGCGCTGGGATTTCACACCTGAATCTGGGGGGACACAAACATTTAGGCATTAGCAGCCCCGTAATTTTACAGTTGAGGACGTCGAGGCCCAGAAAGGTTTATTACTGTCCCCAGTTGAGCAGCTAAGCAACAGCTGGGACCGAGTCTCCTGCCGCCTAGCTCCGCGCCACCGGACAGCAAACTAGCCGACATTCCTATATGCTTGATCTTATTCTCCCCCAGGAGAAGTTTCTGCCTGTAAGGAGAGAACACTAAGACAGTAAGACTGATTTTGGTTTTATTTATAATACAAAGGGGTAGACCTACTATTCCCCCAGTGCTGACCGAGGATCAGCTGAACAGGGGCTCTGCTGGGTGCCGGGCACGTGGCCGAGCTCAGCTGGAAGCGCCTTCTCGGCTCTCATCCTGCTGGCTCTGTGCATGTGTGTGAGACCCCAGCATAAAGGCCCTCAGCTGCCCCTTAGTGGGGGCAGCAGTCAGTCCAGGGGATGACAGGCACGGTGCGATGCTAAAGCCAGCAACTCAGGTGATCGGAACTTATCAAGTTCTTTTAAAAATGTAAAACACTGCTGTCTATAAGCACCCTATATATCAAAACAAAAAGATGCATGTGTCTATGTCTTTGCTATATGAAAACTTGTCAACATTCCAGAAGTGAAAAAGAATTAAAAAAAAATATGAGTAGCACACGTGCACTGCTGTGTCTGAGTGAGATAAATATATAGCATCTTAGAAAAAATGAGAATTCACATTCCCAGGTTGTGTCCCTGCCCTTTGAGTTATCTTTTATTTGTTGATTTGCCCTTTATTTACCCACCAGAGATTGCATAGTGCTATTTACCATTACATAAGTATGGTCATTAAAATGGATGGAACAGTGTTTCCTTATCAGAAAGTGAGGATTGTGGTGTGTTTACAAAAGTTAATAATAATGTGCTTTAATGTTAGGGAGTTCCTATGAGTGACAGTTTATTGCTTTAGCTTGTATTTTAACCATCAACTGATTTTTCTAATTTGCAAAACCTGACTTTGAATCTGTACAGAGCTTATTTTAGCAAAATCTTAAATCTGATAGTTTCAAATCACCAAGGCAGATGAATAACACAGCTCTTTGTCAGTTCCTAACAATTCTGTAATGGTGGGCTAGAAATTTTTCTTTTCTGTGTGTATGATATGCTTTCGGAGCCGGACAAATGTGTGCCTGACTCTCCTTCTAATGTGTTCATAGCATCCTGCTCTTCCTCAGAGCATGTGATCGACTCCAGGACCACATGGAGCTGACTTTCTTCCATAGCATCATTCACAAAAGGCACATCTGGAGAGAGAAGAAGCCTTATCGTGTTCTAGGGAAGGCTACATTCCTCCCACTCAGTCACAGCAAATGAGCCTCTCACAGCCTCATTCAAAGACCCCCACTTAAATGGCCATGGACTTAGCCCCTCTCAGCCACATGCCTCCTACACAGCCAGTGAGCCACCATGACAGTACACGGCATGTCACCCCGACCCCTGGCGCATGATGGTACACGGCATGTCACCCCCCAACCCCTTGCACATCCCACAGCACTTTGAAGTCTCCTCTGGCACAAAACATTTGCACCATGGTAAAATTACTCTAATATAAAGCGTTCCCCTTCTCTCCAAGATGCTCCCTACAGTACAAGGGGTAAAGGGTCTAAGAAGCAAGGCTTGTAAATCTCTGCCCTAAACACAGTTCTGAACGGCATTCCTCCTTCTGATAAAAGGACTCCTTTGAGGTTTTCCGTATCACCAGCTCTGAGGCTGTTGCGTGGAGGGCTGTCACTTGTAAGCATGAAGGCTTTTCAGTAAAATAGTATTAATCCACTTTCTGAGAGCTTCTAAAGGCCTTCATACATCTGACCTAACAGCAAAGATAAGAGTCTAGTTCATCTTGTAGTTGCCTTCTCAATAAAGTTTTCAGGTCCTTTTCATACTCACATGGGCTGGTCATGCTTTCCGCACGCTGACTGCAGGGAGCCGTGGTGCCTGGTGCCCAGTGGAGGCGTGTCCAGGAGCCTGGAGAACATACATGAATGACTGAAACACTGTACTGGTTTCAGCGGGTGACCTGTACTGTGATTCTGCCCTGGCCATACCAGAGGTTTCTAATGGGCTTGTCAAACAGTGGCTTTCTCAGAAGTAGCTCATTAAGTCATAAAAATGAGAATTAGCATTTATGATCTGATAGGGGAAAGAGAATGACTGGAGAAGCAAGAGACTGAATCCTGAAGCCTCTGATGCCCTTTCTACAGACACAGAATGAAATGTCTTCTAGGACTCACTCTCTTGCCTTTTTCAAGTTGAGTTTCTGAGGATTCTGAAACATCTCTCTCCCCTTTGTAAGACCATTGTTTTAAAAAGCAAGGTAGAAGCAGAGGAATAATAGGTGGAAAAAGAGGACTTTTAGTTGGATGACAAACTTAACCCATAAAAAAAAAAAATACCTGATTCCTTCTGAAGAAAACACTAGCACCAACTCAAAATGCATCCATGTAACATCATTTGGTTCTAAGTGGGCCTCTTGCTTATACGCCTGGGCTTCCAAAATCCCAGCATGAAAGCCCCTGGTTAAAACATTTCACTTAAGTAAAGGGGAAGGGGGACATTACATTTTTATGAAAACAGCAATGGATGTACTACTGAATTGAAAGCAAAATTAGCATGAGTTTTTAAGGGGAAATAAGGCATCAAAGAAATGCCGGTGTTGGAAATGACGCTGCCGTCAGGCCCCCACGCTCACCCTGCTTCACCCGGGCAAAGAGGGACTGAAGAGGTGCACCGGACAGGCTGCACACTGCAGGCCCTGGAAAGAGGCGGCTTTTATTTAAACAGGGCAAAGGTCACTGCTCACAGCAAAATCATTTGTGTGGCCTCCACCCTTCCTATCAGCAGGACAGAAACATTACTACCATTTCTTGACCTGCCCTGAAGCAGCGGCTCTCTGCTGGGGCAGCTTCCCCACAACAGACATTTGGCGACATCTGTAGACGTTTCTGATGGTCCTGCTTCAGGGGTGGGGTGGGGTAGGATGCTGTGAGCCTCCCATAATTGGAAGGCATAATGCTGCTCAAGATGGTCCTGCAGGAAACAGTTCATCCGTCCCAAGTCGTTAATAGTGCCAAGGTGGAGAGACCTGCCCGAAGCACCAGGAGCCGCGGTTCCTCTGGGCCAGGCGCACCGTGCGCCCTCCCTGTGTGCTGCCGCTGCAGTGCCTGCTGCCATCTGTGGGGTCGGCTCCACTGCCCTCGTGCTTAGGGGGTGAAGCTGAGGTCCGGAAGGTTAAGTGACTTCCTCAAGACCATGCAGTTGGCAAGCAGTGGACCCTGAACCCAGATAGATCAGCTGCTCTCAGGTCGCTGAAGCACCTCTGTTCCAAAACACCTGATCAGCTGCCTTCTGTGCTTCTGGAACCTGCATCTCCAAGGCCCCTATTAAAACACACATGTGGCATGTGGCATGGCCCATTGCCCACGCCCAGAGCCTGGATGAACTGACTGGGTTCTAGGGATGTGGACTAGATAAGTGGAAGTAACATTGTTAGGAGGGGACAAAGCTTTCCTGAGAAATTAAATTTCACTTTGAAAAGTCCCTCTTTGGAAAATAAGTTGGCGAGGAAGTTGGGATTCCAGGACATGGAGTGTGGAAAAGGGCACCTTGTGCCCCGAAGGTGGTATTGTATGAAACAGGGCCTGAGGGCACAAGCCTCACCGGAGGAGGTGCGCTCCTGGTTCAGAGGAGGCGGCGGGCGGCTTCTCCTGCTGGGCAGGCCGCTCCCTCCTGGCTTCCTGCCTGTGAAGACAGCGGAAAGCAGTGTGGCCTGGGCCGTGTGGAAGCCCAGGACGGGTGACGATCCAAACAGGCGCAGGACTCGCTTTAGCTACCGCAGAACCTGGTCCTCCCCTGGCTGGTGGTCACTGCGCTCAGGCCGAGCGGGAGGGGCAGGCCGGGGCCTGTGTCCCAGCCACGCAGGATGCCCGCCGTCCTCATCCACCACCCTTTCCCTTCCTTCCTTGAGTCACTTTTCTGAGTAAGGAGACTTTCTCAGAAACTGCGTGAATTTCCTGGGGCTGCTGTAAGAAGTACCACAAACTCAGGGGCTTCAAACAACACAAACTTACAGTTTAGGCATCTGAGAAGATTCTTGAAACGCGAAGCAGGCCACCCTCACTCTGATGGCTCTGGAAGAATCCGTCCTACCTCCCCAGCTTCCGGCCCAGCAGGCCAGGCCCTGCCTGGCTTGCAGCTGACTCTTTCCAGTCTCTGCCCGTCTCCACACGGCCTGGTCCCTGTGTGCCTTTCTCCCTTTGGCCTCTCCTCCATTTATAAATGTATCAGGATTCAGGGCCCACCTAAATCCTGAACTCATCTTAATCCTTAACTAATTACATCTACAAAGACTGCATTTCCAAACAAAAGGTCACATTCGGAGTTTTTTGTGAACGTGAATTTTTGAGAGACACTGTGGGTAGGAGTCAGGGTTCTCCATAGAAACAGAACCAATAACGTATATATACATAAAGAGATTTAATACGAGATGTTAACTCACACAATTATGGAGGCTGAGACGTCCTCAGTACTGCACCCAAAGGCCTGAGAGCTGGTGAGTTCCAGTCCGAGCCCAGAGGCAGGAGACCAGCATCCCGGCTCGGAGACTGTCAGGCAGAGGAGCGGATTCACTCTTGTCCAGGGTTTGTTCTGGTGGAGCTTCGGCAGAGTGGACAAGCCTCATCCACGCTGGGGACGGCACCTGCTGTGCTAAAGCTGCCGACTCAGATGGGAGTCTCACCCAGAAACACCTTTCAGACATGCCCAGAAAGTGTTTAATAAAATACCTGGGTGCCCACGCCCGGATAGACCGACAGGAAGTCAGCCATCATGACTCTGTCCTGGGTGCTCCCCGCGGCAGGTCTTCCTCCTCGTCTCGGGGGCTCGCGGGCCGCAGCAGCGATGACTGACTGCGGACTTCCTTGGCAATGTGGGAGAGCAGGGGTTGGGTAGGTAAACAGCAAGCGCACCACCTGTATCGCCATATAATTCTTTTTTTGTGAGGCAGGCCCGTCTATACTCTTTGTGCTTCATGTTTGCAAGTGACAGGAAAAATCCTTCATGCACTTTAACAAAGCAGGTGGCCGGGCCTTGGGTGAGGGTCCACCCAGGGCCTCGTCTCCGTCCTGTTTCTGTGCTCTGCCCTCCTCTGGTGTCGCGTTGATAACCAATGTAGTGATGGGAAGAGCCGGCAGCGGCCCCGGCCAGATCCCTGAGAAGGAAGGAGCGGGCGCTGCCTAGGTCCCGGCCAGTCACACCTCCAGGCTCCATTACTTCAGCGCACCTATCGATGCTCCAATCACCGTCCTTCTCTATGCAGAGAAAAGTCCCCCCACTCGACTCAGCCACTGCTTCTCTGACCACGGGAGCTGGCGGCCAGTTTCCTCAGCCGAGAGTGGGACACGCCCGCCTCTGAGGCCGCACGCTGGCCCTCCTGCTCATTGGCTCCGACCTCCGTGTCGGCGGGTCTTGTGCTCTTTGCGGGAGCTCTTGGTCCAGATGTTCCTCGCTGCCTATTGACTCCTGTCCTCACTCCCCTCCCGCTTGCTTAGGTCCTGTGGTCCGTTGCCTTCCAAGGCCCTTCACCTCCCAGGCATGGCTCTCCTCCCATCACATCTACCAGCCAATCGCTGAGCCACGGATGAACCCATTCACCTGACTTCCCTGTACTTTCATCTAGTTTTCTGAGCTTTGTGGAAGAAAACCGCCCAGCTTGGCGCACTAGACTCATGATCCCCATTTCAGAAGTGCTCACGACTCTCCATGGCCACCGTGCTATTTCCAGTCAGCTCGCTGTCCTGCTCTGCACCGTGAATAGGCCACTATTTCCCCGCCTGCATCAAACTTGTCTCCGGCTCCTCATTCTGAGCTGGCAGTCTTGCTTCTTACTTGGTAGAGACAACAGAAGCGATCAGAGCCCCTTCCCTTTCCCAGATATACAAATGCACCTTTACCTACTGCCTGCATCTCCTTCTTCCCTCCTGTCCCTGGAGAGGCAGTCCCCCCGCCCCCGTATACTCTGTATCTGGTCCCCTTTGATTCTCTTTAGGACCAAGTCTACCTTCTTTCCCATGTTATCAGTCTCTGCTTCAGTGGACCACGCTTCTCAGCATGTAACTATTTCCCAGAATCTCCTGTGTGTGAAGCAGTCCCTTGATTCCATGCTGCCTTCCAGTTGGGTGCCCAACTTCTGCTCCCACAAATCCAACTCTTTCAACTAAAATGTTACCACAGCCTGACCACTTCCTCACCTCGCATTCTGTTCCTGCCCCTTGTCATTCCGCAAAGGGGGGTTTTAGTAAGATCACAATTATCTCCATCTTCCAACACTAATGAACGCCTTTCCACTCTCGTCTTACTCAGCTGGTCACTAGCTTTCGTCTCAAAGACCACCCTTCCTTCCCAAAAACTCTGCTGTCTTAGCTTTCATGGGAAAACACTCACAGGCTTCCTCCTGCCCCTGCCCCTCCATCAGGGTGTGCTTCTGCACACGCTCTCCTCTCGCTGGGGCTGCAGAAAAATCTCTTAGTGCCTACAGTTACCACATGTGCATCTCCATCCCAGCCCTTTCTGCAGGGCTTCCGGCCAGTGTGACGATGCTGACCAGCGGTCCCGGGGAACTCTCAGAGTCACCACGCTCCCACACACACGCCTCACCCCTCACTGCGCTCCCTCAGCGTGCTGCTGCGCCCCGCCTGTGCATGCAGTGAGTGGACCCCTGCTTATTCTAAGGCTGGGCCTTCTCTTTCTGCCCTGTGCCCACCCCGCTCCTGTGACTGCTCCCGGTCAGGCCTGCCTCCAAGTCATACTTCAGAGGCGTGCACTTCTCATCCCACCCTCAGCATTTAGTCCAGAATCACCAAGCGGCCCTCAGACTGGCTTCACCTATTCCCCCTTTCCCGTCTCATCCATCCTGCACACAGTACCCATGTGCTTTTTAAAAATGAAAGTGATTTACTTATGTTACTGTTGTGCTTAAATACCTTAAACCCTCCTGCTGCTCTTCAGGCAAATTCCAGAATCCCTAACAGGGCTCAGGGAGCCCTGACACTGTCCATGCCCTGACCCCCGACCCTCACAGAGCGTGCTAGCCATGCCAGCCTCGTGACCCTTCAACGCCTCATCCCCACAGGGACCTCCTAACAGCTCTTCCCCTTGCCTGAAAGGCATTGTCATTCTTCACACATCCTCTCCAATGGCACTTTCTCAGAGAGGATGATCTTTCCTCAGACCCTGTTCCAAGTGTGGACACAGTTGATCACCCTGTGATGCCCAGAGAAGTTCTCGGAGCTTTCCTACAGTCATGACAGTAACAGACAGCTCGGAATTGAAGATGGGTTAGTGTGATTCCCCTACACCACAGCCTCCCTTCCTAAGGGCATGCATGCTGGGCACCATGTTGGAGAACCTGCTTCCCCTCCCTACAGGCAGTGCCCTGGACCTGCGCCCACGGTGACACCCTGTCTCCCTGGATCAAGTCCCCAGGCCCTTCCTCATCCCAGTCAGTTACTCATCATTTTCCAGACCCACCGCCATGAAAAGAGTGTTTTTCTCTCTTATGTAGAATGGCTTAGTTTCTCATCCATTCGCCACTATCTTCCAGACTAGTCTGTGTGCCCAGTGGACCCAGTAAAGGTCAATCCAAAAAGAGCAGTCACCTTCAAAGATGGCCAGGAAGTCCGTAGCCTCCCTTGGAAGGTGGGAAAGGCTGCAGTTTCAAAAGTAACATCAGTTTTAAAACCAAGCTACATGTTCACTTAGAGACAGATGAGTAGGCAAGACAGACATTTAACTGTGGTTGGTGGGATTATAAGTGATTAGAAAATATTTTTCTTTTCTTTTTTATTGCTCTACTCATTTACCAAAGACACAAAGCCTGAAACAAATAAAACAAGTGGGGTTTGTGTTAATTCTTGGTGTGTTATTGCTGCGATAGGGGTGGGCAACACGAACCACAGGGTCGGTGTGCGGCTTGGGCTCTCTGCTCACTGTGTGTGTCGGCAGGCCTGACGCAGAATTGTGCCTTCTCTGGGAGGACTTGTCTTTGCACATATGACGAGTAGGAGCACCGACACTCTCCAAAGGGACTGCTCGTCTCTGATGAGCAGAGGAGCCCGTGCCTCTTGGTTTCATTTCTTACGAGCCCTGATGTTGACATTGTACCAGGAGTCATTCTGAGTGCCTGACCTGGCCAGCGCACACTGGCGCCTTCGGGACAGGGGAACCTGCTCGCCAGTACTGACACGTTGATGCCTACAGATGCCCACATGCACCTGCACAGCTCCTGGGCTGCCTCCTTTCCTCTCCATTGTCACCTGTGTTCAGAGCTTTCTGCACTGTTCCCGTCTCGCGTCACTGTGGGCCTGGAGCAGTGCCGGAGTCTGCAAGGCACTGAGTGGAACCATGCGGGGCAGGAGCCGGGCAGCAGGGCAGGCTGACCCAACGAGCCCCGCAGCGCCCCACTCGGGAGCCTCTGGGGGGTCAGGCGGGTGGTCCCTCTGAGGAGTGTCCACCACCCCAGATGCCCAGAAGGGGCCAGTGTGCCTGATGCCTTTACATGGTGGCTCATTTCATATTAAATATGATTAACCACCAGATAGACCTTTTTGTTCTTCCAGCTGTGGAATTCATTTACGCATATAGGATGAAATTTCCAACATTAGTGTTCACTTGTCTCAGTTTATTCAAACTGTTCCTCAGTAGCGTGTATTTCTTCATTTTCTTTTTCTCTTATCCCCTAATTTTGCTATGTGTTCCCTTGAACTTCACATGCTTCCCTTTTTTCTCTTTTCCCCTAAATCATCTGATATCCTTTCCAAAGTGTTTCTTAATCTCTATTTGTCCATAATAATTCACCTACAGCCTTGCCTTATTCCTCCTAACATGCTGCATTTCCCCCCTTCATTCTTACCACGGCTGCCGTCAGCACGCAGCGTGCTGAGCACCTGTGGCACGCGTGGCACTCCGTGTGCCTCCTCAGCTCTCCATCCCGTCTCCTGCCAGCAGACACGCAAGCTGTCTGATAGGCAGCCGCTGTCCACTCTGCCCCCGTCACCTGGCCACCAGCGACTGAACGGCTTGTCCCTTCCCGGGGACACATCACAGAGGAGGGGAGAGGCTCTGCTCTGTCACTCCCGTCCCCCATCACCGAATGTGCTCTTAGGGTGCATCAGATGTCACCCCGCGGGTGTTACAACGTAGGCTGTGCTGATGTTTTCCAAGTCCCTGAACACAGGTAAAGAATCTGACAAAAACACGCCTGATATCCCAACAACAAATACTTTCCAAGTTTGGGGCTCACTGAACAGGTGATTTTTTCTCCCTAAACATTCTGCTTAAACCAACCTAATTAATTATCTGTCTACACTCAAATCAGTTAATTATATCTTTTTTTTCCATGTATATATCATAGCCATATTTTCTTTATGTACCTTCATATCTCCTATCTAGGTTATAGGCCATTTACCTTTCTTTCCTACCTCTAGTAAAATATGTGCTTTTAGAAGACCCTTAATTAAGACTTTTTGGATTAGAATAACTCATCTCATTTTAGAATAAGCCACACAGAAGAGACCAAGAAACCATAATGTCTGTGTACTGTGTATGCAGACCAAGAAAATGAGTTCTTTAATGAGCGAGGTGTCAGGAATCTGCCTGTTTCTTGGGCCTCCCAGGTCCACTTGATCTTCAGAAATGTCCTTCCTGTTCTCTCTAGCTGAGAAAGAAGGTATCCTGTCAGTGAAGATGCCCTCACAGCTCCTAGGCGCGCACCTGGGTATCGTCCCGGGGCTGAGCAGACGCACTTACTGCCCTTCCCTGTGAGCTTCCCTGCCGTCTGCCCCTCGGCTCAGGTCTTCCGCTCTGCTGATGGAATCCGGGCCATAGAAACACTCCGAACCCACCAGAGCGTTCTGCCTGGTTTTACATCGGTTTGAACTTATGCATTTTGTGAGCATCCTATCTCTCCGCTGTCTTGGAATCTTTTCTTCACCTTGTCCTGCTCAGGACAGATTTTGTTTTGGAAAAACGTTTGCTTCTTGTGTGCACTGTTTGATTGTCAGTGGAAGGTGACTTTAGGGATACTGGGAGTCATCCCTTTCCTGCCCGGACTCTTGGGCACATTCCTGGAGCTTCACAGGTGATCCCAAAACTGGGATCAGGAGGGGGCATCTCAGAGGAGAAGTGACAGAAGGCAAAGTGGCCTCACGGGGAGGCCCAGTTTCTGCTCCAGCACCAGGAATTCCTGGCAGGACTTGGAGCCGGCCATGTCACCTCGTGGAGCTAGTTTCCTCATCAATAAAACACAGTGTTTACTAAATGATAGCCATGCATCCTGCAGTTCTCACATTGCGTACTTAGACTTACAGGAATCCATTTTAAGGGAATAACCCAGCTATAACCAAAAACTTGTGTGCAGAGGTGTATCACTTAAAATGAGCCACCTGGAAAAGACTATATGTTTAACAGGGATGGCTAAATAAAGTCTAACACATCCAAATAGAATTGTAGGCAACCATTAAAAAATACTTTCAAAGAATACATAATACCAGTGTGCCTATTTTACATAGCTTTTATGAAGCAAAAGAAAGTAATAGTCAAAAATTTCCAGGATTTTTAATATATGACTTTTAAAATACATCAGAATGTCAATATTGGGCCTGGCGCTGGAGGCTTCCCGGAGTCGACGGCGTGGCTGAGCGCGCGGCCCGCATCAAGGAGGGCAGCCCAGTCCCAGTCCCGGCCGCCACCGACCTCCGCCGCCGCCCGGGCCGCGCCTGCCAGCTCCCGCTGCCGCTCTCCCGGCGCCGTCCCCGCCTCACTTCGAAGCCAACATAAAGGAGACCCAGGGCGACAGGAGAGCCCGTTTCTGCACCCGCCTCAACCATTCCTACCCGGACATGTGGCCGCCCGAGCGCTCTGCCGAGGCGCAGGGCAACCTCACCCGCCCCGCGGGACCCAGCGAGGATCGCGGCTGGGTGTCCGTAGCCTTCCCGATCACCATGCTGATCACCGGCTTCGTGGGAAACGCGCTGGCCATCCTGCTGGTGTCGCAGAGCTACCGGCGCCGGGAGAGCAAGCGCAAGAAGTCGTTCCTGCTGTGCATCGGCTGGCTAGCGCTCACCGACCTGGTGGGGCAGCTGCTCACCAGCCCGGTGGTCATCGTCGTCTACCTGTCGGAGCAGCGCTGGGAGCACCTGGACCCGTCCCGAAGGCTGTGCACCTTCTTCGGGCTCACCATGACTGTCTTTGGTCTCTCCTTGCTCTTCATCGCCAGTGCCATGGCTGTCGAGCGGGCGCTGGCCATCGGGGCGCCGCACTGGTACGCGAGCCACATGAAGACGTGCACCATCCACGCGGTGCTGCTGGGCGTGTGGCTGGCGGTGCTCGCCTTCGCCCTGTTGCCGGTGCTGGGCGTAGGCCAGTACACCATCCAGTGGCCTGGGACATGGTGCTTCATTAGCACCGGGGCACGGGGCAATGAGACTAGCTCTCCTCACAACTGGGGCAACCTTTTCTTCGCCTCCTCTTTTGCCTTCCTTGGGCTCTCTGCGCTGGCTGTCACCTTCGCCTGCAACCTGGCCACCATTAAGGCCCTGGTGTCCCGCTGCCGGGCCAAGGCCACGGCGTCACAGTCCAGCGCCCAATGGGGCCGAATCACCACCGAGACGGCCATCCAGCTCATGGGGATCATGTGTGTGCTGTCGGTCTGCTGGTCGCCATTGCTGATAATGATGTTGAAAATGAGCTTCAATCCGTCATCAGTTGAGCACTGCAAGACACACACAGAAAAGCAGAACGAATGCCACTTCTTCTTAATAGCTGTTCGCCTGACTTCACTGAGCCAGATCTTGGATCCCTGGGTTTATCTGCTGCTAAGAAAGATCCCTCTTCGAAAGTTTTGCCAGGTAGCAAATGCTGTCTCCAGCCACTCTAATGATGGACAGAAAGGGCAGCCTATCTCATTATCCAACGAAATAATACAGACAGGAGCCTGAAAGAGAATACTTAATCAGTTTGCATGTTCACAGCTTTTGGCAACCGATACCTCTAAACCTTACTGTGAATTTAGGCATCTCTGGCATGCCACTGTTTGTGCGTTGAAGTAGAATTTTTAATCTAAGGCTAAATAGTTTCAGAAGCATAGATAACCCCCTATGTGCTGAAAGTATTGAAACACAAAGGAAAATATAGTAATAACAGTCAGTGTTTTGGGGTCTTTGCTATTTGTAGTTGAATATGTGATACTTATGAGATGAAAACATTTTTTATAAATAATCTTGGTCTGTGGTGGGTGTGGGGGAGGGAAAGTTAGTATTCCAGTACCCGAGTACGCAGGGGATTTGACGCACAGATCACCAAGACAAGCAGTGGTTTGTTTTTGTTCAAAGACCTTATTCTTCTGTGTTGTCTACCACTCTCTTTCTCTCTATGTTACGCTCTTCTTATATTTTTAAAAGAGTTGAGTTAGGATTAAAAATAATGAATCATGTATCCACAATATTTATTGGTATTGATGTTATTTATATATTTCTCAGTATGTAAATTAGCTGCTAAACTTCCAAAGTTTAAGTTTTGGTTCAGTTGGTAATTAGGTTCACTTATTATCTAAATAAGAGCTAATTCCATTTATTTCAAATATGGCAGAATTTGTGACTATCCAAATTGTTAAACGTTCTACATTTTTAATACATTTTTAGTTCCTAAAAGCCTGGATAAGGTTCCTGAAACTGATCTTGAGAGTCAGTGAAGTGATTTTTGAAAATGCTATTTAAGGACTGATTTGAGCACTCAGTATAGGTTCTCTGGCTAATTATCTTCCCTGATTTTTCCACCAAAAAATATTCTCCAGTCTTTTGGATATTTACATACTAATTCTGATTCTAAGACCAATAAATATATTGAAAGTCCTGGGAAGCCTTTCCATAGGCTGGCCTATTCATAGGCTAAGAAAGTTCATATTGATCTCCCATCCCTCAGAACTTTCTCTGCCTTCTCCTCAAAGTAGCTCTATCTAAATATTTATTATTAGAGTGTTTTTCTTAAGTCTGCATGTATGCAAGCCTTGATAGCTAAGCTCCATATCTTTTTGGCACAAATAGCTCACTACATTAATTTTGAGAATTGCCCTTTTAAAAATGCCTTGCTAAAAATACAACAATCTTTTAAGGTAAAACTATAAAAATTGCTTTTGGTATTCTTTGGAGCATTCATTTAACAAAATCAACACTTCACCTTTACATTTACATTTACATTGTACATGCAAACTTAACATTTTCTTGTGAAGATTTTAACTTGCAACTTAGTTTATTGCTTTCCTAGTTTCAAAAAATAACTTGAAATTTATACTTCTTTATAGTAACTACATTTTTCTTTGTGTTTAGTAGGCATTTGGGGAACAATTAATTTTAACAGGCGACAGTTATGTCTATTAGATTAGTATGTGCACCAGCCTGGGTCAATCAGGAACTAACTTAAATGACCATGTCAAACTGAGTGGGAAGACAAGATCTACTGAGAGTCCCTATATAATTCATGGTGGTTCTGCTACTCTAGGTTTTAGAAAAAATTGACAAATAACTATTAAAGCCTCATAAAATTTCTGTATGCTGTAGAACTGGATTATCCCACAGGTCACCTGAAGGGAAATGAGACAAAACTACTTACTTTTTTCTGGAAAAAGTGCATTTAAATGACCTAATAAGTGAGAGGCTTTACTTTTTGACTGGTCCTCTGGCCTCAGGTAATCAGATAAACACACATGGTGTCGCTTCAGGCAGATGAGTGTGATCAGGTTATTCCTTCCAGCAGTACCCAGAGAGCCCTTAGAAAATAGAATTTTCAATATTTGTTCAGCGAATGAATGAATGTCTGCCCAAACTAAGTACCCACTGGTGAGGCACCCACCTTGTGGTTGCAGTTCTTCATGTCATTACAGTTCACCAACCTGATAGAGTGAATAATAATCTCTGTTTAATTAAAGAAATAGGAATTTATCTTCAAATGAATAGGGTCCTATTGCTGTACAACAAAATACTGTTTTTGTATTAATAATTTAAGAGACTGATACTTCCAAATTGAAATGGAGATTACTGTTAAAGAAATATCACTTTTCATCAAACCACAGAAATACATAAAGACAAAAGAGCCTGAAACTTATCCTTAACTACAAAATTAATTCCTTCCCAGGGATACATGGTAGGAGTGGATGAAGGGCAGCTTGAAAAGGAAATAGAAAAGGAAAAATTGTGTAAATGGCATAAGAGTTTTGTTACCTGGGCAGCCATTTGTAAGTCCAGGGAAAAGCTGGTAAGAAATGTAAGTCCCAAATGATTTCAGACTTTGGATGACGGTGGAGGTTAGATTTCAGAGACATTGTGCAGAGGTCCTAGGTGTGGTTAGGAAGTGGACATCTAAGGTCACTGCAGAAGAGTATGTCTGTTTCCATGTTTAAGCTCATTGGCCTTTAAATTCACTCTTATTTACTTAGTTTATGTATGCATACATCTGAGCAGGAAAAAAAACGCATGCATAAGTTATAACAATTCCTAAACTTCACAGTTTAATAAAAATGAGGAGCCTATGAAATCACATGGAAAGAAGTGAGTGAACACAATGCAGAAGTGTGTGCATAATTAACTATCATAGATTTTACAGAGCAGTCTCTATTTTCTAAACAATGGATTTATGCAGCTGTGCTGTGTCATAGAAGAGAATGATGACATGATATCCAATAAGAGCAGTTGACTTTTCAAACCAAATAGGTATGATGGATATCCTAAAAATATTTTAAATTGAAGAAACAAGATATACTACCTCCAGGTTTACCAAATTTACCTAACGTTGTATACCAAGATACTTTAAGCAAATGTACGTTTTTAATCATATCAGATTTAGATGACTATGAATTTAAAAGTGCACATATATTTCTCCTTCATACTTCTTTATCATATAAAAGAACTTTCAGTCATGTTATGGAATAAAATTGTGGAAGCTAATGTAAAACTTAACCTTAAAAGCCCCTGTAACCATGCTGACATTAAGTAGTAGACAAACTAGAAACTCTGACTAAACAGTATTTTAAGAAGGTGGTCAATCTGTGGCAATATTTTGAGCTTTTCAAGTGAATTAGGCCTTTTGTTTAACACTTTTAGCGATAGGTTTTTGATCTTGTGCATGTCAATGATCATTTAATAGGTATTTTGCATTGGGATTTAGTAAGAAACAGAAAATAGGAAAATTGTGTGCTTTGTAACTTTAGGCACATGTATAGCCTATTTCTTTTCATACTTTAACACCAAGACCTTCCTTGAAATATAGAGGATACTACGGGCTGAGTGACACAAAAAGATTGCAAGTATTACCACAAACATATTAAAGCTTAATATCAAATAATTAAAATTTCTATGGTTTACCTATATAAAAAGTTTAGATCATCAAGCATGCCACATCTTCACAGATGCTTTTTTATTTCTGGGTTGTGTTTGTATATGTCTCAAAATCTGCTAAAATTGTGATCTAAATAACTCTACAGGATTGTCCAGTGAAAAAAATTAAAATTAAAAAAAAAAGTCAATATTGGCTATCTCATAGTTGAAGTGTATGTACATTTAATGTTATTTCATAAATCTTTGTATTTTTAAACTTCTCTATACTAGACATGTGATATTACCTTTTCATGAGAAAACTGACAGAAAGTATACCTTTTTATTAAGTTTAAAAACCAAGTATGTTTTCACTAGGGAAAAATCCAGAATACAGCTGTATAATTCTAAATTTTAAAGAGATGGAAAATACAAACAGAAATTTGGTAAGTTTCCATAACTGAAGAGGGCAAAATGATTCAGGGTGATCAATAAGTCATCTGTAGGATATGTAGCCATCGATTTCACAGTGTTATTTAAAAACATATTATTTCTAGCACTGACAATACAATTCAAAAGAGGAGAGCATGTTTTGAAAATATCTTAAGAATAAAATAGAACATCTTGATACCGAGTTACACAAATTGAGATGGTTTGCAACAGCCTTGTTCTTTCCTAAGAGATTTCCGTGAGTAGAATAGATTCGAATCTGATTAGTATTTTTCAGGTCAGCTGCTCAAAGCAGCCCAAGAAACTCTGTGCTTACAAAAATTGTTCAGCAGATCGATCTTTCTTTGTTGTTGCTGTTAACAGGTTTTCTTACTTGATTTAAAGCAGTGCCTAACAATAAAGCACTCTGTGGTAACATAAATAACAATTTTAAAATGTGACCTAAAAAAACCATTTGCCGAGGTCGTCTTGTTCTAATTTCTGCGCGGCTAGCAGCCCGTTTCTGTGGAGCCTTGCCGCTGACTTCAAGCTCGTGACCTCTGAGGCCGCGTTGCCGCCGTAGGTCCGGGGAACCAGGCGCCCTCACGCCTGGAGAGGGAGCGGTGCGGCCAGGGACCCGTCAGCTCCCCCCGGCCTGCGGGGCGGGCTCGGCAAGCTGGGCTCCGGGGCTGCATTCAGGGGTGTCGTGCCTCGAGAACTTCTGCCCCTAGGTGGTTGTGTTTCGGGCTGAGTTCGTTCTCCTCATTCCTTGCCCCATCACAACGAAGAATTGAAAAGCAGAGACCCAACAGCGAGGCAGAACGAAAAT
This sequence comes from Phataginus tricuspis, assembly GCA_029783875.1. Taxonomy (NCBI): domain Eukaryota; kingdom Metazoa; phylum Chordata; class Mammalia; order Pholidota; family Manidae; genus Phataginus; species Phataginus tricuspis. Next base: position 474,908 of record JAQQAC010015530.1, on the reverse strand, counting down.
TTTACTGGTTCATTGCATTCTGGGTAGGAGGCGCCTCTGACTGACAAGGTGGGGTCACTTGATTGACAGGGCCTCCAGCTAGCCAACCCTCAGTGCGCATGTCCAAGCTGAGCGGCGATCCCGGCGGTCTTCGGTTGCGTAGGCGGGGATCTGGTCGGGCGGGAGGTTCTCTGCCCGCAGAGCCTTTGTCGTCTCCCCGCGGGCCCCCCGCCTGGGCGGGGTTTGGGCGGCTTCCTCCTAGAGTCCGTCCCCGTTCCGGCCGTTCGTGCCGGCCTTTCTACCTCACACCCCTAACAGCCGGAGTCCCCGTATGACGTCAAGTGGGTCACACCCGCATGGACGTGTCACGGATTTCGTCCCCACTGAGCAAGATGTTGATCTTAACATTTTCAAAAGGGGATTTAAAACTTGGTGGAACCCGGTGTGTGACATCCTCTCCCGTACGGCTTGAGGGAGAAGCAACACGTCGCCTCGGCATCTGACAAGGGATGTTTGCCGATCGCGTTAAACGCTCGGGTCGCAGTCGGTGTCAGTCAGATGAGCGATAGGCTCTCCCACTTGCAAAATGAAGAGTCAGGTGTGAAACTGATCTGCAGGAGGAAAACAGGCACGAGGCGCCCCCGGACGGGGGGCCGGGCCCTCGGCGGCGGCTGACGCGCGTTCGCGAGGCCCCCGTGTGCCGGCTCTGCCTCGCCTCGCGCGGTTGTCGTCCTAAGGCACAGCACAGAGGACCGCTCGGAACTGCCGCGCGGCCAGAGCTGTTGTAGCAGTCTCTACTGACTGGTGTAGGATTTTTTTTTTTTTTTTAATGATAGAAAATCTTGCGATGCAGAACATTCATGTTACTCTTTCAGGCAACTTCCTGCAATGACAGTTTTTTTTTCTCTGCCACGGTTTTTTGTTTTTTTTGTTTTTAACCCCTGGCTGCTTCTTTGCACTGAGTCTTCAAAGTGAATTTTTCTATGCAATTGGCTTTGGTGTCAGGTAATTTCTGAGTCAGATGACTGGAGAAACGCAGCTAAAAGCCTGGGTTGGTGAGCAGTTTACAGTCCTTGTTACAGATCAAGGTGACCTTTCAAAGGTTACTATTAATCAAACATTGGTAAATCGTTTAAAATGTTATCTGTGTATGTGATTTCTATTCTGAAGCTCTTTCTGATGAAAATTCTTTTTATACCCCATTTTAATTTGGAAAAAATTCACTAGTACATAACATATAGACCACTTCTTGAAAATCCAGTGTAAATATCAAAATGAACTGCTTTACTAAAGTGTTTTTCTTTTATATTTAAAACTTTTTCAACCCTCTTCGCACAGTCCGCCCCCGCAGCGCGAGTGTGTGATTGGTTACTCCCCCCAGTCGGTGTGGGGGGAGCAGGCCACCCTGGCTGTTTGCCTGAAATGGTCCCTGTATTCATTCATGACCCAAACGTTATGGAGCATCGGACTGACAATGTGTATCTGTGTATCTGGTTGAAAATGACAGTTTTATCAACAAGGGGGAGTTAGGTGCTAGTGAACTTTCTCTTTGTTTCTCTTGTTCCAAATCATAAACATTTTCACTAAATGATACTAGCAATAATTTATAGAGCACTTAACTCTGTGTCAAGCTCAGTGCTCTCCTTGGACAATCTCACGTAATCTTTTCCATAACTCTTTAAAGTGGGAATTTTATTAAAGAGTAACAGGTTTAGAGAGGTTAAGTAACTAGTATGGGGAGAGCCGGGTTTCAAACCCACGTTTGGGCAGCGCCAGGTGCTCGCCTCGCCTGTCCGCCCCACCCCCATGCAGCTTGCAACATTAAGGAAGCGCCTGCAAAGCCCTCACGCATTTAACCACAGCAGGGGGGCTGTTCCGGAGCTGCTGAGGGTCCCCCACTGTGCTGAGGTGAAGCATTCACCCCTGCTTTATGGAGAAATAGCCACTGAGCCTACCTCACCAAAACCTCTGCTGACTGCTTGGTGTAACCACAGCGTTCCTCTTCCTCAGAGAGCCCATGTCTAACGGGACGGGATGGGTATGTAAACAGGTTATGAGGAGTGTGGGGAGTAAACAAGGCTGTGGAAGCAGCAGGGTAGCCGTGCAAGGCCAGGGCAACGCGGCCGCTGGCTAGGACGGGGACCTGCCGCGACGGGGCCGCGTGGGGGACGGGCAGTGAAGCCCAGTCCCCCGCTCCTGGGAATAAAGGGAAGGTGGCTCCGGGAGTCTTCATCACACGGCTCTGGGCCGGGGTCCCGGGGTGCTTCACAGCGATGCCGTCCCGACTCCAAGGCCTCCCCTCTTCGCACGGTTTGGGGCGTCTAGCCGGCTGTGTCACAGACCCAAGGCCACCAGGCTTTTAAATAGAACCAACGCCCCATCTGTTTAAATAGTGGCTAAAGGCAGGGCTTTGAGGAAAAGAAAATGAACAATTTTACCTCCCACCTGTGGACTGCGATTAGACGTGTGCTTAGGAAAGCCCTTTGAGGATAGCCCTTCACACACTGGTGTAGTGTTTACTGAGACATTTAACTTTTTTTACAGCTTTAAAAGAACTGTGAGATTATTGCTGCATTTCTATTGAGTTAGTAACTGGCGTTTAAAAATAGGTGTTTGGAAGAACTAGTGAGTAATGACCAGTATTTCAAGAGATTAGTGGCAACTTAAAAAGGCATGTGATTATCTCATTAGCTGGCGCGAGTGCTTTGGGGGCCTGTTATCCGCACACCTCGGTGGTTCACTTTTCTTTTTTCTTTCTTGTTCATGAAGTTGAGTCAGCAGCAGAAACACATTCAAATTCGACTTGTCATACAGAAAAAAATGTGACTTTGCCAGGGTGGGCGGAGGGAAAAAGCAACTTTTGTCGGCCTTTTGTGTTTCGGCAGCTGGAATCATCGCTGCCATGGCGACGGGCCACATGAGGAGGTGTATCCGATCGCTGCGGAGCGCGGGGGGCGGGGGCGCGGCGCCGGGCGGGAGCGGGGGCCACTCCGGTGTCTCCTCGGCGCGGATGTGTGAGGCCAGATGCTGTAGCTTTCGGCGTTTGTGGGACCTTAGAGGAAGAATTAGGGGCGTGTTGGTGCGTTTAGCAGCAGAACCAGGTAAGGTAAGGCGGAACCTGCGGACCTGAGCACGGGGCTCTTCTGCGGGGGCCGCGGCTTGCTGGGTGGGGGGCCCGGGACAAATCGCTCCTGTTCCCTGACAACTCCCTCATCTCCAATTTCATCCTTTATTAATCTGAAAGTCTAAAACGTGTGAATTTTTATAGTTTTGTGGTAGTGTGTGTGTGTGTGTGTGTGTGTGTGTGTGTGTGTGCAACTCAAAGAAAGAAAACTGGAAAGTTATAGAATCCAACAATTAGGGTCGTCAGATCAGTGTAAACCTGGCCAATGGTCTCCTTGTTTTGATCTTTGAAAATGGTCCGCTTTTCCTAAAGAACACCTTATTGCTGGCTTTGGTCCAAAGCTGCTTGTTTCTTGTACTAAATTAAGCAATAGGAAGAGTTCTCTGGCGTCTTATTTAGTGTATTTACCGTTTCTAGGCTGTTTTACCTCTTTCATCATATCGCTGCCAGCCGCAGCCAACATGAATAGTTCTATCTGTGGTTTTTACACATTATTTATTCCTATTAGTGTTCTGTTCATTCAGGCATTTAGTCCTATGTGTCTTAGAAGATTTAAAAGTAGAAGTAAGTACAGTACTGGTTGGTATAAAATGAACTCTCACTTGGAGGCTGGTGAGAGCCAAATGTAAACAGTCCTAAGTGCCTGATGAGGCGCCGGGTCCCAGAGCTCAGAGGCTGCCTCCTGGTTGTTTACTTGGCACCCCAGCCGCTTGCCTCAAAAGGGGAGCTTTGAAATGTTCAGAGCAAAGGAGGAAGAAAATTTCTTTATCAGTATCTTTGATTCCTTGTTTGTGGTTTCTGCTGATGTTCAGTGTTTGGCTTTCTCCTAAGACTTTAGAATTTGCTCTGATTTTTTTTTAGCTAAGGGCTGGCTATGCAACTGCTCTTAGAACAAAGCTGTCTTGGCAACTTTGCAAATAAACCTAACCAGGAGAAAAGCCCCACTATTACTCGGGTGGACTCATTGTCCACTGGAGTGTTTCCACATAGAATGCAGGGAAGTCTTCCAGAACTACTTTCTTAGTCTGCTCAAATCAGTTATCGGCCACTAACTGGCCCTGATGGGAATAAAGGCTAATAAATTATCCCAACTTTGGTCACATACCCCTTTCCTCAAAAGGGGAAACTTAGATTTCGTCAGGTACTTATATGCTCTGTGATTTTCATGGCTATCCCCTTTCTTGGTCTAGTTTTCATACATCTGCACCATCTTCTTATGTGATCAAGGAGTTATAATCATTATTCAAAACAGATTGTTTGCCATGAGTGCAAATAAAGGAACTATTTCCATAGTACCAAATATCAAAAGCATTTATAACAATACTGAACATTTGTAAAATGCCCATACTTGTACCCAAATTCATTCTCTCCTTTTCTCCTTTGTTGTTTTGAATATGGAACAGGCTGTCAGCATGTCCTCTGAAACACGAAGCATTTTCACAAGAATAAGTTGTTACTTAAGAATAGGAAGTTCCCAAGAACTGGTGAAAGATGGTACCTGGTGGAATAGTTTAAGGTGTAAAATTCCCAAAACTGACAGTATCTGAGGTGGGACGTGATTTGTTTTATTTAAAGGAAAAACAAAAGAGTGAAGGAAAGAGGGAGAGAGAGCACAAGAAGTGAAGGACAGAGATATAGATAAGATGGTCTCGGTGCCAAGCTGCTTCTCTCCTACAAGTGCTGGAATTGGGTTAAATTTGCACATATGAGAGAAGAGAGCTGAAATAGTGTGAATGACTTGAAGTTTCCACCAAGTTCTAGCATTCCACTTTTCTGCGTTTAAAGCGCACTGTGAGGCAGAGATGGTTCCTCTGTATGGTCACAATACAAACACATTCCTGTAGTTGAGCGTTTCAGCCCTGGCTGCCCTGGGCCTAAGTGTCAGCCGCTGAGACATAGAGCCAGGAGTGTGTCAGACCCGCACACACCAACACTCGTGATCTTATCCTCTGACCCTGGGCCATAGGTACAGTCTATTCTGGGGTTATCGTAACTGGGGGGTCTATAAGGTGCAGGCTCCTTTTCAATTTTATTTTTAATAGTAATTGTATATGTTTAAGGGGTCCAGTGTGGTGACTTGATATACATATATATGTAGTGGAGTGGTCACCACAGCCAAGCTAATTATACCCCTCACAGAGTCGCCAGTCTTGTGTATGTAGCGAGACATCTGACATCTGAGCCAATTTCCTCTATGCAACATTCAGTGTTATTAACTGGCGTCACCGTATCACACATAGATCTCTAGGCTTGTCCATTTTATATCGTTGCAACTTTGCGCCTTTTGAGCAGCAGCTCCTCGTTGCCTCCACCTCTCCACCCCTAACCACCATTCTACTCTGTGTTTCTATGTATTTGACTTTTTTAGATTCTGTCTGTAAGTGAGATCGTGCAGCATTTGTCTGTCAATGTCTGGCTTATTGCACTCAGCACAATGTCCTCCCAGTTCACCCATGTTGCAAATAGCAGGACCTCCTTCCCTCTAAGCTGAGTGATATTCTGTTGTACGTATGCAATGCAGCTCCTCCATCTGTCCCTACGCGGACCAGCGCTGAGGTTGTGTCCACACTGTGGTTGTTGTGGAGGCGCTGCAGTGCCCAGGGCCACAGGCATCTCCTCCGGGCGGTGACTGAGTTCCCTTGGTGCATCTGCTCAGAAGTGGAATTGCTGGCTCATGTGGCAATTCTATTTTTAGTTTTTTGAGAAGCCTCCACACTGTCCCCTTGTGGCTGTATGGAAGCCCCTTTTATAGCTGTTTTGACACTTAACATTTCTAAGATGCAAAATCACTTTTCATGTACTTGCTTTAAATTATAAGTTTTGGCGCAGTGTTTTAATTCTACCATATTTTTGTCAGCCTTTGTTTAAATCATGCTTTATCGTTACTTTTGAATGATTGGTAGTGTTTCTTAACATTTTAGCCTTAATTCCTGGAATTCCCTAGCCTCTCAGGCAAATAGCTAATTATCTGCAAACATTTACCTCTATTAAAGAGACAGGTGTTCAACAGGGTCAGAACGAGGAAGGATCATATCGCCTGCTGTATAGCCTCTTCGATACAATCAATGATCATTTTGAACCCTAAGACAATATTTCTAAAATAGATGAAGATCAAACAATGAATGATGACTCAATATCAGCTAAATATTCCATTTGTAGGAGTTGCTATTTTCAAACCTATGCCTTCATTAAAGTGGATTTTATTATTGACAGCCATGTAATTTTTTTTATTTGAACAGAATTGGACTCTTTTAAAAATATTCTTTGAATAAAAAAAATTCTTAAATGTTTCAAATGCAAAACAAGTAATGGTACCATGATCATAATCATGACGATGAGGGCAAAAATGATGATTAACTCAGAAACAGGCTGGACTTCATTGGAGACCTCTAGGCTCTGTGTCTGGGAATAAAGGGAAGGTGGCTCCGGGAGTCTTCATCACACGGTTCTGGGCCAGGGTCCCAGGGCTTCACAGCGATGCCGTCCCGACTCCAAGGCCTCCCCTCTTCGCACGGTTTGGGGCGTCTAGCCGGCTGTGTCACAGACCCAAGGCCACCAGGCTTTTAAATAGAACCAACGTTTTATTTAAATAGGCCAATGTTTTCTAGAAAAAAAGTGGAAAATTCTCCTGGGTGGTATGATTTTCAGATATTTATTCCCAAATTTAGTTAATCCCATTGGTAGCATTTACAAGTACCAACAACAGATGTGCTTGTTTTATTCTTATCAGAGCTTATAATTGACTTTGTTCAATAAACAGTAGAGGCTTTCATCAATAATGATTAAACTTACCAAGAATTATACATTATGTGGGCCAATGTCTGATAGGAAAAGAGTAAACTCATCACTAGGAATGAACAATTTGTTACATTACTGATATATGAAAAGGGACAATCAACTGGGCTCACTTTCATGGTAATATTAGTGTGATATATTTTATAGTGATTTTATAATAATTCTCCACTGCCTGGCATGTGTATCATGAAATGGTCACTGACAGCATTTCACTATTTTAATCATGTCTTTAAATTTAAATTTTAAATTATTTTCTAAATAAATAATATTTTATTCCTGAAACCTCTTTTCTTGGGTTTCCTTGGTGAAAAATTTATACTCAGAAAAGTCACTTGCCTCTCCCTACCCTCATGTGAAAGAATATATTAGATGGATTAGCAATTCCAATATAAAATATGTATTCTTCAAAGTAGTAGCAGAAGAAATGCAACTTGAAATAGAAAAGCACACCTTCAAAGACAGAAGCCATAAAGGAATGTTTACATGAAATGTTACCACTTCTCGAAAATGTTACAAGCAAAATTAAAAGATAAATTGAAAGTAAAATCAATATTTGCAACATATATGAACAAGAAAAGATGAGTGTCCATAATATATAATGATATCTGATAAATCACTAAGAGAAAGAATAGCCCACTTAATTTTTAAGACTTTATTTTTTAGAGCAGTTTTAGGTTTACAACAAAAATAAGGGGAAGATACAGAGACCCCATATGTTCCCTGCCCCCATACCTGCATAGCCTGTCCATCATCACCATAATTTACAGAAATGGTGCATTTTCTACAAGGATGGACTGACACTAACATGTCATGATCACTTGAAGTCTAAGGTTACACATTGTGGTTCACTCTTGGTGCTGCACATTCTGTGGGCTGGACAAATGTATAATGATGTAAATCCATCCTTAAAATGCCATATAGAGTATTTTCACTGCCCTAAGAATCCTTTGTGCTCTGTCTAGTTATCTCTCCCTCCCTCCCTCCTCTCCCCTTTCTGGAAATCACTGATCTTTTTATTGTCCCCATAGTTTTGCCTTTGCAGAATATCATATGGTAAGAATGATGGTCACAGAATGTGGCCTTTTCAGACTGCTTCCTTTAAATTATTACTATGTATTCAAGATTCTTCCATGGCATGGCTTAATAGCTCATTTCCTTTTAGTGCTGAATAATATTCCGTTGCCTGGAAGTACCACAGCTTACATAGCCTCTCATATACTGGAGGACATCCTGGTTGCTTCCAAGTTTTGGCAATTACAAATAAAGCTACTATAAACATCCATGTGCAGGTTTTTGTGTGGACATAAGTGTTCACCTCCTTTGGGTAAATAGCAAGGAATGTGGTTGCTGGATCATATGGTCAGAGTGTGTTTAGTTTTGTAGAAAACCACCAAACTGCCTTGCACAGTGGATGCACCATTCACAGTCCTGCCAGCCATGCAGGAGAGCCCCTATGGCTGCATCCTCACCAGCGTCTGATGTTGTCGGCGCTCGTGACTTTGGTCATTCAGATGGGTGCAGTGATGTCTTGCCATTGTGATCTGGATGTCCCTAATGGCACACCTGTGGGCATCCTCTCATGTGCTTCTTTGCTGTCTGCATATCTTCTTTGCTGAGGTGTCTGTTTACGTCATTGGCCCATATTTTAATCAGGTTGTTTGTCTTCTTGTTGTTGAATTTTAAGAATTCTTAGTATATTTGGGTCATGGTCCTTCATCAGGTGCTTCTGCAAACATTTCCTCCCAGTCTGTGGCTTCTCCTCCCATTCTCAGCAAAGCATCTTTCACAGAGCAGAAGTTTTTCATTTTAATTAAGTCCAGCTTATTGATTATTTCTTTCATGGCTGTGCCTTTGGAGTTGTATCCACTAATTATTTTTAAAATACCAAAAATTAAGCAAATATCATTTTAATTTTTAGCAAATATTTATAAAGAGCAACAGGAGGACGTGGGGGCCATAATACGCACTGTTAGGAAGGGTGTCATGAATGGGAACCCTCGCTGTGCTGCTGAGAGTATAAATTGATACTTTCCGTGGGAGACAGTCCACCTGGCAAGGCACAGCAGAGGCTTTAAAAATTACATACCTTTGGACTCACAATTCTGCTACTAGGAAAACATCTTAACAAAATAAATAGTCAAATATATATGCAGGGTTTTTCATTGCCATGGTGTTTATAAACATAAACAAAGGGCAGTTATTCTGAAAAGAGACATATCTCCTGAGAAATGTGACAAACCACACCAGCCTCTGTTTCCCCTCTGACAGTATAAGCTGCAAGAAGTCATTGACATGGCTGCATGCTTATCTAAACGTTCCACCTCTGCCTTTTAGATAGAGCATGAAGGGCAGCACAGTGTAGAGAAAAGGTTTTGGCTGGAGAGCCAGGGTGCCTAGGCCATGCAGTGGGCTGGCGGTGTGATGCAAGGGTGCAAGACATCGGGAAGGAAAGAAAAGCCAAGAAATGCCTTTACTCGTTTATTTGCATCTGTCTTTACAACTGGCATTGCAAATAAAAAGCCCCATGTCAAGTGGGAGGGAGAGGGGACGTTTTTGCAATTTCACTGAAAGGACGTGTTGATTGGTGATATCTGGAATGCCTTGACTTTGATAGAAAAACAGTAAAATATTTTGAACAGGATATACTTTCCAATTATTGTTTGAAACTTGTTCAAAAGAAGCTCATGCTCGTATAAGGTTGGGCAGAGGATGATTGGTCTTGCACATAAGTGTGTAAGCATTCAGGTTCAGTGGAAAGACAGAGGTGAGGTCTGGGCAGTGTCGTTCAGGAGGACCTTCTGTGGTGCTGCGAATGTCCCAGGTCTGCACCGTCCACTACGGAGTACTTGCCCCCTGTGGCTGGTGAGCCCTCCAAACATGTCCAGTGTGGAACCATATTTCTAATTGCATCTAATGCTACATCATTTAAATTTAAGTGGCCACACATGACTAGTACTGTCTCACTGGACAGTACGGCTCTGGAATCAAGCACAACAAATGTGGTCCCTTATTTAAAATGGGATTCATTTCAAGCATCTCTGATGAATTAGGGTGTATAGGACAAGAAGGCGAATATTTTTATGAAATTTCCCTTCCATTCAAAGAAATCCCGAGCAGGGGGACCCTTTGGTGCTGGTAACCGTAAGTCCAGGATTTCTGGAGACGTCTTGATCTCCAGTATTCCAAAGCCTTGCTCACATAAGAATTCTAATGTTCATTCACCTTCTCATTTACTCAAAAAATAAGCCACTTAAGTTGAATTTATGTGTGTCAGTGTGTAAGAAAAAAGCCTTCTTTCCCTTTATCCTCACATTACTCCCACCAGCACACCCCTTCCGACACCGCACGTGGGGTTTGCCACCTGAAGCGACCCTGCCAGCGGCCTGGCGTTGGTGTCGCCCTGCAGGTCAGGAGCCTGTCCCAGGAGACCGCCCCACCCCAGTTTCAGACACCAGCCGCAAGTGTAAGCTGTCGCCAGTGTTCCTGACCAACCGGCTATAAATCGGGGGTTCTCACAACCCCTCCTCCGTTTTGAGCATTTGCTAGAACAGCTCACAGAACATCGGGGAAATACTTACATTCCTGGTTTGTTATGTAATAAAAACTATGACGACAGCTGTGGATGAACAGCCAGATGAAGAAAGGCACAGGCTGGGCTCCCAAAGGGCCCTGGGCACAGCCACTCCGGTTGCAGAGCTGGGGCGGGCCCCCAGCCCCCAGCACACAGGTGTGCGCACATGGAGCCCTTCCAGCCCCGTACTCCGGGCTTCATCCTGTCCATTAACTCAGTCTCCAGCCCTCCTCCCCTCACGACAGGCTGGGACAGAGCTGAAAGTTTCAAGCTTCTAACAGGTTTGGTCTTTCTGGGGACTTGTCCCCAGCCCAAAGCTACCCAGGAGCCCGCCAGTCACCTCATTAAAAGAAAAGACACTCTATCACCTAGAAAATTCCAAAGGATTTAGGAGCTCTGTATCAGGAACTGGGAACAAAGACCAAATATGAGGACAAAAGATGCTCCTAGTGCTCTTATCACTTGGAAAATTACAGGGGTTTTAGGGCTACTATGCCCAGTACCAGGACCAGAGACCAATATATTTCAAGTCGAACACTGTACTATTAAAAGACATTGTATTAAAAAGATAATGACAGTCCGGAATCCCTAGTTTCCTGAAATATGTTTAGTAATCAAATGATACTGAACAGATATTACAGAGAAAGGGTGAGAAAATTCTTTGTGGAGAAGGAAGTACTGGGCTAAGCTTTTAAAATAATGAGCATTAAATAGGAAGCTGGGAAAGAGGAACTATAGAGAGGGACTAGTAGGAGAAAATCAGGGAGAGACAAGGAGCAGAAATATGAAAATGGAAGCTAGTCATGGAGGTGTACATGCATGCAGGTCCAACTTTGGACAGAGAATGCTGCTAATAGCACTGATGAGAGTGAGCAAAGTCCCCTTCCACACTTGGTATTTAAATGATATGTCAATTTGTGCCATGAGTCTTGCTAGGAATTAAATGCTCTGACATTTGCATAACTAAGGGAGCTAGGGACAGGCTGGTGGCCCTGAAGGATGATCAGGCCAGAGGCTGGAAAGGCGAAGTCATAAGGGGATAGATTAGTAAGAGACCTCAAGGGTGGGTGGCTCCAGGCAGAACCCACCCAGACCCTAACATCAGGTACAAACTTGGGTTCTGACCTCTTCCCTGTGATGTGGGTTAGTTGAGGGTAGGTGGATTGTCATCCTCTGGGCAGAAAAATTTTATGGAAAATTAGGTGACTTGAAAACTGAAGTACGAATGTCAACAGATGCAGAAGATGCTTAAACATCACAGATTCGGGCAGTGCAAGAATGGCAGCTCAGCCCTGCTGTGCTGGGGCTCCTGGGCTGAACGATGCTGCTGGGGGCTGTGTGCATGAGAAATGAACAGCAGCCCAGGCAGAGGAGGTCTGAGACACCACGGTCAGGAAGCAGACGTGTGAGGACACTGGAGGGCTCCGGAGTCTGCAGGAGAGGGCGAGGTAGAGCCTCAGCTGGGTGGCCAGCAGTCAGCCTCACCTTCTGCATCTCCTCTAGCTCCCTGTGCTTTGTGGCCTCAAAGTGCCTGAGCCAGCGATCTCCCTGGGTGGTGCCAGGCGGTGCCAGAAGACGGAAGATGGCCAGCAGACCTCCCTCCACTCTGCTGCTAGGAGGGGCAGCTGGGCGAATGAGCTGGGAAAGCCCGTCTCTGGATGTTTGCTCTCTTCTACGTCGTCAGCCCATCTCAAATGGCTCTTCTCCATGAGCTTCATGGTTTATAGTGTCTTCAACTGTTAGAGAGTGTGTAGGTGGTGGTAGTGATTCGTGGGGTCTCCAACACAGTCTTTGCTACTGTTATGTGTCAGTGACTGTCTGGAGAAGTAATGAGCTTTTATTAACCATAATCACTAACATTTGTACTGCGATTTGCTGTTGGCAAAGTATTCTGAATGTGTTTGACTCTCCTAACAGTCCTCCCAGGGAGACGACATCACCATGCCTCCCGAGGGAGAACAAGCTCAAGGACCGGCTCGGAGGCCTTGAGTTAGCGAGTGAAACACAGACTTCAGTTTCCTGATGTATTGAACACGCTGCTGGGCTCAAAGCCCCTCTCCTCTTTAAGAGCAAAACCTCAGTGACAGCTATTTGCCTTTAGAAACGTGCTGTTGCAAACAAAGAGCTCTTGCATTTATTCAGATTATTCACATTAAATCCTCCTGTTTGTTAATACTCTGAAAGTAGTTTATTATGTACACAGTAGGCGTTCAATAACTGTTAACTGCCTGATCATTGTCTCTGTGGTCTGCTCTGTAATCATTCTGATTCTCACACAGCTGGTGGAAAGATTATTCTGGATCGAAGAGAACAACCAGCAATTACCATGTCCAATGTGGGAAACAAAGATAAATGTGAAACAATTCTTAATTTAAGAAAATGACCTAACCTTTGACATCTAAACAAGCAGATTAAACTCAAATGTCCAAATCCAAAAGACAACAAGGCAGACACCTTATGTATATGCAAAGCGCCTAGAAGGGAACTTCTGTGAGTCCCAGACTCCTCCCCGCACAGTCACACACAGCCGAACCGCTCGCAGACAGATCCTGCCAATGTGCCCTCCCGTGGCCCAGGTGTGTTTTGTCTTCATATTATACACCATCCATTTTCTTCGCAGCCTTCCTCTAACCAACGTCGCCCATGAGTTTAGCCATCTTTCTTGGGTACCAGGTATCAGAAATACTCCTGCCCCAGCCAGTTCTCTGCGGGAAACAGTGAGTAAGTCTGGGCAGGAGAAACGAAGCCTGGTCAGTAGCCAAGGTTTTTCCAGTCTGGCTGAGCTTGAGGAACTCAGGTTCCTAACCAAGTCAGTGTGGGTGCTGTTCAAGCTTCCTCTGCTTATTCTTTTCTTGAAAATTTAGAAAAGCCGTTCTGAGTCACAACATTTCTTACCTCTGGCATTTAAAATTGTGTTGAAATAATCTCTGGGTTCAAATGTTCCCTTCTGAGAGTAATGCTAAGATCCTACACTCTTGTGTAGAATTAGGGTTCGAGCAAGAAAAAACTATTAAGATGAAGGAGAGATTTTCTTACCAGCTATTAAGTATTTTATAAAGCTGTAATTATAATTAAATTGAACTGTAATTAAAGTGGGTGTTGACATAGACAAACCCCTGGAGTCTAAGCAAATACTAGAATGTGTATTAATGTGTGCTCGCCCAGCAGCACATATCAGGGGGAAGAGTATTATTATGATGCAGTACATCTTACAGAGAAGGAGGTCTTCATTCCTACCACAAAACAGATTCCAGCTAGATTAGACTTGATTCTTATATCAAACTATAAGAAATTAGAAGAAGATATAAGGGAAATTTTATCATACTACAAAACAGCTCTATTGAGATATAATTGACAATAAGTACACTGTTTGAAGTGTATAAATTTATACATGTTGACATGATGTGTATACCCATTAAACCATCTCTGGAATCAAGAGAGTGAGCATTTCCATCATCTCCAAGTCTCCTCACGCCCCTCAGTGATGCCCCCTCCGCCCTCCCCTGTCCCCGGGCTACCATAGACCTGCCTTTGGTTACTAGGGATGTGTTGGCATTTTCTCAAGACATAAATATATATTTATATATAGTCTCGAGGTTTATACAGTTCATACTTTTTTTGTCTGGTTTCTTTCACCCAGCATAATTATTTTCAGATTCAGCCATGTGGCATATATCAATGTGTTCATTTTTATAGCTCTGTTCATTCATCTAGTCATGTTGATGGCCACTGGGATTACTTCCAGTGTTTGTCTATTACAGATAAAGCTGCCAGGAGCACTCATGTGGAAATCTTTTTTTTTATTAAGGTATTATTGATATACACTCTTATGACGGTTTCACATGAAAAAAACAATGTGGTTACTACATTCACCCATGTTATCGAGTCCACCCCCACACCCCATTGCAGTCGCTGTCCATCAGGGTAGTAAGATGCCACAGAGTCACTATTTGCCTTCTCTGTGCTACTCATGTGGAAATCTTTAAATGAATATATATTTTTTCTTTCCTTTGAGTAAATACCTAGAGGAATTTTAAATGGTTTGTGAAAGGAAAGGGTTTTATAAGAATAAAAATGAAGGTTCATAATAGAAAAAAGTTACATTCGACAACAATAAAACTTTAATTTCTGCATATCAAAAAATGTCATTAACAAAATCACAGGTTAAATAATAGTCAAGGAAAATACATAAGTAGTAGCTAGCAGTGGGAAGAACTTACCGTAGGCAAGGGCTGAAACTGTGTCTGTTGTGTCACTTAATCCTCACAACAGTCCCAAGGGAGACACTGTTACCCTAGGTCAGGGCTGCCCAGAACTTGACCAGTGTTCCATGCTGCGTCCCTGTAGAGTGTACCTGTCAGGGGAAGTTCATTCTCCTACTGTAGAAAAGCATGTGCAAAACATAATAAAAGTAATTCATAAAATGTATAGGTGTGATACATGTATGTGGGATAATAGGTCAATAACTGTAATATATGAAGAACTTGTGCAAAATATGTAAGAAAACACTAAGAGGTAAAATGGGAAAGAGACATAATTAAGTAGTTCCCACCAAGCACTAGTAAAAAACGTATGAAAAAACATTAAACTGAAGTTTTAATTAAGGAAATTAAAGATAAAACAATACCATCAAATCCTGACATTGAAATTAAAAGTAGAGAAAGCTGAAGGCAAAGAAAGAAACCAAATGTGGCGGCGACTCATGTGTGGGTAGCAGGTCGGTTTTCCTGTCTGCTTCCCGCGGTTTCCGATTTCCCTCAGTAGATACCACGTCTGCGATGCTGGGAGATAATAAATTAGGGTATGGAGGCAGAATCTGAAATTGAATAGTCGGTGTGAATGCGTTTATGTATAGAAAAGAGGCAGGATTTTATTTCCTTTTGTATTATTTTTGGAATTTTTCTAAGTAATAAGGAAGCAGGGTAACATTTTGAGAAAAAGAGAACACAAGGCCCTCCCTTGAGTTCGTGGGCCTCCCGGCGCAGGGGCACAGCGCCTCTCCCACCAGTGGAAGGCGGGGCAGCTGATGGACGCGGAGGGAGCCGGGGGCCTCTCGGCTTCAGACTTGCCGGATCCGGAGCCCAGACGACAGCGCCAGAGCTCTGGCTTCCCCTGGCTCTAGGCTCCGCGGGTTCCTGCCAGCGGAGGAACAGACCTGGCTCCCACTAGCCTGTGGACAAGGCTGGCGAGGCGGCAGGTGGCGTGGCTCCGGCGGCCCCCAGATCACATGCCACCCCAAGAGGGAGTCCGTCCCTCAAACAAGATCCCAGCAAGCGACTGGCAGAGGCTGGCTTGGGCTGTGTGCGCAGCCCGGAGGGGTCGCCGTGCCCGGGCAGAGGCGCATTCCCACCCCCAGGCCTGGTTCAGTCGTCTGCCTCTATGCCCCACGGAAACAAGCCAGCCGCAGAGCCATCACGCAGGACGGCTGACCGAGGTCACGGGAGAAGTGCGGGAGGGGAATGCTGGAAGGACAGCCGGACAGGTGTCAGCGCAGGAACTAACAGGGACGACGGCAGACACTCAGCAGAATTACCTCAGGCCTCACACTGCATCAGGCTGATTTCCTCCTTGAAATGCCAAAGGAATTGAGAGGAAGAAAACCAATTTGTTTGCCCAGGAACGAGTAAGTAGGACAGGGAGTGAAGAGGTTTGCACAAAGGTGTGGCTAAAGCCGCAGCCAAACTCCCCCTCCAGAGCATTGGTGTTTCTTTAGCTCTGTGGCCGCTCCATCTGCAGCGAAGGGACAGACAGACACACGTTCCGTTTCTGCCTTTGCAAAACAGCCGGGGGCCAGACAAAAGCATCAGTCCCTGACGCTGGCTTTTCCCACCTCTGAGAACATGGCTTTGAGAAGAGCTGGTGAGGAGAATGTCAGAGCGTGTGTCTTAGACAAAATGTTGGGTATTTTCCACACATTAAAACTGTGTGTAGAACACATACACATTAAAAGAATTTCACTCTCAAATTTTTACCTTTTTTGAAGAAGGCTGAGCACATTCTGTGTTTTTCATTCAAGAGCATTTTCAGCAGCATACCAGGTACCCTCAAAGATGTCGAAGGGAACAGTCTCAGTGGCGACACAAGGGAAGGCAGCAGATGGGAATTCAAGGTGGGGGGCACAAATGGCCCCCTGAAATAATGGCCTTTGTCGGTCTGGAAGTTCCCCAACCAAAGCAGACAGTCTAAAAGGGACCTGGGTTTGTTTCTCCCTGCTGAGGGCCCACCTAGTGACCACACTCTGAACTATGTAAGTGTAGACCTCGAGATCTGTGCTTCCTTGACCTTGTTGTGTCCTGTCCTTCGTTCTGCATGAAGAAACTCATCTCTCTACAGTTCCAAGAAGTAACTCCAAAAATAAATGTAAACATTAGCTTAAACCAGGACATTATGTCCCCAGTTTTCCTTCCAGAGCCTCCAGGACAGACAGGTCACCCTTGACGTCTCCTTGAGCAGAGGCGAGCTCTGCAGCTTTCGCCCCAGCTGCGTGTCTGTGCTCGGCCAGGCTGCAAGAGCAGATAATGCCCATGAAGGGACAGCTGGCTGAGAAAGCTGTCATAAAGAGCATTAACAAACCCTTGGGGTTTACTTAGCACAATTTATTTAGCTCTTCATTCAGAAGAAGTAAAATTCCACATGCAGAGTAATGCATGTGAAAGTGCTTTGAACTCCACCCATTGAGACAGTACATGATGGTGGGGACTCGACATGAGGATGGCCAGCCTGGGCCCTGTCAGTCGGAGCAAGTCCCTCCAGGGCTGTAGAGGGTGTAAAGGATTGCCTGTGGCCCCTCGTGCCATAGACAAACCTGGGGAAGCATAGCGAAGCAGAGCGCAGACCTGGTCGGGAGCTTGGGCTCCAGTAGGCTGCACGGTGACTGGCTGGGGCCGCTGTGAGTGTCCATGTCCTCCTTTGAATAATCCAGGTGTCAGATACAGTTAGTGTGAACCAGCGTGGAAGTCTACACCCCTCCCCCGCCTGTGGGAATTCCTGGGGACTCCTGGCCCTCGCTGGCCCTCGCTGGGCTCCAGCAGTACTCAGTGGGGCTCACACAGCCAGGCCTGCCAGCTTCCCTGCGGCTTGGGGCTGGTGAGGACTAGAAGGCGGGGCTGCAGAGAACACAGCCTTTCTCTGCAGCCTCTGTCTGTCTCCTCCTTTTTGTCATGCCTCACACATGCCTCCAGATTGTTCCTTAGAAATGGCAACTATTCTCCCTCTTCACTGCAGAGGGATTTAGCTCTCTTCCGGTCTTCTTCCAAATCTCATAGTCAAACACATCAAGATGCTAGCAGAACAAAGGGTCTTCCAGTGGCCTCCTCAGAAGACAGTCAAGGTTTTAATAGGAAAAAGCAGGTTTTCCATTACCTTTTTACAATAGTAGTAATTCTTTGATTCTTTCTAAGATTAGAGTGAGTTGCAGTACGAGGAGTGTAGAGAATTCTGCACATAGTAAATGCATAATAAATGGTGGGGCTCTGTGTTTGGCAGCTAGTGTTGGAGTGATGGGCTTCTTTGGGTATCACTCACCGTAGTTGTAACCAAGTATTTTTGTAATCGTGTTTTCATATCTTCCTGCAAGAGTGCAAGTTTCCTGGGGCAGGAACTATTTCTGTCTTACTTGCCACCATGTCACCACCACCTTATAGCATGCCTGGCCCACATACTTCATTGCAGTTAGTGACTAGATGAATGAATAAACGGAGAGATATAAGGTGCGGGGGATTTTTCTCTTTCTTCAGAGTCAGGAACTTTATAGGAAGAAAAAGTGAGATGTTGTAAGCTCTCCAAGAGTTTGGGAGAGATTAGCAGAGCTCTGATTTTCTCTGTTCATACCTTGTGTCTCAGCATATTCTGCTCTGCCCGCTATATTAATCTCCTACCTGTTTGTTTTATCAGTCTTCCTGCAGGTGAAAAATGACAACACAGAGTATTTGTTCGCCTACCTCCACCTTGTCTCACTGACACAAACCATGATCACTGGGCTCTCAGACCAGCCCAGGAAAACCTATGTTCCCAAAATGTACGTGAAATACTTGAGATTTTTTCCCCTAATACTTTCCCATGGCAGATACTTTGCATCTTAGCCACCTTGTTGGAACGCCTAGTAATCTAGCTGTAATGTCACAGCATTTTCTGAACAGGAAAACACTCAGGAACAAACTCATTCCTGTACAGCACAGTCGCCTTTTATGTGCAGGGAGAACTTACTGCAAAGCCACGTCACTCTCCCCTGTGGGCCTCGTGTTCCTCTCAAGACGAGGAATCTGGGCTCAAGAAACGGATGCCAAGCAGCAATGTGGACCGGGCCTGGGTGGGCTGTGCTCCGCCCTCCTTCCTGCCGGAGCAGCTCCCTACAGACCTGTTCCAGGCGCTTGGTTCCCGCTGAGGAATTAACTTGAAGAAAAGATTTCATGGCAAATACTAAAATCAGCAAACTGGAAAGGACTCTTCTGTAATCCAAAGTGAAGGCTATTAAATCACCCAACAAATGTTTTCTGAGTCTACAGTGCTAGGATTGTCAGATAAAATACAGAATGGGAGATTAAATTTCAATTTCAGATAAAAAGAATGAATAATCTATAGTGTAAGGTTGTCCTGTGCAATATTTGAGACACACTCATGCTAAAAAATATATTTTTATTTGCTTAATCTGGGAACTTTATATGCTAGCTACTTACGTACAGAATGGGGAGTGAGCATGATACACCACGGAGAACACAAAGACATAATCAATTCAGTTGATTTTCTTTTATTATTAGTAATATTGATCATACAGGAGCCTTACCTCACACCTAAAGACTTCTTCCTATGACCTTACTACTTCTGGAATTTATTTCTCACTTAAAAATTGAAGTTAATGGGAAAATAGTGTTCAATACACAGAATTCAAGTTTACAGCAAACTTATCTGGAGGACAACTGTGCCGTGGAGCTGGACATCCTGCTTCAAAGCCCTGCATGGAAATGACCTCTTTGGTTCGAGAAGTGACAACACCTGGGGAATAATTCTCCGCTTGCTCCACCCGTGACCTGAGCTTCCTGCCTCACCACACATCTGAGTTTGGTCAGGAAGAGCGCAAGGGGCCACAGGGCAGCAGGTCTCATCTCCTTTGGCTCAGGGAGACTTCGGTTCCATTCAAAACTGGGAAGTAGTAAGGATTAATTTGTATTCCCTTTGAAACAGCTGTATGATGAAAGTACTGTTACTCAGACAATGTTTGGCTTCTTTGAAAATACTCAGGGTTATCCACAATTGACCATTTGGGACTTGACCGAAACAGGACTATATATTTTGGGGTATCTTAACACCTGTTAAAGAAAGAGCTAGCTTACATTTATTAGGGAGATTGAGTCATATTGTCCCTATAATCTAAGTACACATCCGCATACAGCACGTGATTTAAATTTTAAAATGATAAATAGGTGCGCAAAATTGTTTTGTGAAATGACCATGAAGTTTCACTTATTTTGGTGAAATCCTAATTATCTTTCAAGATGGTCTGTTCTTCACCATGTCTCCCCATCTCTTGAAAATAGATTTGAAGTCAAAGGAGTGAAAGTGAGTGATTCCTCTCTTTTTACTTCTAAGGGGTTTATCTCAGCAGCATCTGGGCCATCCTTGTCTGATCCTCCCTCTTAGCGCACAGCCAAGCTGCCACGGATGGGAATGGTTCCACCACTGGCCCTTCCAGGTCACCCGTCCCGACTCTGTCTGCATCCTCGCTTCGTCCTGTCGGATTCGTGTTCTGTAACCACTGCAGCATTTGTGACTCTGGTGCCCAGAACCCTCCAGCAGCCCTTTCTTTCCTCCTCTGTGCAGTGTAGGCCACTAGGGGATGCAGACAGTGCGAGCCAACCTCACTCAGTGGTTCAGGCCCTGGGGGGGCCAACGGACGCCCCTGAACTGGTTCCCACCCCGTGAAACTGGTCCCAGCGATACACCATAAAAAGCTCATCCACAGAGAACTCTTGTTGTGGTGGCTTGTGGGAGGGAAGGGTGAGGACAGCGTGGAAGCAGAAGCCTAGGTGTGTTAGGGGGTTAGGGAAGGCCTCTTGTCCGTGATGCTCGTGGATCTGGCCAGGTGTGGGGCTCAGAGAGGTTGAGAAAAGAGAATATTCCTGGCAAAGGATCAGCAGAAGGGAGGCGCAGGGCCGCGAGCTGAGTGCCCCAGGCCGCTGAGGACCTACAAAGCCATTTGAAGGGTTTGGGACTATAAAGGCTGCACAAGTCTGTCCGGCTTTGACGGGCTGCTTTCCAAAATGCATCTTAGTTTACATGAGGTCCTTAGCACAACCGGCAGGCTGCTCAGTGAGCCACGAGGTCACAGCTGCCCCAAGAGCACACCTCGACAGGGAAGGCTCCCAGCATGGTGAGAACGTCCGTACACCTCAGAAACTAAACCACATCATGTGTCTGCCTCAGTCAGAACAAAGGTGTCCACACCTCTTGTCTGCCACCCAGAACCTACAGCTCACTGAAAATAAGACTATCAAGAACACCAAGCTGAGCCCAGACACCTTGGTGAGGCTGGGTCCTCAGCCTCGTCAGCTCCTGTCCCCGTGTCCCTCTGGTGTGCTGACACCTCGTCATTCTCCGCTTCCGACTGCTGTCCTGACTGACAGTTCCCCTCCCGCCACCATCGGGAATGTCTTCCATGAGCAGAGCATCTGACAGCTGGAAGCGCTGATCTGGTAGGAGCAGCCCCTTCCGGTGCCCCTCCTGCCTAGAGCAGAGTCAGTATTCTAGCCGGGTCCTGCCTCTGAGCGCCGGACCCGTGAGTGGCACATTAGCGGAGGAGCAGGACCAGATTCTGTGCTCAAGCAGGTTTCCCACAAGTTTTGCACAGAAAACCTGTGTGATTAGCTTGAACTTTTAAAAATTAAGAAACACCTGACTCTGACTCTGTGTGAGTAGGATACAGGCAGCCTCTATGTTAAAAATAAACACATTTGTCATACTCTACGTGACGTATTTTAAAAAAGAAATATGACTCTTATTTTTCCCTTTTTGTTTGGAGGGAAAGGGCCAGTTGTCTTTGTATTCTTCACCACCACAAGTAGACTTCCCACTACACGCCTCTGCAAAATTTTGGCAGAATTCTAGTTTGGATGAACGAAGGCAAACCGAGCTTTAAAAAGCTCTATCATTTCAAGGTCTCATTAGCTCAAGTTCAAAACACGTTCAGGCACGTGGTGCCACAGGGCAATAACTTGCCTTTTCGAAAGGATTTCTGGGCCCCTTGTCATGACAACTGTGTGTGAACAGTGAGGTTGTGACTCTTCAGTCCCCCATGCCCGTCCCTAACACCCCAATTCATTTCTTGATGAGAGTTCTCCAGAGAGTTTTACACCAGGGCCTGGCTCAAAGAAATACATCTTTAAATCAGAAACGAGAAAGTGTCACTGACTTGTGAAGGCCATGCAGTACAACATACTGGGAAGCATCTCTAATCGGGACCCAAGAATTTTAAATTTTTTACTTTGCTAGTTCACCATGCTACCTTAGACCTGTCACTTGACTTCTGAACATCACTCTTCTCTCTGCATGACACCACAAAGTTGGAAATAGCAGTACAGATGCATATGACAGATGGGACAGTAGTGGTCTGTAGTCTGACTCCTTTATACCCACCGTGTTTGTTTGCCCAGAAATGTAATGCAGGCTCTGTATTTTATTTGAAATGTCCTGATATTATGTAACTCTGAGAAGACTGATTCATGTTTCAAGCCCAGGAATGTAACAGCTCACAGCAGGAAGGGAGCCCCCTGAGATGGACCTCTACACCATGTGAGCCCACGGGGTACTGTTGTTCATGCAGAGTAAACTCCCTAAGTTCCAGAATTCCCTTCAACAGCTTTCTGCAGCTTTTAAAGAGCAGTTCTCCAGTAGCTGTGTCTCGGTGCCTAGTCACTAGTCATTTCCAGGAGTGCTTAGACTCATGGAGTCTTTGACGTCGCTGATGTGCTGTGTACTCATCGCTACTTGGGGGCCTGAGCAGCAGTGGCATGGGGGTGCAGGTCTTTGTGCCCAGCTCTGCGCAGGAAGGCTCGAATGCCTTAGCAAAGTCTTTGTTAGAAAGGAGCTGCTCCTCCAGGCTGAGGCCCTGTGCCTGCGCCTGTGACGCTCTGTGTTGTCACGACGTCCAGGGACACTTGTTTGCATAAGTGTGGATGCCAAAGCATGCATCCAAAATGCTTGCGGTGGTCACAGAGCAGACACATGAGGTGCACACAGTGCTTCTACAGTCTCAGAGGTGTATCAACACGGTGTTAATTCATCTGAATGAAAATGTTTTGTTCAGGTGCTACAGCTCTTACTGCATCACTGTTTCTGGTTGTATGTCTACAAAATGGGGTAATTCGAAGTATGGGCACCATTAGTCAGAGAAGCACAGTGTGGGTGTGTGTGTGGGTGAAACCTGTTCCATTTACAAGCACTAACTTGGAGGATTATGACTCAAAAATCACCTTTGTTTTGTGGTTCTCTGGGCAGGTCTGTTTTCTACATAACTGTAGTCTACTGTGTCCTTTATATTGTGGTGAGAACAGCATATCATAAAGAGATGTGACCTTTTGATTGGGTTAGTATAATTCATTGTAGGACTAGCTTTTGGGGATTGTGAGGTTCCCTGTGGTTCCCAGTAGCAGAGACCTCATTTCCAGACCCCTTTGTTAGCTAGCTACCCTGTGTTTCAGAATATTGTATCTATTATAAGCATCTGGGTGATTTTTTAATACGTGACCAGTTGGGGTTTCAATGGCTCTTCTGTTGTGGTTGTTGGATATGTGATCTCATATTTCAGTAATCTGAAAATACTCTATTTACCTCTGTTAAGTTTGGTCATATTAAGTAAGCAATGAGAGCTAATTAAATGTTCTGATATAGATGGGATCAGAGTGTAGCCTGGTTAATTCTAATCATGAAGCCCCTGAGACTGAAAGGGCTGGGGTGGTGACTTTGTGTCTAGAGAGCCCAGCGCTGACCCTCTGGAGTGGAACGTCCCCGGAACATTGGTGACACAGTGACTCACGGATAAGCCATCTAGACGTGTCCAAGATAAGGGACACAGTACTCAAACTTGAGCTTGTGTTTTATGATGGCATTTGGCAGATGCCCAGTAAATGTTGGTCAAACGTATATGGCAATAGGGTGAACAGGTTAAAGTGTGGAATGAAAGTCAGTCCTTTAAAGTCTCTAAGCCTCACTTTCCTCATCTGTAAAGTGGGGATAATAACACCACAAGATCTGAGGACTAAATAAGATCATGAATGTTAGGAATTAACATAGAAAGTCTCAGTGAGAGAGCCATGGTGTTTGGAATCTAATGGCCGAGCAGGGTGACGGCCAGGTGGCAGCCTCCAGGGAAGCCTCTGGAGGGCCAGCCGGTGCTGCCAGCCGGTGTTCTGGTGGAAGTGCCTTAACCTTTCTCAGCTGCAGTAGTTTCCTGCTATAATAAACTACCACAAGCTCAGTGCCTTAAAACAAGGCGCAGAGGTCCAGAAACCCAAAGTCAGTTTGGGCAGGATCGCTTTCCTTCTGGAAGGTCCAGAGGAGAACCCACAGCCCCTTCCCGCTCCATGACCCAGATGCCCATGCCTCCGCCTCAGCAAGATGGTTCGGTGGGGAGAAAAGGCCACGTCCTACCAGCTTCTCCCTCACTCAGATTCTTGGCGACCGTCAGCCTAGAGCCATGGCTCTCGAGAAACAGCTTTCTTCCAGTTATTCCTTAATTTCCGACAAATTCTTTTCAGTGAAAGAGGCATAAGTAAGAACCTTGTAGTTCATGAAAAGGTCCAGAGGCAAGAAATAGGGCCACCTCTGTTTTCTCTCTCTCCCTGGTGGGCTGTCATGCCAGGCCTTGTCCCGGGGAAAGGACCCTGGTGTGGAAAATGCCATTGTTTGCTGCTGGGCTCTGTGAAAGCTTTGGCCGCCCGAACCCTCTGCCTGCTTCTATTCCATGTGGCCTGTTTGATTCCGGCCCGTGCATTCCTTGACCCCATGTGCCCGGCTGTGCCCCCACAGGACAGCCACCACCCGAGGCCCTCCAGTCCCACTGCTGATTTCTAAGTTGTTTTCTATTATATCAACCTGAGATATTCTAATTTGAGAGAACTTGAATGGGGAGAGGAAAAACTAGCATGATACTGATTAATATTTAACTAGGGGTTAGCCTCTATTGTACTTTTTACGGACACATTTAATGAGACTGTAAAGTTGTTAAATATAGACTCCCTGAACTCCTTGTTTTAAAGGAGAACACAATAGCTCTTTGTACAATCTAGAATTTCTGAGATTTAAAAATATGTGTTCTGGCACAAATAAATTTTGAGAGACATACAGAAGAAATAACAGGGAGGAAAGGGATTTTTTTTAATTTGATAAACATTCACTTTTATCTTTTCATAGCCCCTATGGCCAGAATTTGGAACTCTGTTCTCATGCTGTGTTATTTGTTCCGCATCTGTGAATCCGTAGCAGGGCTCATGCTGCACCCTCCCCCTGCCTCTTCAGCGCTCACCCTCCTGTGCCCTCCCCACTGCCTCCAAGGAAGTCTCCCGTGGGGCCTCTGGAATGTTCCGTCCAAACCTGACTTCCCCAGGAGGTGCCCAGGACGCATCGTTATTTCATTTCCCAGTTAATCTAAATGGCCATCTCCTCACCACCATTATGTCAGCTAGGTGTTAAGGAAAAAAATGAACTGAATTAATTACACTGTGGTGAAATTTCTGGTTCTCCCAGGGAAATTGCATTTTTACAAGCGTAAAATTATTTTTTTCCAGGTAAATTTTTATTGAGGTGTTATTGACAAATAAAATCGCAGCATATTTAAAATGTACAATGTGATGATTTATTATACCTATACATTCCGAAACGATTTCCAGTCAGGTCATTAACACACCCATCGCCTCACAGCCACCTGTTTTTGTCAGAACACTTGAGATGCACTTACTCTCTTAGCAGATCTCAAGGTCGAGAGACACTGTTATTAACTGCGGTCGCCATGGTGTGTGTTGGACCCTAGGGGCACGATTGTCCCGGACCCTCTGTTCTCCTTTCACATGCCTGGTCTCTCTTTCTCAAGCTAAGAACTGCCTGTTTTGTTGGTCAGATTCCCTCATACACATAGAAAGAAGAAAGCAAATACAGGAGCAGAGTCGAGAAAGAGAAAGAGGAGGAAGGGAGGGTGGGAGAAGCGGGCACTCCTGACGCTGGTCCCGTCCTTGTGAGGCGCGGCCTGCACAGCTGTTCCCGCCTCCAGTGCGCATCCATGGATGCGTGTCTGTGTGGGAGCCTGTTTCCGTGTGTGTCTGTGGGTGGTGTCCTGCCACCCCTCTCGGGAAGAAAGGCCTTATTTTATACAGTGTCACTTGGATCTTCCTTAGGAAGCCGGGTGCCTCTGTAGTCAGACGTGTCTCGGGTGACTGCCTGATCTTCTGGAGCGCAGCCTCCACTTTGGTAAACTGAGAATAATAATGCCAACATCACAGTGTTCTTCCGGGAATGGAGGAGAGTCTGCTGAGCACCGGTGGAGGGTAGACCTCTGTAGGATAGTGACGGTGAGAAGCAGCCCCGGGGTGCCGTCCACCTGTTCTCACTGCCCCTGTTTCTCCCCCAGGAGAGTCTGGCTTTCTGTGCCCATTGCAGGACGCCATTGTTACCTGCTTCTCTGTTCCTACCCACCAGACTCAGCACTCCCCACCCTAAAAATAAAAAATGGAACTATTACAGCATACAAGCCTCCCACCTGCCTCTTGATGCTCAAATCTCCAACCGAGATTTCTACCTCACTTGGCTTTTCCCGATTCTCCTCATGGAAATTACACTCCTAGAATCCAGGTAATAATCAGCCACGGTCTCTGCAGCCCCAGGTTTCTGTTTTCTTAGTGCACTAGAGTTGGACAAGGGGGGACCTGTTTCTTCCTACTGCTCTTCCTAAGATCTTCAAAAACAAAAGATGAGCTAGAATCCTTACAAGCACCAGGAGTCGAGCAGGTAATGCCCTCAGGATCACCCACGGGCAGGAACAGTGAGCCCCTGCCTGGAGGCATGTGGGTTTCTACCATGAGTGGAGCCTGCCGCCGCCTCCTCCTGCCATCACCGCCCCACTCGGGGTCTTCCCCCTCTCCTAGCCTCGGAGGGCACCACGCGCCTGCCCGCCCTCTCCCTGGGCAGCCCCTGGGTCCATGTGTGCCTTGCAGCGGCCCCTGTCACCATGGTTGGTGCCCCTATAAAGTGAAGCCACCTGTGCTTCTCACCAGACCCAGCCTTCTCCCCCCAGACCCAACCTTGTAAGCAACTATACTTTTATTTGTGTGTCCGTGAACATTTTGATGGGGTGAGGTCCATACCTTTTATCAAATCATTAAAAGGGTCTACACCTTAGAATTATAGACTGGACAGCATTTCACTGCTTAATTAACTAATACATTCTGCCATGTTGCAGCCTCTGTATTGAGAAGCTAATTAAACTCAGTCACTTGAAGTTTTCCAAAATAGGTTACATTTATAAATGTTTATGTATATATACAGTATAATTCCACTAAACGGGATAAATGGGGCCCAAATTTTCAATTACAAAATTTGGGGTTGTCTTATTGCAAGATTCATGAAAGAGAGTCAGTCTTCTAATTATCGGGGGGAGGGGATCTTTTGTTCACTGCTTTCATTTATTATATGTGAGAAAAAGAACCAGACTTGTGTTTATGGACAGCATCATCTTACACTGTATCAAGAAAGTTCCTATCGGAAGGCAGTCATTTCCTGACACCCACCCCGGAAGCTGGGAACCCAGCGGCAGGACCAGGAACCCTCTCTGCCCAGTGTTAGGGTTGGTTACAGGCCGTCACCACATGGGCCTGTACATGGAACCTCACTGCCCTTGAGAAATGCAGACACGCACACACACACCCAAATGCACATCGCACTGGATCGACTGCGGTTCTCTAAAAAACCTTCGGTCCTCGTGCAATGCTGGACGCAGCAGTGAAGATGAGCCCCTCCTCAGGGTGGTGCCCCCTTAGGGACCCTTGAGGTCTTTTGATAACGCACCTAGGCAGCCGTCTTCAGTCGATCAGACACATTCTAAAAACCTTGAACCCCACACCACAGAGCCCGAATATTAATCGTCTTCCCCCAAAACCTTTTTATTGCCCATGCCAGGTCTCTCCCAGCCTGGCTGCACCCCGTAAGCCCTTACCAGCGGTCAGGGCAGGCGGACAGCAGTGCAGCTCTTAGGAACCAAAGGGCGTCAGAGGAGACCGAACAAGGAGAGAGCCCCTGAACACGTGTCCATTCCTGCCCCGGAGCAGCAGGTTCCTTCCTGACTCGAAAGTGCCAGAGCAGTTCTTCCTGGATAAAATGGTTTTCTCACTTTTGAATGGCATTTTCTATTAAAGTTTGCCTCATTAGGTGCCTGTATCAATGTATGTATGTGTTAATGTATATTTAATTCCCTGAAGAATTATCTCCTTCCTTGACTCAAAGTGCATTTTAAGGTGGGTCTTACAAGCTAGAGAAACATCACAGAGCAACATAAGAATTCTAACCTAATGTGCAAATAAGTTTGTGGTCAGAGTCAGCTGGCGTCGTGTTTCTAGCTCCAGCCCGGCTGGGTATGGGGAGCACGGGCGGGGCCTCAAAGCCATACGGAGGCTCTGCCGCCCCTCCAGAGTCAGCAGGTCTGGGTCTCTGCACTCTTGTAAGGCCTGCAGGCCAATACGAAGGGTGCCACAGCTGAGCCATACCAGGGCGGATACTTTTGAGGGAAGGCCACTATATTGTCAAAGAGAGGACGAGCGTGTAGATCTGAGAAAGTCATGCCAGAGGCCTCTCTCATTAACAGAAATAGAAACAGGCATTTCTGTGCCATGATACATCAATCGAAGAAGGAAAGGAACTTGAAGTGGCCTTCGTTGCAGTTACCAACTTGGGGCTGCAGCAGTGGATGGCGCTGAACCCAGTCTCTTCCCACCATCTACCCAGAGCGGATGGGAGGAGAGGAAAGCGTGGGGCAGTCTCATCGCACAAACACAAGGTGTGCGAGCCTCGAGTGTTTGCTCCGGTGGAGGAGAAGCAAAGCTGAGCCAGATGCTTCTAAAGCCCTGGTCGGCTTCCATGGACAAGAAACGTGGGAGCGTGAACCAGTATGTGAGTTGGTGTGTTTGTGTGTGTCCAGGTCAAATCCATCTGGACACTGGGAGTTGTCTCCCTGATTGTTGTCAGGAGAACAGTGTTTTAAAATAGGAAGATTCCATCAACAAGTAGCATAAAAAGGAATTTCTCAGTGAAACTCAAGGGCCCCGTGGGCCCTCCTCTCTACTCTCCTTTTGCGCGTTAGTCACTGAGTTCCAGCCACCTCTTTGCAGCGTACCAGCTCCCGGGAAAGCTCAGTTTGTGTGGAATGTCACGGCCAGAATAAGATTGCTGGTGTTTACGATCCATCCCAGCCTAGGAATTAATTAAAAAGTGAAAAACAAAAACATGGACCCAGTTCCTGCCCTGCCAGAAAATACTTTGTTTTCAGGCAGCCACTGTCCCTGCTGAGGCTCACGTTCTTCAGCTGTTACGTGGAAAAGAATCTCCCAACCTCCTCACCAGGTTATAGGAAGAAAGCATTTTATAATCCTCAGAAAGCCATACAAACGTAAGACGATGTTAGTTTAAGCTTCTAACTTTAAAACTTCTGACACGTCATGTGTGATAGAAATGTACGTTTATTATGGATGATGTTGGATTAAAGGTGGGTCATGAAGGGACTCAAGACTGAAAGGATCGCCCAGTGTGAATTCACTCTCGCTCTGCCAAAATACAGTTCACACTTCTTCTAGACCTCTGTGTCAGAGCTGGATTCCTTCTTTATGCCTTGTGCTTCCTGCACTGCTCTACTCCCATCCCTGCCCCACGAGCGGGCGAGGACTCCGCACCCTCCCTGCCCATTTGCAGCCTTCTTTTAAAGATGGCGCTGGAAGAGAGGCAACTTGCTGAACTGCCCTCCTGTGAGCTCATTGTTGCCACGAGGGCAGCAGGTTGCTTCCCCGCATGTGTGGGGCACTTGGGGCAGCAACGCTGCGGCCTCTCCTTGGCTGTTCTCCATGCGGACTGCCAGCCACCAGGTCCTGCTGAAGGTGCCCCGAATCCCTCTCACATCAGTCCCTTAGTGTAATACATACTGTTCTGGCTCCGGAATCATAGAAGTGTCCAGCGAACTGTACTCTTCCCATAATCACGTGCTCCCATCCCTGCCCTCCACCTACCCAAGACCTCAGTCTTTGCGTATCAGCTCCCTGCCTAACCTCGGATGGCTCCCAGCCTCGGAAGGGAAGCCCAAACTAGACGACCCAGGCTTTCCAGATCTGAGTCCTGTCCCCTCCCAGCGTCTCCATGTGCACTTGAGCTCATCGATCCTGAACCATGCCCACTCCCCAGATGCACCATATACCCTTCTTAAAGCTCCATGCTTTTTCATTATTCCCTCTGTAGTGGCCCTTTATCCTCTCATTTCTATCTGGAAAACTTACTCATCCCTTAGAACTCTGTTCCAGAGTTACCCTTTGGTACTTCTTTCAGATTCTTGAAATAAGGGACTATACTGGCAGTACTGACTTGCGTAATTGCACGATTGCACCAGATCACAACTGTTGGCTAGTTTGTTTCCCCTCCTGGAATGTGAGCTTTCTAGGCCAAGGATCATGTTGTTCTCATCTTGGGATCTCAGTAAACGAGCAGAGTCCTGACAAATTACAGCTATTTATAAGTATTTCTTAAGCAGATGAATAGGTGGATTCTCATAAGTAAAAATGACACCGTGTGTTGCACAGTTTGCACGTGTATAATTTGTGGGACTGTGCACTAGTACAGAGCTTGTCACTCATTTATCCTTGTTAGATCTTTCTGCTATTTTGACATCTATGTGACCTTCGGGTAATTTCTAAGGGTGTAAGGATCTCATCTACTTGAAGGAGCAACAGAAACTGGCCAAATGTGGCCTGTTTGGTGAGCTGGGCATCTTGTGCGTATGTATCATCATGGATGGGTTATTCCCCTTCTTCTCCTCCGTGGGACTTTGGGCAGCTGTTGTTACCCTGAAATTCATGAAAAGCACATCTTTGTGGTGATTTCAGAAGCAAAATTGCTGTGCTAAAGCAAAATCCTGCCTACTGACAGCTTTGCTCTTCTCTGAGTTGAAGTGTTCACTGCCCAGAATTAGACCAGGAACGAGGAGCCGAAGATGCCCCCTGCCCGTCTGACTCCTGAGCTGACTCGCCCCTGAGCCCTCCACCAAATCCGTGCAGGCTGTGGGCTCGCTTGCCCGCCCTTCGCTATTGCAGCTCGGACCAGTGGGTAATAAGCTAGTATTTTCAATTTTAGCTAATAGTGCTGCTTCCCAGGAAACTCAAAGGGTAAAATGAGAAGCATGCTACTTTTTCTTTTATATTTTACAATTCTATTCCATGCTTTCCATTATTTACACCACTGAGGTTTCCCTTCTTGTTATAAGGTACACATTTTACTTAGAAGTGAGAGCTAATACCTGTTATGAAACTAATGGTAGTTCTTCTGTGACTTAATTGACCAAAAATGACAATAGGCCAAAAGGTGACACTGGTGTGGTTTACATCTATTTCAACTTTTTTATAAGACAAGATTTTGCTGAAAATGTATTGTCATAATTTATAATGGATATAAATTAGTTTCTCTATTTTCAAATAACCTCCAAAACTAGTACAATATGAATTTAACTCCTCTCTGTGTCACTTTTTGGAAAAATAGTTGAAAGTGCATTTCATGGAAAGCAAACTTAGATCCCATTTTTCCCTTTTTTTTCTGTTTTACCCATTTGTTCAATAAATACTCACTGGACAAGTTGTTTGTTGAATGGACTTTGCTAGGCACTATGAAGAATTTAACATTTTGAAGTGACTGCTCTCAGAAACCTTACAGAAAGACATGCAGAATGTTGACTAGAAACAGAGACATCACAGACCCGTGCTGAGGGACCTGTGCTGTGTGTTCAGGAGCCCGTCGTCACTGCCCTGGCACTGTCAGCCAGAGCTCTCCAGCTGCCACCCTCTGCAGTTTACTCTTAATGCACGTAGGCAGACGCAAGAACAAGTCACTGGTTCTAACCCCTGTCTTTCTATTGCCTCAACTCTACTTCTGAGCTCTTGAAATAAAAATTGGAAGCTGTATCAAGACTATTTTGTGAATGTCAGATTGTTACCCACTTGCTCTGGAGGAAAGAAGACGGGGTTATGTGAATCAGGAAGTGCATGTTCTTCCTCAGATCTCTGTGTCAGCCATACCTGCATACTTAACATCTTATGGAGTATTTGGCCATGTTTAGCAGTGAATTGTTGCCAAATTGAGGGAGCTTCCTTATTAACTCTACTCCTTCCCAATTATTATTTAGGCCTGACCCTCATTATATCAATCCCTCCCCCATCTGAATAGGTACACATTCTTCCCTTAAATCCGTAAATCAAGGCTGTTCCATGTCCTTCTTTCCCTTCCTGGCAATAGGCAAATAATCCTTGACTCATAGAAGCACCTGGTAAAGTTTTTAAAGCAGTCTCATCACACTGTTTCTCACCACCAATTTTTCCTATTGGCCTCAGATGAGTCATTTTGTTCACAGCCCCCTTATCTTTTGAGCAATCTTCTGTAACTTATTCTATTAAGTTTACCCCCAGGTCATCAACCTCTCTCACATTCACACATTTTTCTTCCCACTTGTGTGGCTGTAATGACCTTCTTCTGCTTCCACTCCTCTCCTGCTTCTGTGTCTGCCCTACTAGAGGGTAAGCCCCTTGGGGCATGACTACGGTTTGATCACTGTTTTGTACCCAGAGCTTAATTGGGTTCTAGAGTATTGAAGGTACTTGATAAAGGTCTGTTAAACAAATGCTCAGGTGATGGAGGCTCAGAGGAGAGGCACAAGCCCCACCAATCATAGAGTCATGGCGGATTTCAGAGGAAGGTGTGCCTGAATGGGGTCCTGAAGGGCGACAGCAGGTCACGCAGGCTGGAAGCGGGCCACCCGGACCAGCAAGCACTGGGCACGGACAAAGACCCGCCCTGAGAGACAGAGGGCCCCTCGAAAGGCAGGCAAACGCGGCAGGCATGTGCCTTTGGTCACCACGCCCAGGAATCAGCAGAGCGGTGTGCACACACCTGTATGCATGTGTGTATGTGTGGATGTGTATGTGCAGGAGACAGGACTTTAGTTTATAAATTAGCTTTTAATTAGATACAATAAAAAATTAACCTATGAGACCTGAAATATTTAGCCCAATGGCCTCTATCAGTCTAAACAACATTTCTGTTAACTTTCTCATTATTTTCTGTTTCCTTAAGTCAAATTTTAAGTTTTTAATCTTTTTCTGTTCTCTTATAATTGTTGGCATATTCACAGTATGTTTTAAACAGCTCCACTGCAGACATTAGCATGGCTAAGTGAAGAGGTGTCACCCTGACCACCTTGCATAAACTGTCACATGCAGGAAAGTCAGTGCAGGTTCCGTTCAACCTGGAGATGAATATTTAGAAAATGAGGTGCTTCTAAACTGAGGTTTTGGGTGGAACATACTGGGTTCAGGCAGCTGTGCTGTGCACTTTACTGAGTCCTTGAAACACTCAATCTCATCATCTGTTGAGTGGAATCCATAGTATCACCTCTATATTCTTTGTAGGTATTCCCAAAATTGAAAAAGAAACTTATGTGAAATGAAGCACCCAGAAGAAGGCAGATGGTTGTGTTCAGTTGCCACAGTGTCATCTTCTGTTGTTATTTTTATGTTAGAAAATAAAAATTGTATACGCTCTCCAACAACTGCAACGATATTATATGTAGAAAAATATGTACAGTATTTTAAATTGTGAAAGTCAAACTATACTTTTAATCTGAAGTTTTAAATAATGTGTCTCTATGTTTGTAGCCCAGTGTGTTTGCACAGAAGTGTTCGCCTCATTAGCATAAGGATAATGCACATTGTAACCATTTTGTCTCATAGAATGATTGAAGATAGTGGGAAAAGAGGAAATACAATGGCAGAAAGAAGACAGCTATTTGCAGAGATGAGTAAGTATAGAACTTTAAGGAACACCCTACACTGGATGCTCATAAAACGCTAGAAATAACCACTTATGGCATTTGTATTTTTCCTTAAAGTCCTAAGTTCCTTATATAAAATGTACATCTGGACATTTTTTTCTCCTATTAGGTAAGGGTTAAATTAGTCAGTGAATCCTCATAATTTGTTACCAGACTATATATATTTTATATGAAATAAAAAGTGCCATGCAACTAAATGTAAAGATACATACAGGGACATACTTGATGGGCACACTTGATAAATGCTATTTAGTGTCACTAAACTACAGCCTGAATCACCCCTGCACCGTCACTGTGTCTGGCACACTGTAAGCACTGGATAAAATTCATGAAATGAATTATTGAATGTCTTACCTGCAAAATGATGTATGTTCATATGGGAAAGAAGAGTCAGGCAGAATTACCAGACCCAACTATACACTGTCATTTGGACTTCATGCAGGGGGGAGAATCTGTCCTAGGCCCAGTGTCTCAAAAGGAAAAAGGAAGAGCTTGGAGGTGACCTACTGTACAATGAGACCTAGGCTGTATTTACCGAGTGCAGTGGAGAGCCCATTAAATAAAGGTTCCTGGTCATATAAATGCAGGTTCTGTCTAAGCAGTTAGTTGGTAGTGTCTCCCTTATAGACCATTTTTTATTCATAAGCAAGAACTTGACATTGGGGGAAACCATCTCCAATTAAATATTATAAAGAAAAAAGTATAATTCTCTTACTGTCTTTCCATTTCTCCTTCGCTGCCTAAGGAACAAGGGTGAGCAGGCTTGACTGTAAGCCTTTTTCTCTGAGAAGGCAGTAGGCAAAATTAGGTTTCCACTGAAGATTGGAGCTGATTAGCAAGAACGAGGGTTGAGGCAGATAAAGGAAAAGTCCCAGATAATAAAATTTGTATTTCCCTTTACCATTCCCAGTGACATGGTGGCACCAAGACGGCATCAGAACTAACAAGGAGGAAAGAAAGTTGAAATTGGGGTGGAGTCCCTACCATACTCCTTGCTTTCTCCACTTTTAGAAACACCTCTGAGTGTCTGAGAGTCTCAGCCATGACTTTCCAATTTCCTGGCCATGTTTGGTAGCATGCCTTCACTTCTGGCGTGGCCACTCACCTGGATTTGTGGCCTCTGCTGATACAAATCTAACAAGCCAGGAACCTAGCTACTGCCCGCCCATCTAAACAAAATCTAAATGCCACAGTGTCTTCCCAATAAAGACTTCTGGGAAATCTTTGAATCTATCATTGTTACATTTTAGACTGTGTCAGCCAGCACATTGTAAGAATTATAAAAGTTGCTTAATTGATGATTTTGTGAATACTTATCTGAGTTTAAGTGTATCATCTCAGGATCTTCGGCCTCTGGTGCTGTTCAGGGCACAAATACATATGTCACAAATGCCTTTTGAATTAAAGTTCTTCAACTCAAAGAAAGATTGACACAAGTTTTTTAGCCATAGAGACAGAGAATTTCTCAATTTTTCAAGTGAAAGAGACATAGGAAAATAGTGCATTTATTTCCCAAATTGTAACTTTCTTGTTTCATAGAAACTTCTCAGGGATGTTATATGCTTCATTAAATCATTCTAGGAGTCCTCCTGATTCGTGATCAGAATAAACAAGCCACACAGATATCACCCTCCTTCCTTTGCTATGTTAGGTAATCAAATAAGATGTTGGTCAAAAACAAGCAGACACGTCTGACCTTGACAGTCCAGTGAGCACCAGGTTTAGATCACCATGGAGCAGGACATGCCCACAGTGAGTGGGATTCTGCTGGATAAAACAGCTGGCTGATTTCAAATAGAGGGCTTCATTTTGATAGGTAGACAGCTAAACGAAGGAAAAAGGTGTGATCTCATTGAGAATATGTTAAATAGTTGAAAAATACATGGGTTACCCCAGCTCTATCAGCAGAACACCAAAAAAAAAAAAAAGACAAGGAAATTATTATCAAATACTGACATAGAAACTTGGAAAGTAACTTCTTCCTGGAATCTGTGATGTCTAGCCGGGGAGCTGAAAAGAAGGAGGAACTTACAAATCAGGTCAGCTAAGTATTTATCTAGAAAAAAATTTTTTAACAGCAAAAGAAAGTACCAAAGAGATTCTTTGTTTCAGAAATTACAAATATCAAAGAAAAATTGCATGTGAAGGAGTTTAGAAAGCAGGGCAGAATTTATGCAAGACTACTGCAAAAGGGGAGATTGAACTCAACTCCATGGGAACAGGCAGGAGGGTTTTTAAGCAGGGGAGGGAGTTAAGCTAGTGCAAGAGTAGAAAAAGATAAAGTGGGGACAAGGTCAAGTGGTTCTGTGTGCTGTTTGTCACAACTGAGACGTTACCTCCTCCCTTCCACAGAGACTAGGAGATCTCCTTCAAAGACGGCATTGCAGAGGGACAGCTCCCAGTCTCTGGGCTGTGAAATGGGGAGAGGCTGGGAGATTTACATCTCAAAGGGGCAGGCAGAGAATTTGCAGTGAAAAGTGTTCTAAAGTAAATATAAGAAAAGATTGGTCAGAGACCTAGAGTCAGGTAGAAGCCTGTCTCAAGTTTAGTCACACTGAGGGCACATTGAGGCATCTTGGTCTTATAAAGCCAAAGAACAGAGAACAGAGATTCACAAGTGATAAGAACACATGATAGGGAATTTGCGAATGCAGGTGATTGTAGGTGTTTGCATTAAACATCTGAGCTCTTAGCCTCAAGTTGCTGAAGCCTAAAGGGAAGGAAAGGAAGGGCAGGACTCACAGGTAAGCAAATGAAGACTAACCTCATAGGTATTTAAAACAATTCTGTGGCCGCCTACTGTGATGAAAGAAAGTCTGGGCAAGTTCCCCTTAACCAAAAATCCCCTTTAGTAAAATACTCTAATTGCCGGTTTATTTAGCACCGTGGGTTAAAGCTGGAAAAGCTCTGGTTAAAAATGAATGTGATTCTCACCTTGGCCTTCTCAGCCACCAGATACGTTTACCAGACTGGCCATTAGCAGCATACCTGGTCTGTTTGTGGAATTAAACTGGCCTCCTTTGTTTTTCTGCTCTCAGAGCACATTTTCTGCCTTGTATGATGCGTACTTGTGAACATGGCATGTCATTCATTGTCGTGGGCTGCTCCTTAGGGACAAACCCTAGACCCTTACCTTTAATCTATTCACCTTAGCTGCTGAATCAGTGTTGATTTAAAAACCCACAGAGCACAGGACAGGTGGGTTTTAATGAAAGGAAAGTCATTAGAAAACACTCTTTCAAAACAAGGCTGCCTGCAAACGTGAGGTAGGTCACAGGGAACACGGACCTTTTGATCCCCTGGCCTCCGAGCAGAGGCGGGGCTGGAAACCGCAGGACTGCAGGTGTAGGTACACAGCAAACACGGTCAGATCGTCCGGAGGCAGGCAGGTAGGCCGTCCCTAGAAGCTCACTGCAGCCAGCAGGCACATGGTGGGAACGGGAGGTCGGCGCGATCTTGCAGTGCACACCGTGGGCCCTGGCGGGCACGGCGGCTGCTTCCCCGTCTTCATGTCTGTGCTCTCAGCCCTGTACCATGGTGATGCCCTGGAAACCCTCTTATGCCGCCTCCCTAGTCTTGTCTCCTGTTGTTTCTGACCACTGTACTTCTCTTTTTCTGTCTCTCAGTGCCCTCCAGACCCCCTGAAGTCAGATTTTACCAGAGTTTTGCTCCTGACCAGTTCTCCCCATATGCTATTTGACTTTCTGTCCAAGGCTTCACGTTATTTTACAGCTTGTGAGTGTTCAAGGAGTCTTTCAAAACCACCTTCCATGTTCCCACGAGCCAGCTTATGTAGAATGGACGGTGTGTAAACTCTGTGTCACTTCCATCCTCGCCATCTCGCTGTTAGGGCATCTACTGTTGCAGCAGCTTGCAGGGCCGCACCGTTGACTCTGCTAACAGTGCTCAGCACAGAGAAGCCAAGGTCCACATCACTTTCCATATTCCTGAAGCCATGCAGTCCTTGGATGACCACCAAACATCTGGACACTGTTCAGAGATGGGGAGGGGCTCCTGGTCCCAATTTGTGCCTTATTTTGCACAATGAGGAATACCTTCTTGTACACAGTCTGTCTCCTACTGGAAAAATATTCCCAGCCTTGGCCCTGTCAGGATGCACTGCCACATTTTATGTTTGTTAATAATTCCTGGAATGTATTCCATAGTCAGAAGGAGTTCCATGTCCATATACCCAGCTGCCCCTGGATATCTCCACTTGGACATCCCACAAGTAACCCAAACTCTGAAGGCCAAAACTGAACTTTTCATTTTCACCCACCTACAAACCTGCTCCTCCTACTGTACCAGCTCAGAGAGGGCTGCCTCGCCCCTCGGGCTGTGTCAGGTGGAAATGGAGTGTCACTGACCTCCATATGCCTTCACACCTCTCTGTCGTGCACACACACATGCATCCTGGCAACTGTCAAGCATGGAAAAGAGTTCAGATGCAGGTCATGCACTGTGTGAAACTATTCAGATTGTGATGGCGCTAAAGCCAAAAATCAAGTAGGACTGGTTCATTGGATGGCTGGGGAGGTGGGTGAATGTAAGGAAAGAAAGTGGGAGGAAAAGAGAGAGGGAGAGTAGAAGGAAGTGAGAAAGAAAAATCTTGAAGAGCTGAAGAAAGGAAAGACAGGATTTGCAGGAGAAAACAATGTGATCCATCAGAATTTTCTGACTGCATCGTTGCGTCCGTGTTCACCACTTCCCTCCAGCTGTGGCATGAATATGAGAGCTTTGAGGAAATGGTGTCGGTGCATCTCGTTGCCTTCAGTGAATTAGCTTTAAGTTTTTATTATAGAAAGTTTCCATTGTATACAGAAGTAGAGCAAACAGTGTTCCTCTCTAATCTTAACTATTCAGCTTTTTTGGGTCCCACAGCCCGTCACGGGTACTGTGGTCGCCCCTCACTGTGTCTGTGCAAGGTCGTGTGCTGTGTCCAAAGCCTGAATTCCTCTCTCACCGCATGCCCTCAGCTGGGAAGAACTTCACCAGTAGGAAACACTGGCAGACCTCCAGAAGCCAGCTGAGCATCACCTCTGCGTCCTTCTTTACTGCATCCCAGAGAGACGCGCCCTTGCCAGACCGCACCTGGGTCCTGCGTGAGAGAGAGACCCTCTGTTAGAGGATACGATCTTGCAGGAACTGAGGAATTTAGCTGTGTGCTGCACTACAGCCCTTTTAGACCTGGCATTTAAACTGCTGTTCTTAAAGAGCTTACACAAATAATATATGTCCCTAATGTCTTCTTTTAAAGATATAGAGACTCTCCTGATTGTTGAGCTAAACTCAGCATCAGTAAAAATACTTCTTGTCCCAGGAAAAGCCGGAGTCAGGGCTCAGGCATGCCTCTGGCTCTTCAGCGCCCTAGAGAGCCCATTTCCCACGGGAGCCTGTCAGAGTCACAGAAGACAGGAAAGCTCAGAAGCAGGAGATAGAAATAAGAAAAAGACTACCTTCCTACCTGTAGCTCCCAAATAAACATTTAAATGGAAAATATGAAAGATCTGACTTAATATAAGTACATATGATTCTTAAAACCAGCTTTTTAATGAGTTGCAAGCTTAATAAGAACCAGAAGTATGAGCCATCTATCTAAAAATTTGGTTTAGTAAGTGTCCTTAACAAGGTAGTAATAATTGCTTTCTATATGTTCTATCCAGGTGAGGCAATAGCTGTGGTATTTGGGTTAATTATGTGTATCTCATTCAAGAAAATATTAGCCAGCCCTAGAGCAGGGTGACTAGAATGATTAAGGGTCTCAAAACCATGTCTGGTGATAATGAGAATAAAAATAGCAACCACGTATTGAAGCCCTACTGGGTTCGTGCTCTGCAGTAGACATAGTGCTTGAAGTGGCCATGGAGCTGAATGTCCTCAACCTTAGAAAGTTGAGGAGAAGCTACCTGCTCAGCTAAACTTTACACCCCTTGGTGTGCATGACGTTCAGATGGCCCAGAGGTGCTCACAGGGGTCATGGCAGCTGCTTTGCAGGGTTTGGGAAATGAATGAGACAGCAGCAGGGAGGAAGATTATGCAGCTCCAGAAGTCAGCTAGCATAAGTGGACTGAAGTTATAGGGAAGCAAATTAAAGCTCAAATATAAAAAGACATTTCTACCACTGATCATTGCTCAGAAATGGACAGGAAACCTTTTAAGGGATCCCGTCCGTGTATTAAGCACCCACTGTGTACCAGCTGCAGAGGTTACCAGCTGGCAGACTTGATATTTCTATCCCCATTTTATATGTGAAGAAGTCAGATGCTAAGTCAAAACTTATTGAAGTTCACACGATAAGGAAGTGAAAGCTTTAAGGTTACTGACTTCAAGGCTCATTTTTGTTCACATCCTACCATTGAAAATAACCCTATGTGGCCATCACCCAGACGTCCATCTAGAGAACATGTCTAAGAGAATTCCTGTGGGACGAGGGCAAGTCCTGCCTCTGATCCTTCAAATGTCCAGCATCAATGAGCCTGTTGGTCAAGCAATAAACTCTTATCAGAATGAATGTTCAATGATCTGCCTCACAAAACCATATAGTAATAGGAGAATTGACAGTATTTTTAAGTGAATTAAAGGATCAGTTTGAGTTGAGCGGCACCTGCTAACTCATCAGGATGCACTGAGTCAGCCTCCTAGTACGATTTCTTCTGGGCCCATTCATTTCCTTGCTGTCCTGACTCTTGTGTTCTGAAGCATTCGTGTAGCACTCCTCTGGCCACGAGAAAGGTCAGTGTGTGTCAAAAGATAGGTCTGTGCCTTTGTATCTGTTATGATGAACATCGGCTTGGAGAAAGTCAAATATTTAGAGGTGGAGAAGAACAGACATTTGTTGAAAGTCTACTGTGTTCTAGAAACATCCCAGAGCCAGCCCGTCCAGGGAGCATCACCAGGAACTCAGACAAAACAGGCGGCCCTCCTGGCAGGGCCGTGGGGCGGTGGGCAGGGGGTACGGCGGGCGGTGGGGTGGCAGGGCCGGGGAAGTAGAGGCAGGCTTGCAGGACAGAACGAGGAATCACAGCGAGGCCTCACCTGGCCTGGATGCTCCAGGCATAGTCACACCTCCATCACCCTCACAGCGACTACATCCCCCCACCTTCCAGATGAGACACCTGAGGCTTTGAAAGCAACTGGCCTCAGGTCCCACATGGAACACGCCAGCTTTCAGAGCGCTCACAGCCGGTCACAGTCCCTTGCAGATGACTGACAGCATTCCTGTCTGCTGTCACCTGGCTGTGCGTGACAGCTTGAGCGGATTATTCCCAGACACGGTGCTCTATTCTCCTGAAATCTGAGGAGTAGGGGCAGACCTGTTCAAGTCGTAAACGTATTTATATTCTAACAGAAATAAGAAGTATGCTGAGTGCATGGCTTATGGCATAGCTGTTTTACGTCTGTGTACGTTCCCCCAGGGGCGCAAGACCTGGACCGGATCCGCCTCTCCACCTACAGAACGGCCTGCAAGCTGAGGTTTGTCCAGAAGAAATGCAACCGTAAGTACGCCAGTTGTTTGGCCCAATCACCTTCTGAATCTTGTCATTTACATTTGCTACTCAGTTTACTGAAAACAGATTTCCTTGCAAGTACTGAAAAAATATGTTTACATGACCAAAAACCCAGCATTGTGCTACCCAAAAGGCAGCATACTGTCCCCAGGAAGCGCTGACTGACCCTCATGGCCATGGCCCCGGGTCGATGAGCCTCTGGACCTCACATGACCTGTTCTCAGGATGATTTATGCCTGGATGGAAACCTCTTCCTCTTAACACGGTATTGTAGACTTAGGACCATCAAACGGGTTCCAAGAACTTTATAACACATCAAACATTAAGTCTTCCTCATATTTATATTTCCTTTACAAGTACAGGAAAATGTTTATAAGCTTTCTCTTTTCTTTTTTGAAAACTTCTATAAAAATTAATAACTGTTGTCTAATTAGCATTGGATAAATAATAAAATGGAAACCATACTGT
This sequence comes from Phataginus tricuspis, assembly GCA_029783875.1. Taxonomy (NCBI): domain Eukaryota; kingdom Metazoa; phylum Chordata; class Mammalia; order Pholidota; family Manidae; genus Phataginus; species Phataginus tricuspis. Next base: position 433,356 of record JAQQAC010015530.1, on the reverse strand, counting down.
CCTCCTGACTACACATGGGTCTGGAATGACCAGCATGGGGCTTAGACATGGGGGCCTAAACCCACTGTTTCCGCATCCCAGCCTCCCAGCATCCCCGGGCGGGCCACCGGAGCCCCCGCCCTTCAGCGCTCGGCAGCCATGACTGTGGGGACGGGATGGTCAGTGGGCAGCTAGTCCCCCAGCTCTTTGCCCACGGGAGTGGCTACGAAAGGGGTTGAAGTTTAGAACAGCACGAGAAGGGGAAAGAAACAGGTTGCTCAAATGTCAAAGCTGTGTTTGGCCTCCGCAGGATGCTAAAACAACCCCAAACCCCAAAACAGTGAAGAAGCAGAGCCCAGGAGGCCTTGTGGCCACGCACAGTCCTCGTGCGATGGCTGAGGGCTCTTCTCCAGGACTGGTGTTGGAGGACAAGGACATGCTCGCCCCCAACCCCATCACCCATGGTTCAGCAAAAGGAAGAATGTCCCTGTTTTAGGCAATGAAAAAAGGCCACCTTCTGCTGCTGCCACTCCCGTGACTCCAGTGGAGGGGGGATGTGTGGGGAGCAGCTCCGACGCCCCCGTGGAGGGGGGATGAGTGGGGAGCAGCTCCGAGGCCCTTGTGGAGGGGGGATGAGTGGGGAGCGGCTACGAGGCCCCTGTGGAGGGGGGATGAGTGGGGAGCAGCTCCGAGGCCCTCATGGAAGGGGCAGCAGGAGGGAGGGGTACTCTGTTTCCTTCAAGCCCCGCCGAGCAGAGCCTTCCTTAGGCTCCTCTGAGCAGAGACGGGCGTCTGAAAAAGTCCTTACAAAAGGGTCAGGGTGACCAAGAAGCAAGTGACTGAGAAGGAGGAGGAAGGGGAGGAGGGAGCAGGGGGACAGCAAAGGGCTGGGCAGCGGGCAGCCCCACGGCCAGCACTGCCGAGACCCTGCCTTCCCAGACAGCCCTGCACCGCATCCCTCCTGCTGTCCGCTTGGCTTCTCCTTCCCCTGTTCCTGTTCTGGCCCCACCCGTGTCCTGCACCCAGAGGGGTGCCGTCCTCACACACAGCCCTTGGAAAGCAGTAGGGAAGCCAGGGATAGTCCATCCCTAGGTGCAAACTGCTCATGCGTGCTGTTCACCCCTTTGTTCAGTGAGCTTGTGGGGAGTAAGCCCCTTGCTGGACGGCGCCCTGCACCCTGCTCAGCACATGCTGGGGACCAGGGGCAGGGCCATGGTGGGCAGCTGGTGCCCCGCCTGAGAGTTGCCAGTTCAGTTAGGCAGATGGGCTTTTAGATGGACATGCCTGAACGGCACGGGACTGCAGACAGGAATATGGGCCCTGGTTGTGGGAACCCAGGAAACGGTGTCCTGTCCTGGGTGGGAGGGCCGCCGAGAGAGGAGAGGAGCTATCTGGACTGATTCTTTGTTTTCAATTTAAGTATAGTTGATACACAATATTATATTAGTTTCAAGTATACAGCACAGTGGCTCACCAGTTACCCACATTATTAAATCCTCACCCCCTCTAGTACGATTACTGTCTGTCAGCACAGGGAGATGTTCCGGAATCATTGGCTCTATTCTCCGTGCTGCACTTCCATCGCCATGACCAACTTATATTATGACTGAGAATTTTCTGCTCCTTTATCCCCCTCACTCTCCCCACCCACCCAGCCCAACCCCTCCCCACAGGAACCACCCGTCACTTCTCAGTGTCTGTGAGTCTACTGCTATTTTATTCATTTTGTTTTGTCTTTAGATCCACAAATAAGTGAAATATAGTAGTTGTCTTTCTCCGCCTGGCTTATTTCACCGAGTATAATGCCCTCTGGGTCCATCCATGTTGTCACAAGCAGTTTTCTTGCAGGATTGAGTAATATTTCATTGTGCATACATACACCTCTTCTTTATCCACTCAACCATCAGTGGACACTTATGTTGCTTCCATATCTTGGCCACTGTAAATAATGCTGACAAACATAGGGGTGCATATGTCTTTTCAAATTAGTGATTTTGTTTCCTTCAGGTAAATTCTCAGAAGTGGATGGTGGGTCATATGGTAATTTTAGATTCTGAGGAGCCTCCACACTGCCCTCCAGTGGCTGCCCCACTTGACACTCCCACCAACAGTGCAGGAGGGCCCCTTTCCCACATCCTTGCCAGCACTTTATATTTCTTGTTTTGTTGATATTAGCCATTCAGACTGGTGTGAGGTGATACCTCATGGGTTTTTTATTGTATATATTTTTTATTGAAGTATAGTTGATATACAATAATATATTGGTTTCAATATACAACATAGTGATTTGAGTTATTTACATTATTAAATCTTCACCCCAACTAGTGCAGTTACTGTCTGTCAATATAGAAAGATGTTACAGAATCAGTGGCTGTATTCTCCATGCTGTACTTTCATCCCTGTGGCCAGTTTCTATTGTGATTGATCCTAATTCTGAAAGAATTAGCAGACATTATGCAGAGAAATGTTATTTGCCCTACAATGTATCTTAGAAATTTCATACATTTCCAGATGGGAAAAACATTACATTCTATATAAGCTAAGCAATATTAAACTTTAAGGAAGAAAAACAAGCATATTTTGAATGTTCTGCTAAAATCGAGCTGCTTTTTTAAGTTGTTTCCACTTGGTCAGAAGTATTAAGTGCAAATAGTGTATGTGTCTACTGAGTTTTCCTTCCTGACAATAAACATAACCGTTGTGATGTTAGTATCTCACAGTGCGAGCACAGTTGAGCCTGGCTTATCTTAATCAAAGGTGAGCCTGCCTTTTAGGAAGATAACCGGGGCTCAGTGTTTACATGACGTGCTGTCAGTCAGCATTGAGGACACAGCCCTGTGTCGGGAAAGATCACTTCTGTCTGCAGTAGAACCTGACCCACCATGAGTTATGTGCCTTGCCATGGACATTTACCCTACAATAGTAGAAATGGAAAAATCCAGGTAGTATATTCGTAAGTATGTCACTTCATTGGAAACTCCATATAGCGTTTACTTCACAGAAAGCAATGGACCTTCACTGAGAGCTTGTTTATTTTCAGGCCCACACCTTATTTATGGGTAAAATTAATTTTTGTATATTGACAAAACTAAGCTTTAAAATCCTATAATGAAGGAAAAAGCAATAACTGATACTTATAATGTCATCACCTAGAAAAAAATAAATGTTGTCTGTCGATAGCATGGAGGTTTTAGATTTTTAGGAGATTTATCTTTTATCTAGATCCAGACATCGGAAAGGCTAGTTAATTCCCCATATTTACTTCCACGCAGCCCTGGCCCGCCCTGTTGGCGGTTTCCCGCAGAGAGCCGTGTCCCCGTCACCCACGGTCATGTGCATCCCCTTTAATGCAATTCCTGATGGATGCTGAGAATAACTGGCTCCCGTGTTCTAGGAAGTCTCCTGATAAGAGGCAGAAAGCCGGTCTGTGGACTTAAATGTGGCCCCGCACCTATTTTTGCATAGACTGTGAACTAAGAATAGTATTTACACATGAATGTTTGTAATGGATTTGAAAGTGGGGAACACAGCCTTGTGACCACAGTTAAGCAGAATGTAAGCCCCTCAGAAATACCAGTCTTCTCATTGGCAGACCAGCATTTTAAAAAATTTACTCTACAGTTATATTTCTAAATTTAATCAGTAAAAATGTTGTGGAAATATCTTTTCTCTCATATGTATGCCAACATATTACTACACAATATAGTGGTACCTCTTGGTCCACAAAAACATGCATAGCCTCTGCTATAAAAGCAGAGTTATACAACACCCCCTCTTTTTCCTTCAGGCAAAGATTCCTTATTCCTTCAACTTTCCTCCACGGGATCTGTTTCCAAGTTGGCTTCTTCCCTCACCGTCCATCCTTGAGTCCCGGCCCCCCGGCCCCCCGTCCTGACTGCCTGCTCCCTAACGCTATACAAGAGTGAATGTCTCTGAAAATTAGGAGACAGCAAATCAGCTATTTTATTTTCTAGGAGGAATGGGACAGAATGTAGAATACAAATAATATTCCCGATACCTCTTTCTGACCAACATTAGCTTCAGGTTTCCTGGTAACTTTTCACAAGAATAAATACCCTAAATGCCGGTTATAAACATGTGAAATGGCAACATGTCAGCCTTTATTTTAAACAATAACTATCTCCTCCTAGGACATTATTTCCTCGGTTAGCGTTGACGTGGTTACTGATGCAGACACCCTATAATGTCAGCAGATCTTCAGAGACTACTGTGGAGTTGAGGGAACACAGCCTCAACTTTAGGCACAACAGAAAGCAATGCAAGGTGTGAACCAGAATCTTGATTCCCTGCAGGGACGGACGTAAGGAGACAAGGCCCCCCACCCCCAAACCCACACCCGCCAGTCCCACACTGTCTCGTGGTTCTGGTCACAGCCTGAATTTCCTTTCCATCCTATCAACTAAAACTTAATTTTGTTTAAAAGGAAAAGAGGAGAAAAGGTATACATTTGTATCTGGCCTTTCAGAGTTTCTCAAATATCTTTCCTCTAGGAAATGAAGCTTTTTGAAAGAATCCTTCATCCAGTTATAATCTAAAGTTAGAACACATGCTTTTGTTGGTAATATCTCAACTTCTTTTGAGGATTTCTTGTGAACCTGTTTACCTAGTTTTCTCTGTCACTGGAATTAACCCAGAGGAGTGCTGTCTATGTGGTAAACCTTGAATACGTACTCTGTGAACGGACATGCTGCCCCTTATTCTGTCTTCACCAGCCTGGTAATGAGCCTTGTACTGTAGGAGTAGCTGTTGGTTAGGTTTTAGAAGTAAGTGCCGGCATCCCACCCAATTTTCTTCAAAAAAGCAGGCCAGCAGATTGCTCCGCTCGGCCTCACCTTCACACATGCAGATTGGGCTGCCTGTTCCAGTTTCCATCATTGCAAAACAAATTACACACACTTACTCTCTTACATCTCTGTGGGTCAGAATCTAGTGCAGCTTGACTGGATCTCCACTCGGGGCCTCACGAGCTGAACCCAAGCGCCGACTGTGTCTGTGGTTCTCTTCAGGGGCTTGGGGTTCTCTTGCTGGTGAACTGGCTGTTGGCAGAATTCGTTTCCTGCTGGATGAAGGATTGAAGCCTCTGTTCTTAGACGACAGGTGGCTGGGGCCTTGTGGGTTCCTGCATCGCTGCCTCATGGCCTCAGAGGCCATCCAGCACATAGACGTTTGACTGCTTGCCAGGCAGTGTGTCTCTCTGACTTCCTCCTCTGTGGCCAGCCAGAGAAAACTCTTTGCTTTTAAAGGATTTATTTCAAGCCTACCAGAAAAATCTCCCTATCTTAAGGTCAACTGATTTGAGACCTTAATTACATTCACAGCAGGCCCTGGGTCTGTGTTTGCATATATGCACACCGTGGGCCAGGAATCTGTGGGGAGGGCATGTGCGTTAGGACCCTGCTTACCACACTGTCCAAGAGCATAGATATCTGTGTTACAGATAATGACACTTAGAACCTTGGATGAAGAAATAAAGTTGATAGTAAAAACTCAGGCAGGAGAAATGACCCAAAAGAGACACATATCTAAGAGAGGGAGAAGGACTCTCTCCATCAGGAGCTGGAGGAAGAGCAGGAACGTGTGGTTGGAGAAGTAGTGGCAGACGGCAAACCCTTGGAGCATGATTGTCTTTGTATTGTTCCAAATGTTTTTGGCACACGTTTTCGTTCCCGATGTTGGTCACTCTGGACACTTGTTTCGAATAAAGGAAAGGACATTGCACTGGAATGCAGCATTCCTGAAGATCTCTGTGGGGAAGCTGGCGATGGCAGTGGGGCACAGACCCTCTTGCAGGTGGCGGTGGAAAAGCTGCTCCTGGGCACCTGAGCCTGTGGTGAAAACTGCCTCAATTAGAGCCAACTTCTGGTGCGGAAAAGTGATGATTCTAAAGTCAGTGCTTGTGGTATGGGTTTAATTAAAGCCACTTCGTCCCCTTAAGTGCTTTCATTCATAAGATGTTAAAGATTCAGGGCCTCATTTCCTGTGAGTATTTACATTTTCAGAGAATGGTGTGGTTTGTCTGCCTGAGCTCACCCAGCATGTGGACCAAGCCGTGCCTGGGTTCTGGTTTCTGGGCATCTGCATTAACACCCGCCAGCCTCCTTCCTTTTCTCCCTGGCATAGCCACCGGACAACGTCAGTGACTGAGAGTCCGCTTCTGACTCACAAACGTCCCCAAGTGCCGCGGTAACAGGCGCTCTGGCCCTGTCATCAAGAGGCCAGCAGACACTGCGCCTGTTGGGAGGCTAATAATGGCACCTGGCTGAGTAGCCTTAGTTTCTCAGAAAAAATAAGACATTTCCATGTGAGATCAAGTATGATACACTTTAATTTTCAAGTTCAACATGGCTGAAAAGACGGAAGGAGAATTTGAGGAAGAAACCATTGGAATGTGGCCACAGTCACCATTCACAGCTCTGCTCGCCTGAACACAGCTCTGCACCGAGGTCTGTGTGGAAGCTGCTCGTTTGGGGCGTGGCCATGGAGAGAATGCCAACGGACCGCGCAGGCACATCCTAGGAGCCCCTGAAATGCACCCCAGAGCCGTGCACCCGCGCACCAAGGAGGGGTGCTGATCCGGCCACTCCGTGCTGCCTCGGTCAGGGGCCTCAGGAGTTGACCCCTCTGTGCTGCAGGGTTGCACACACGTGAGTGTTAGGCAGATACCAGCGGTCAGTGCCGAAGTGTCAGAGGCCAAGTGCTGTGTGAACCGCACTGAGCCTCCCAAGGTCTGTGTCAGGATGGCCCTTCCCGTGGGGTCTGGAGAAGGAGGAGTGGGTTTGTGAGAAGCACAAAGGAGGGTCCGGAGATCACCTGCGGGGACCTTGGCTTCCTGCAGTGGACGTTTCCTCGTCAGTATTTCCTACTCACTTCCAAAGGTTTTCCTTTTTACTAGAGATACGCTTCTTATATTCCTGACACCACTCAAGATACCTATGGGTAACCTGTCCTGTGCATTGCCCATCTAGAGCCTCTTCATCCCACCCGCTAACCTGTCCCCCAGACGATGTCCATGCACCTGGGAACGGGATAGGCAGGAGGGGGTGGAAGCTGGAGGAAGGAGGAGGCTTGCTGCAGGTGCTGAGCAGAAAGCGGTGAAGGCGCTGAAGGCCCGAACTAGGGGCGTGGCTGGGATGTAGGCGGTGGGAGGCACACACCGAAGAAGCCTGTGAAGCCACAGGCGAGGGCGAAGCGCCCCCAAAGGGGGAGGACCCTCGAGCATCTTGCTTCTGAGGTCATTAAACAGATTTTGAGCAAAGCTAACACTGCCAGTGAGAAGTCAGGTATGTTCAGGTCTTTCTTCTCCTATACCTTCTCTGATTATTTTTATAATCCTTGGTATAATACTTTGAAAAATAATAGGCTTAATATTGCTTGTTCAGTTGAATTCAGTTAAATTTATTTACAGTATGACAGCTATTGAACCAACAATGATTATATCTCATTTTGAATAATGATGCTGGCATACAAGCGCAATTTAAAGAAAATGACACTTTTTCCTAATACACAGTGGAAGTGAGGACTGGCATGATACTCAGTTTGATTTGACACCAAAATATGTTGTGGGCCTTTCCTGGACGGTCCATCACCCACTTTCACCAGGAAATTAAAGTGAAACTAAAATGTTATCTTTGTAAGATATGCTTCTCTCCACGGATCCTTAGCAAAGAGAACTGTCTTGCTGGTAGAGGCAAACTTCAGGAGCAAGAAATATGTTGAGTTTGAAAGCATAAAATAAACTGGTGAGCTACTCAGATGTTGTTTGGATTCATAGAGAGGTAGGGCTCGTGGCTTGCTGCTAGAAGTCAAATATGAAAATTATCTCTAATTAACTTTTTTTCTGAACTCAGTCTTTGGTCGAGCAATGGCTACTATCATCCGTGTAATCACGTCCAAGTACATTTGTTGACCCTGGCACAGCAGACCTCTTAACTTCTTCCTCCCTAACAGCTTTTCAAACACTGGTACCATGATCAAAGGCCTGCATAAGGTATCAAAATAAGTTATTTATTTGAGAAAATCTTAACGACTGGCTAATTTGCAAATGGCTTTCTTGGCCACAGTGTTCCCAGGAGTCTCGTGATCCTTCTAAATAAATTCCTCTCACTCCAGTGACCATCAGTTTCCTGTTCTTCCTTCTCTTATCTAAACCCATCTTTTAAGTCACGCTCCCTAACAGCAGTTCTCAAACACCATTATTGCAGGGCTGCCCTGGCCAAACGCCAGGCCTGTGGAACCAGAGGCCACGCCTGAGACCTACTCAGCGCCCAGTTCTCACCACGGCACTGGGTAGCTGTGGGCAGGACTCGTTTGGAAATGTACTTACATTACACTTTACCAGACGGAAATGCAAGTTTCTCTATTTGCTTACTGCAAAATTGGAGAAGTGTTATAAACTGGGCAATAGAAAAGGTTACTAAGTTACAAACCCTACTTTCCAGTAAATCCTACCACAAAGTCTGCTGGCCAGTCACCATGCAGGACCCAAGAGGCCATCCTCACTCACTGCTCTGCCACTGGTCTTCAGGCCTCCCCCAAGGGTCCCCTCGGGTCATGTGGTCAGGTTCTCGCCCCCTGGGGGTCCCCTCGGGTCATGTGGTCAGGTCCTCGCCCCCCTGGGGG
>JAQQAC010015530.1:407775-424727 GCA_029783875.1 Phataginus tricuspis | reverse complement strand
TGGGGGTCCCCTCGGGTCATGTGGTCAGGTCCTCGCCCCCCTGGGGGAGGTCCCCTCGGGTCATGTGGTCAGGTCCTCACTCCCTGGGGGGTCCCCTCAGGTCATGTGGTCAGGTCCTCGCCCCCCTGGGGGGGTCCCCTCAGGTCATGTGGTCAGGTCCTCGCCCCCTGGGGGGTCCCCTCAGGTCATGTGGTCAGGTCCTCGCCCTCTGGGGGGTCCCCTCGGGTCATGTGGTCAGGTCCTCACCCGGTCCCCTCTAATACTTGAGCCCTTCCCACCTCTTATAAACTTTCCCATTTCCCACCTGCATTTAAGCTCTAGTAGCCGCTGGAATCTGCCCTAAGGACATCGGCTTGGGGTGACTCGCTCTGATTCTGATCTTCAGCTGGGCCATCTGAAGGGGTCTCTCCCAGGTACTCACAACCTCATTTAAGGCCAGGCTCTCACTGTTAAATCACCTGTAACATAAAGCGTAATGTACTGTACAACCTTCAGAATTACTGGCTGAGTTTCATTTCTTTTGAAAATATTGTGGAACCTCATTTCGTGCCTCCTCCCCCAACCCCGCGTGCACGCGCACAGGCCGTCTCCCTCCGTGTGCGGGTGGCCGCCCGCAGCGGCTGTGCGGTAAGTAGGGATGCGCTCAAACACTCTCTTCCCCTCGTGAGCTGGGGCGCTCTGCATTTCATGATATGATTTGATCTGAGGTGACTAAAAGGGTCACTTCTATGTGACACAGTCTGAGACCCATAACATCATCATATCCGTCAGGAGGAAAACTGATGTGGAGTTCTCAAAGAAAGCTTGTACTGAGCGACAAGTATCTTCTTAACAGAATGGAGCAAAGAGCTAGGATTTGATTTGAAAGGATTTGGGGAGGGGAAATGTAATTCTATCCGAACATGATACTGAATTTTAATGCCAGTTTTATCTCAAAAAAAAGAATAATGCATAAAATGTGTATAGTGCTTTATAGTTCACTAAATGTCTCCCACTGTGATTTTTGTTCCCCAGAACACCTATAAGGTAAGAGAAGCAGGTATTAATACTCCTATTGCACATGAACAAACACTTAAGTTCAAGTCTACCATCACTAAGCCTGTGATTTACTCTATAGGAGAAAAGAGATGGTTGCGTGTGCATCCCACTGGTTTGTTAAATATCTCTGTTCTCCATTGCCTGTAAGTCCTGTGTGCTGAGGGACCTGCCTGTTTCGTCCATACTGATTTTACAACCCAGACCTGTGCGGCCACATGTAAGGGCTGAACAAATACTTGCTGTATGAAGAAAATGTCTACTATCAGGAGAGGAAGGCTAAGAACAAAGGCTACTAGCGGCCTGGGGAATGCGTTGCAGAGGAGCCTGGAGTCATTCCCGCGGCTCACAGGGGAAAACGCGCCTGTCCCCACCCCTCACACCCTAGCCCTGGGGTGACCTGGCCCGCATGTGAAGCTTCATAAGAGCATTTTTACATGCAGTGTACTTGGCATTAGAATTCTGAATGAGACTTCCCACTGGAAAGCTGTCATGGGAAAGGCAATGCTCATATGTGCTTACTTTTCAATGCCAAGGACAGAACTTCACTGGCTGACTGAAAGAATGAATCCCATGACTAACTCCCCTACCAGCCTACAGATACATTTTAAGAATCTGCTGTGTGGATGAACACAATGGGGCACTTCAAACCCACTGTATAAACTAATGCCAGAATTACCATGTGAACTTGGTTCTCACACTCTGAAGAGTGTGGTTACAGTGGAAAATTCATGCTTCCTTAAGGGCAGGAAACTTGGGGAGCCAAGAACTGGATAAGTTTTCAGGTGAAGCAACCCATCTTCTTTGCAATGAGCTTGTCTCAGAGATGGGGAAATAAGTCCTAGCAAAGCCTCAAACAGTAGTCATCATCCCTTTAAGCTTGTGGCAAGGGTGGTGGGGGTGGAGTGGGTGTGTGCATGGGCACATGTGTGTGCATCTGCACACACACATGCAGAGTCTGCACGCTAGAGTGTACATATTCCCAGTGGCTTATCAACACTGTGTTCAGCTCCAGGCTAGCTGCAGTTTCCCTTTCTCCTAATTTAGACACATCACAGGCAATGAGTGACCTTCTCATACGTGTAAATATCACACCCTCTAAAACAATGTGTATGTGCTTAGTTAGGCAAACCATTCTTAACCTAAATAAGTGGACAGTGACCAGCTCCTTGTGACACCCTCACAGCCCTCTGGAACGTGGCAGGCTGTCCTGAGACCAGAGGACTGGAAACTGCTGACTTCGGCAGGAATACACACTGCTCAGGGATATTGTTAAGGGGCAGAGTCCCATTTGCCAGGTCTGGCCTGGGGGCTTGAGAGTCTGCATCTGCAGCAAGCCGAGTGCCTGTGACCAAGGATCGTCCTGGACCAGGAGCAGCAGCATGAGGAGCTACTATACAGCCTCGCAGGATTCGGGTGCATAGCCCCTACTGAGAACCTCTACTCCAGAGTGACCAAAGTGAGGTCACTGTGAGATGAATGTTTATTGACCTTCTCCAGCTGCAAGCCCTGGGGAGCCTTCGAAGGGTTTATGAATCAGTGGCTGTCAGAATTGCCTGGAGAACTTTGTCACAACCTTTCCCACCCTTCTAAATTTGGGGAATCAGTAAGTGATAGTATCTGGGCTTCGGAATTTTGAAGAGATCTCTGAGTGCTTTAGAAAAAGGACCTATGCTCAGAGTCACTGACCTGGACCCAGTTTCTATGATGTGGACCAGGGAAGCTGGCTAATTGATGACATAGATTAAACCCTGAAGTTGTCCTTTGACATTCCTATCCTTTCTGTACCCTCTCTCCCAGATTTTACCCTTTTTATATAATTCTCCTACTTCTAACAAAGTCAGTGGCATCAGTCATTTCTATCTAGGCATAAAAGGGTTTGCCATTTTTGCAATTTTCCCAGGGATACTTGGATTTAAGTCATCTTTGTGGACTAAAGAGTCCATCTCCTATATTAAAATAGTGTGAGGAATCAGCAAACAGATAAGAAGCACTGCTGGAAATCAATGAACCCTTTCTACCCACTGGCAGACAGTTCCCTCTACTCCTACACGTCTGCCCCTGACCTAGCACTTTTCCACCTGAGATTGCCTGGATTTAAGGCAAACTCTTAAAGCTTTGTCTATTGCCACTTATTTGTAAAGACAAACTGTGAGGTATTAGTAATTAATGTTTGAAATTAACAGTTATATAATTTTTAAGATTCTGTGACGTACTAAATACTACTATAAAAAATATATTGTTGGGGAAAAAAGATGGTGGCATGAGAAGTAGGTCAGAAACCTCCTCCTAAAATCACATAAAACACAAAAATACAGCAAATACAACTAATCCTGAAAAAGCAACCCAAAGACTGCAGAACAAACTGCCTACACCTGGAGAAAATGAGAGGACCTAACAGAAAAGGGTAAAGTAGCAAAGCCATGATATGGCAGGACCCAAGCCCTCCCTCCACCTGAGACCACAGGCAGGGGGAACAAAAATGGGGCAGGGAAGGAGTAGAAGCCCAGGCCTGCTGAACACCCAGCCCTGGAGATCTGCTCCAGGAGCATGAACCCACATTACATGGTGCTCTGGAGATTAGTGGGGTTAGAAAACAAAGATGGGTGGAATACTCGAAGAGACTGAGATTCCCGTCATTTGTGGAGAACAGGTACCCACAATTGGCCCCCCTAGAACAGAAGAAAGGTGGGCACTTTGAAAGACTTCCCAACTGTGAGAGGGCTGCTAAAGGGGCAAAGATTACACAGAGCTGCAACTCAGGAGAAAGGGCACATGGACAAAATCATTCTAACACACTCAGACCAACAGGTTGGGAACTCCCAGGAGCTTCAGGCACTCCATCCCCCTAGTTGGCAACGCAGCCCTCAAGGTCCCCCACTGTAATACACAGCCTACCACTCCTTCCTCCCAGCATAAACCAGTCTGCACACCTGATGCCCCTGCCATCGTGGCAGGCCAGTCTGAGGGCAGTGCTGCCAATGGCAGCTACCAGGACATAGCACAGAGGCTTTCCCCTGCACACTCGGACCACTGGACCTGACAGTGGAGGCAGGCACTACAGCCTGGAAGGCAGGAAAGAGCTCTTTCCTCCTGGCACAAGCTGGTTCTGCTTGTCTGTGATGCCAACCATTGCTGCAGGTGCTCGGCAGCTCCAGAGAGTAGAGCTTCTGGGCACTAGAGGGTGCAGCCTACACAAATTCATTATTCCGTAGTAATCATTAGAAATATGAAAAGGCAGAATCTTGTACAAACCAAAATCCTTCAAACACCAGAAAGAGGGCTCGGTGAAACTGAAATCACCAATCTTCTTGATAAAGATTTCAAAATAAAAATCATAAACATGCTCATGGAGCTACAGAAAAATATTCAAGACCTCAGGGAGGACTTCAAGAAAGAGAAACTTTGAAAAATACAGTACCTGAAATGAAACATACAATAGAGGGATTTAGAAGCAGAATCAATGAAGTAGAGGAGACAGTAAATGAAATAGAAATTAGAGAACAGGAATACAAAGAAACTGAGGCAGAGAGAAAAAGGTCTCTAGGAATGAAAGAATATTAAGAGAACAGAACAATATTCACATTATAGGGGTACCAGAAGAAGAAGAGAAGGAAAAGGGAATAGGAAGTGTCTTTGAAGAAATAATTGCTGAAAACGTCCCCAATCTGGGAAAGGAAATAGTCTCGCAGGCCACGGAAGTGCACAGATATCCCAACAGAAGGGACCCTAGAAAGACAACACAAAGATATATAATAATTAAAATGGCAAAAAGATCAAGGATAAAGACAGTATTAAAAGCAGCCAGAGACAGAAAAAAGATCACCTACAAAGGAAACCCATCAGGTTATCATCAGTGTTCTCAGCAGAAACCTTACAGAACAGAAGGCAGTGGCATGATATATTTAATGCAGCGAAACAGTTGGGCCTCCAACCAAGAATACTCTACCCAGCAAGGTTAACATTTAAATTTGAAGGAGGGATTAAACAATTTCCAGATAAGCAAAGGTTGAGGGAATACCTCCCACAAACTGTCTCTACAGTGTATTTTGGAGGGACTGCTATAGATGGAAGTGCTCCTAAGGCTAAATAGATGTCACCAGAGAAAATAAAACCACAGTAAAGGAAGTAGACCAATTAAGTACTAAGCAAATGCAAAATTAAATCAACTACCCACAAAGTCAGTCAAGGAATACACAAAGAGTACAGAATATGACACCTAACATATAAAGAGTGGAGGAGGAAGAAAAAGATGGGAGAAAAAAAAAGAATCTTCAGATTGTGTTTATAATAGCATAATAATCAAGTTAAGTTAGACTGTTAGATAGTAAAGAAGCTGCCTTTGAACCTTTGGTAACCATGAATCCAAACCCTGCAATGTCAATAAGTACATACCTATTGATAATCACCCTAAATGTAAATGGACTGACACACCAATCAAAAGACACAGAGTCACTGAATGGATAAAAAAACAAGACCCATCTATATGCTGCCTACAAGAGACTCACTTCAAACCCAAAGACATACACAGACTAAAAGTGAAGGGATGGAAAAAGATACTTCATGCAAATAATAGAGAGAAAAAAGCAGGAGTTGCAATACGTGTGTCAGATAAAATAGACAATAGACTTCAAGACAAAGAAAGTAACAAGAGACAAAGAAGGACATTATATAATGATAAAGGGGTCAGTCCAAGAAGAGGATATAACCATTATAAATATCTATGAACCCAACATAGGAGCACCCAAATATGTGAAACAAATACTAACAGAATTAAAGGGGGAAATGGAATGATATGCATTCATTTTAGGAGACTCCAACACACCACTCACTCCAAAGGACAGATCAACCAGACAGAAAATAAGGAGACAGAGGCACTGGGCAACACACTAGAACAGATGGACCTAATAAACATCTACAGAACACTCTACCCAAAAGCAACAGGATACACATTCTTCTCAAGGGCACACAGAACATTTTCCAGAACAGATCACATACTAGGCCACAAAAAGAGCCTCAGCAAATTCAAAAAGATTGAAATTGTACCAACCAGCTTCTCAGACTACAAAGGTATAAAACTAGAAATAAATTGTACAAAGAAAACAAAAAGGCCTACAAACATATGGAGACTTAACAACATGCTCCTAAATAACCAATGGATCAATGACCAAATTAAAACAGATATTGAGCAATATATGGAGACAAATGAAAACAACAGCTCAATGCCCCAACCTCTGTGGGACACAGCGAAGGCAGTCTTAAGAGGAAAGTATTTAGCAAAACAGGCCTATTTAAAGAAGGAAGAACAATCCCAAATGAACAGTCTAAATTCACAATTAATGAAACTGGAAAAAGAAGAACAAATAAGGCCCAAAGTCAATAGAAGGAGAGACATAATAAATATCAGAGAAGAAATAAATAAAATTGAAAAGAATAAAACAATAGAAAGAATTAATGAAATCAGAAGCTAGTTCTTCGGGAAAATAAACAAAATACATAAACCCCTAACCAGACTTAGAAAGAAAAAAAGAGAGTATGCATACATAAACAGAATAAGAAACGAGAATGTGGAGAAAGGGGAACCCTCCTATACTGCTGGTGGGAATGCAAATTAGTTCAACCATTGTGGAAAGCAGTATGGATGTTCCTCAAAAAACTCAAAATAGAAATACCATTTGACCCAGGAATTCCACTCCTAGGAATTTACCCTAAGAATGCAGGAGCCCAGTTTCAAAAAGACAGATGCACCCCTATGTTTATCGCACCCCTATTTACAATAGCCAAGAAATGGAAGCAACCTAAGTGTCCATCAGTAGATGAATGGATGAAGAAGTGGCACATATACACAATGGAATACTATTCAGCCATAAGAAGAAAACAAATCCTACCATTTTCAACAACATGGATGGAGCTGGAGGGTATTATGCTCTGTGAAATAAGCCAGGAGGAGAAGAAAGATAAGTACCAAATGATTTCCCTCATTTGTGGAGTATAACAACAAAGCAAAGCTGAAGGAACAAAACAGCAGCAGACTCACAGACTCCAAGAAGGGACTTGTGGTTACCACAGGGAAGGGCTAGGGGAGGGTGGGTGGGGAGGGAGGGAGAAGGGGATTAAGGAGCAGTATAATTAGCACACACAGTGTGGGTAGGTCATGGGAAGGCAGTACAGCACAGAGAAGACAAGTAAATGACTCCATAGCATCTCACTAAGCTGATGGACAGTGACTGCAGTGGGGTGGGAGGGACTTGATAATATGGGTGAATGTTTAAACCACAGTGTTGTTCATGTGAAACCTTCATAGGATGGTATACCGATACTTTAATTAAAAAAAAATACATTGTTTTTTCTTGACATGTTAATGTTAACTAAACAATTCCATTATGCAAGCCGTTGCCTTATGTATCATATTAGTATGAAATGTATGCAGTTGTATAAGGGAGGAAACCCCCTTCCTATGTCTGTGCCTAATAGCAGGTGCCCTATGATGGACAGTTAAAGCTTGGTGGACAGTGAAGTGTGCGCAGTGCCATCTTGTGGTGTACAGTCATTAGTACACAACCTAAATAACGGGAAATAATTAGATAGCTCAGTAGTAAGCAGTATATTTATGCAACTGTCAGGCTTTTAAAAGAGACCTCTTAACTTCCTGATGATTCTCAGCTTAGCACATTTCTTAATGGTTCTGTTTAACGAAAAAACTTGTGATGCTCTCCTTTCTAATGATGATTAACAGATATTGAACACTTACTACCCACACACCCTGTGCAAAGTGCTTTATGTGGCCCATCTCATTCGATCCGTGCAATGACCCTGTCATGGAAGAACTATTATTGCCCCCATTTTATAGATGAGGAAACTGAAATTGAAGGGCGTTAAGTGCTTTGCTCAAGGCCATGTGGGTAACCAGTAGCAGAATCCTGTGGGAACCCAGCGACAGCCAGGAACCTGCCCCACCCTGATGTGCGCACCTCCCAAAGAAGTTCCCCCAAGACATGGTTCCAAGAAGTCCTTAGGAGGGTCTTCCCACCAGGTCTCCAATGACCAGATACAGTAAGATGGATTCACACTCCACTAAAGCAGAATTTATGAAAATAAACTGAGTATCTGCTTTTGTGGCTGGGATGTGGCTTGTGCTTCTGTCACCCACAAAATATATGTTTAAAATTATATGTTAATTATTAAATTTGGAGGACTGGGCTAAAACTTAGGTTTGGAGTCACAGATCTTACAAATTAATAATAGCATAGCTGTAGAAGATATCTAATTATTTTAACACTAAATGCTGTAATTTGTTGAGCCCTCAATATGTGCTAAGCCCTGTGATCAGCACTTGTATATACATTTTCTCTTTTATCCTCACTACAACCCATTCTAGGTGGTGTTACTTTCCTCTCTTCTAAAAAAGGGAATAGTCAAATGTATGGAGATGAAATAACTTGCCCCCAGTTTTACAGCTATTAGTGGAGCCAGGAGTGAAAATTCCATCTCTGTGATTGCAAGATCTGTCCTTTCCACTTGGCCACTCCTGGGAGATAAGCACATGTAATGTGCATGATAACAGCATTCTGTGCACTGCCGCCCCTACCCAAAATACCACCACCTCTTCTGGGGCGATAGCAGTGGGCTGCAGCTATGCCTGCATGCGTGCTGTCCACCTCCATTCCTTCCTTCTCTTAGTCAGAAATGATATTTTTAAGCTGCATTTCTGATCATGTCACTCTCCTATTTAAAACTCACATCTCAGCATCAAGACCAAAGTCCTATCATGGTTACAGTGCTCCTCCAGCTTTATCTTGTTCTTCTGGCCCCTTCACAACCATGTCATAACCCCATTTTGTACCTGGCGCCCATCTGGTTACCTGTTAGTGTGAATGCATCATGGCTGTGCCCACACCTGACTGTTAGCTTCCTGAGGCAGGAGCCACATTTGTATTGTTCACTGTTGTGCCCCAGGACCACCCCCCCCCCATACTGCTTGCACATAATTATGAAAACTAGCTTTAAGTAATTTTTTTATTAAGGTATCATTGATATAGAATCTTATGCTCAGGTTTCACATAAGCAACATTGTGGTTACTATATTCCCCCTATTATCAAGTCCCCAACACATACCCCATTACAGACACTGTCCATCAGCGTAGTAAGATGCTATAAAGTCACTACTTGTCTTCTCTGAGCTACACTGCCTTCCCTGCACTCCCCCCCATATTGTGTGTTTGTTAAGGTTCTCTGACACGTGAGGCTGGGATGAGAACAGCTGTCACCACAGAGTCTCTTCCTGTTGCAGATACAGTGCAGTGTGGGAAACAGACAACCAGCTCTCTACACGGAGTCCACTAAATGCTGTGGTGGGAAGAGTGGGGTTCTGGGGTGGTGTGTAGGAGGGTACAAACCTAAAGGCAGGAGATCCAGGAATACATCCTTGAAAATGTGGTGTTGACACTAAGGTATGATGGGAAAGGCATAGATGAGAAGCAGGTGGGCCCAGAGCAAAAGAAAATTTTGCATGCCATGTTGAAGAGAAGGATTTCAACGTAAGGACTTTAAGCAGCATATAAGTGACATGTAAGATTTATCATTCAAAAATGTCACCCTGGCTGCTGTGAATACAAAGCACTGGAGTCAGAGTGCAGATGAGCCAGCCTCAGCCGACAGACAGAGGAGGGGATGCGGGCCTTGGGTGGTGGGAGCCGGGACCCGAGGAGATGCGGGAGCTAACGTGATGCCTAGTGGGTGACATGACGTGCCTGGGATGCAGCCTGGCAGCATGTGAGATTTGGGGACCCAGGGGCGAAGTCCACATTCTAGCTGGGGCCACAGGAAGGTTGAGAAGGGGTGCCATGCATCAGGGGAGGGGGGCCCAGGGAGAGTGGGTCCGATGTGGTGCGAGCTGGCGAGCAGGGGCTGCTGTGTCTGCTGGACATGTCCCTGGGCATGCCGTGCATGCCCATGGCCTGTTTGAGGCCACCCCTGGCCTCCGGAGTGTCCCTGGGCCCTTAGAGGCTCCCCGGGAGAGACAGAGGTGCCCAGGTCCCCTCTTTCCAGCAGCCATTTCTTTTTCTGGGCTTGTAGCCATCTCCTTCCCAGGCTCACATTCACACCCATTCCGCTGTTCTCCGAAGCCCGTTTCACACGATCCCCAGCCGGGAGCCAGTGAGAGTGGTTCGGGACCCTCCCTCCTGTGTGGCACGGGCAGGTCCCCGGCAAAACGACAGGCTGGACCTCATCATCTCTGCTCACTGCACCCTGCACCCAGACACACTCCAAAGACCAGACTGAGGGGATCAGATCAAATATATGGGAACCATAGAAAGTCCAGCCATTTCCCTCAGAAATTAAATAAGGAAGTAAATTCAGCTTGAAGATGCATCTCCCTGAGAGTGCCTTGATTGCTAGGTTGAAAATCTGGATAAATTACAGCAAGAATGATTTCCTGCTGTGTAATATACAAAACAGGTCAAATTTGGAATCACATAAATCTGAATTTATCCAAATCTGAATATTAAAGTATTTCAGTTGAACAGTGATTTGTATTCCTCTGCTAAAACCAGAGAGTGCCAAAAAGTTTTTCTTTTGACTCTGTTCACTTGTTCATGTATAATGTTATCTTTGTGCACCAAGCACTCCGCTTCCGACTTCCTGCATTTCCCCGCATAAGGAACACATCCCACTTCATAGATGAGGGAGGTGCAGCCCCAAGCCTCCGGGGTTAAGAGGACATTCACTTACAGCAGCAGAGCCAGATTTGGACCCAAATCCATGAGTTCAGTACATGTTAGGTCTGTTTGTTTTTAATATAGTGTCAGAAATGAACCTAGAGATAGGAGACTGAATCTTAGGAGCTGGCGGCAGGATGGCATACGGGGGTTGCACATTCATGAGGACCTGAGACATACATGTGTATTTCACTGGGGAAGACCATGTATTTATTTTCAAATGCAGAAGTATAATGAACAGGGAATCTTAAACTTGGTGAAGTCATAGAAAAGCTAGAACTCTCTTACACTGTTGACCGCAATGTAAAATAGCACAGATACTTTGGAAAACACTTCAGATGTTTCCCCCAAAATGATTTACCTACCATATATCCTAGGCACCTTGTTTCTAAGTATTTACCAAGAAGAATGGAAGCATTTGTCTATTAAAAAATGTGTGCATGAGTTCATAGCAACTTTATTCATAATAGCCAAAAACTGGGACAACACAAATGTCCACCAGCAGGTGAATGGATAATCAAATTGTGATATATCCATATGACAGAATATTATTCAACAACAAAAAGGAACAAGCATGGGTGCAACACCATGGGTGATTCTCAAAATAATTACACTAAGTAAGAGAATCCAGAGGAAAAATGCATCCTGTATGATCCCAGCCATGTAGAGTTCTAGAAAAATATAATGCAATGAATGTGTGTGGCTGCCTGGGACAAGGAGTGAGTTCAGAGGAGCACGAGGAAACCTTAAGGGGTAATGGCTATGTTCATGGTCTTGACTGTGATGCTGGTTTCTGAGATATGATAATAGGACCTCAAGGTGAGCAAAGAAGAAATGGCAATGGACTCCTTGATGACCCTAGTGAAAGTGGCCGTGACTCAAGCTGTGTGAGTTAGTCAATAAGGTGGCCAAAACATTTGTTCTTAGCTGGGTGAAGCGACCTGTGACTTAGCTGTGCTGCTGCATCGCATGGCTGCCCTTCCTTTCCCCTGCCCATCTTCCTGCCTACCTTAACCTTCCCTGTTTTCCTTATTCCAATATACTTCCACTACTAAAAATATATAAGTAAATGAAAAATCTTTAAATACTCAAATGAAGTCTTGATATTTTTTCAAACACAAGAATTTAAGTGTTGGTTTTCTCTCCTTTTTTTTAAGGGGTCAATGTGTACATTAAAGCCAGAGAGACTATTAATCACAAGTGCTGTGTACTTCAAGGTTGCTAAGAAACTAGATCTTAAATGTTCTCACCACAGTTATTGCACATGATCTGCTAGCTAATATATGGTGGTCATCATAGTGCAAAGCAGAAATGTATCAAGTTGACAGGTTTACACCTTAAACTTACATGATGTTCTATGTCAATTATATCTCAATATAAAAGAAGCCAGATAGACTTGGATTTGAAAGCCAGTTTTGCCATTGGCTGACCTTGGACCTGTGCATCTGTAGGTTGACTTCCCTGACCCTCCATTTCCCCACACGGCATATGGAGGTAATAGCTGTATTTCAAGGGTCATTGTGAAGATTAGAAATAACTATCTACTGTTGTGTTCAGTAAATCACTTGCTTGCTGTTACACATTGTACATGACCTGTGAGATCAGGCACCATGTGCTTTTCTTTAGGACAGCCTCTGCAACAGTCGGACACACACCAAAGCCTGTGGGGTGTCATGGTGAAACAGGACCCAGGTTACACGTAAAGTAAGGAATCTGCCTTCCCGTGCAATTTGGGCTGACGTGTTCACTCTGCTTTAATTGTATGTAGTGCACCTGGTGGACATCTGGAACGTCATAGAAGCATTGCGGGAAAATGCTCTGAACAACCTGGACCCAAACATAGAACTCAACGTGGCCCGACTGGAGGCTGTGCTCTCAACCATTTTTTACCAGCTCAACAAACGGATGCCAACCACTCACCAAATCCAGGTGGAGCAGTCCATCAGCCTCCTGCTTAACTTCCTGCTGGCCGCCTTTGATCCGTAAGCTCCCTGTGAATGTGTGTTACTCTCTGCATATTTGGTCTCCCCTCCTCTTGTCCTTCTTTGTCTTTATTCCAGATAATTTTCTAGGATAATCAACTACCTCTTTTTTCTTGATCAGATTATTATCTCAACAAAGTCTCTGTGTGTTTAACATAGATTTTTAAATGCTGTGGAAAAGACTAGAAAGTGAAATAGTGCCATAGGAAATCAAAGGCAGTTGTAGTCTATGTGCTGACCATTATGTAACTCATCCCCGGCTCCCTAGCAGCTATGGACACTTGGAAGTGTTGTGTGACAGCATACCCATGGAGCGACTCAGTGATGCAAGAAGTGGGAGGATGTTTTTAACTCTCTTCTTTGCAAATTGTCTAAGACAGTGTCATAACAAAACCATAGCATAAACAGGGAGGAACTGAAATGTGTTTCTGGACCAGCCCAATGAACACAGCCATGGCTTGCACTGAATGGAAAAATGTGATTCCATCCACATACCAGGATTGGAACTCAGGCTCATTATCACTCAGTTTCCCCTCATAGAATCAGAGAGTTTGAGGTCTTGGCCATCCTTCCCAATCTCCCATTTTACAGAAGAGGGCCTGAAGCACAAAGAGGTTGTCCCTTGTCCTGCACCTCTCGGCATGTTAGCGCAGAGGAGGGACTTAGGTATTCAGCTAAGGTTTCTTTTCCAGGATACATGGCAGCCTTGCAAATTGTAAATACTCTCCTGGATTACACCATCAGCCTCGGCTCTCCCATGGCCTTTTGCTGAGAGCGCCTGGTCTAGATATCCTATCAGCACCTCTACTTTCACTACTGGTTTTGAATATTAAAAAGGAAAATTGCTAACTTGACCTTTTAGCAATCACAGTTTAAGCCTCTCAAAATATTTTGCTTAGTCTCGTTGTTGGGCCAGTGCCTGGGAATGTCTAAGCCCGGCCCTGGAGATGTGCCAGTCAGACTCACATTACCATGCTGCTCACAAACATCACCGGCTGTCACTTTGCAATCTAGATTGGCAACAGAGCTGTCCTCGCTGTTTGATCAGTGTAAAGTATTGTTTCCATGATGTTTACATTTTGAGAATTCTCGAGTAGAAATGAACAATTCTGAAGCAGGCAGTCCTTGATATATTCTGTGCACTGACTTTCCAGCCGGTGTCTGCTTTGGCCCAGTCACTATGGAAACCAAGAGCCCGGCAGGTAGAGAAGGCTGTGTTCCGCATGGCAGGCGGCAGAATGGAAGCCGGCTGTGGCATCTCTGGAATGCCACCCCCATCCTGTCCCCTTAACAAGGGCATCATGGAAGCTTTCAGACTTGTCACCGCAGTCTTCGAGGGACGTATTTGTTATAAGTGTAACAATGGAAATGTAAAGAGAAACAGTTTCCTGATAAATCTTGGAGTGCGGCTAGACGACTGATGAGGGATCACAGCTAACATAGTTCGTATCCACTCCATAAATGTGGGAGCAGGGCAGGATTAACAATAAGGAAGGGGGATTCTGTGAAATATATGAGACCCCAACTAACAGAGTCAGATTTTTTATTTTTGTTTAGAGATACTGGGGAAATTATATGTAAAACGCAGAGCTGTGCATGTTCTCTCAGCACTGAGAGCGAGGCTGAGCCACTTTGGGGCTGTGAGCACCCGCCTCAGAACTGCCCAGGGGCAGAGCCGCTCGCACAGGTGTGCACAGGCAATGCTGGGCCCCTGCCTCCAGGCAGGAAGGCCCCAGATGCACACGCTCCCTAATCTATTGTAGGAGGTGTTTCACATATCAGCATAGAGAAATCTCGCTGTACAGATTTGCAGACACATCCCCATGGAGACCCCAATATAAGGGAGCTCTGCCTTCTCTCCTTTGGCAAATGAGTATAGCAGTTCACATGTGCACAGATTCCCATCTGATGGCTTTTGAAATTTAGATGATCTGGCATAAGTTATCAGGAAGCTCTGCTAACTAGAAACACTTAGAAGTGAGAATAGGAGGAAAAACATAGGAATGAAATGAATGTTCAGTTCCATTCCTTACAACAGTCCACTCCTATGGGTCCACATGAGATTCAGGATGGGAATCTGGTGCCACCTCCCACCAGCTGTCGCTCCGCAGACCCCGAGTTTAAGGGAGCCTCTGGGCTTGGGCTTGAAGGACATCAAGGGTACACGGCTGCTATTATTGGATCACTGAAACACCCTGGAGATTTCCTCTCATTTGCTGCAAATTTAAATGGTGTATAAAAAGAAAGAAAAAAAATCCAAAATAAAAGTTAGAGATGCCTTAAGAACCTGCATTCTGAAGAGGTGATGTACAGAATAAGAAGAGAAGAAAGTCAGTACAGCAATTTAAATTCAAGAAGAGTAAGAACTTGCATTCAGAGGAGCTTGGCCATTGTATCATAGTGCCTTGAAATCCACCAGATCTGGGAGCTGGACTCTGCCAAGCAAATGGGGACCTGAAATGAGGATCAAAGCCTGCTTCCCTTGGTTGGGACCCCAGGAGCCAGACTCACCTCCCCACACACACCCTCCCTGAGAACCTCATTCCTTGCTCTTCTCCCCAAACAGCACCTGGTCCCAGCACTCCTGCAGACACATGCACACAGCAGACCTGACCGTTCCCTGGTGGCAAGATCTCTCTGCTCTTTGGCCAAGGTGGCCTCTTGGGAAATACAACAAGTAGCCCAGAGGGTGGTGTGTGGGGTGCTAGGAGCTGGCCCCCATCTGTCACTGAGCCTGGCCGATGTGTGTGCCCTGACCTCCTTCTGAAAATGGCTGTGTCCTAGGAGTGATCAACCAGGGGGCTGCTACCAGCCGACCTCTGAGCCGATCCTGCCACACCCAGACACTGTTTCCTCCAGGGCCCTAGGGAGATGGGTGAGAAAGAAGATGTCGGAAGAAGGGAGCGAGGCTGCGTGGGACGCGGAATGTCAGGACACGCCCCGAGCCCTGAGCCAGCCTCCTCTTGCTCCTCCTGGACGCCCCAGGGTCAGCCCGCCTCCTGCCCACACTTGCTGGCAGGTGCCGCTCTCTGGGGCTCTCGCCCTCAGAGTCCACAGACAGATCGGAGCAGCTTTTCCCTCGCCTCTCGTGTCTGTCTCAGTGGGGAAAATACTCTTTTAAGTGTTGTCAGAACTTCCACTGCCCCATTACTGTATAGGAAGCAGAAAACGGCAAGACAGAGCAACAGTACCAAGTTACAAAATGAAAACAATTTTTTATTCAACAGCTCGAATGAGGCGTAACTGTTACCTTGAAAATAATTCCTAAAAGTCTAACATGCAGCCTTTTGGAGAGGCTGGATCAGAAACTCTGGCCCCTGTGAAGCCTGTCACCTGTCGTGACTGAGGGGGCCACCCTGCCCCAGGGCCCATGCTTCTTGTGCGCGACTCTGCTCTGCTCTTATAAGGCATGTCTTGCTGCTGATGTGACCACCTCCCCAGCGCGCTGAAGGGCAGGACCACGTCCCATTCTTGGTGTGCACCGCACCGACGACACCCGGCTCAGAGTTAATGAAAAACCAGAGGCTGACTTTTCTTAGTTCATGTCACCCTGATTTCACTCTTTTCCTGAGATGAAGTCCTCCTTAACCCCCAGCATATTACCAAGACTAGTGGGTCTAGGTTCGCTGTGTCACCAGATTCATGCCCCATATTTTTACTTGTGTTCCGCAGAGAAGAAAAGCAGACATTCGGGTTACTAGCAGAGTGACCTTGTTCCCATGAGATTCACTACACTTCTCTCTCTTCCTGCTTCCCTGGAAATACTAGCAAAACATCATTCTGTTGACTTGATCTCATTTCAGTTCAGCAGATTTGTTCTTCATAGGACAGTCCATATAGCATAGACTGTGTGACAGTGGCCTTGTTTTTAGCAACCATTATGATGATATCTATTCATACACTCAAAGCTCATAGTAGGACATGATAAACATTAAAAAGAACAGTGATTTTCCTGTGTTCAGGAGTCAAGCTATATTATTAATGCCAGTTCTCTAATGATAGTAATAATAGCCAAGATGTTCACAGCCACAGCCTTACTGGTTTGACTGTATTACTAAAGTTTTCCGGTTAGAGTGAGTGGTGAAGCTGAGACACAGCTTAAATAATCTGCAGGTCACACAACTTCATGTAGATGAGCTGAGGGAGGAAAACTGTTTTGCTTCAGGCATGAGTTTAAGTTCAGCTCTATTTATGCTCTGTTTCTTTTTTTTTTTTT
>JAQQAC010015530.1:377384-407275 GCA_029783875.1 Phataginus tricuspis | reverse complement strand
AGCCCCTTAATGTCAGATTTTCTCTTTGGACGAGTGATAGATGGAGCCCCCTGGGGTAAGGAGACCTGTCAACAGCACTGGTGCCTTCCATTCTGGAACAGGTCCTGGCAAACCAGGCCCAGTGCTGTAAGGAATTCTTCCCGGATGTTCTGTTAGCAGTACGGGGGGCCCAAAGAGATGCCAGGGCCAGATAAGGGGTTTCTATCTAGTCACGTGCTAACCTCACTATCCGCAAAACAACAGTAAGTATGTATGTGACCACCTGTAAATTCAAGGTGTCAGGTGATGATACAATCACATATTAAGGGCCATGAAGTCCATCTTTGTGATTTTACTCAAACAGTATTTCTCAACCTAAATCTTAAAGGGTCAGTCAGAAAGTTCATTTTGCTCGTGTGTTCATTACTTTAGCTAACATATTGAGAGCTTGCAATGTGCTAGGTACAGGCAAGGCTGGGGAGGACGCATGAGTAGGGTGAGGCCCCTGCCCTTTGTAAAAATGTGCTACATTAACTGGTCTTGATTCTTTCCTCCCAGGAGACTGTGAGCAAATGGAGGGTAGGAGTTACATCTTACTCACCTTCATATCCCCAACCTCTGAGGCATTGCCAATAAATATCTACTGAGCTATTAAATGAGAGATCCATGTGAACAAAATAATTGCACTATAAAGAATGTGTTATGACAGAGGCATATTGTCGAAGCCAGAGGAGGAAACTATCCTGTCCATTAATCAAGCCACCAAAATGTGTGAGAAAGAGCAGTTTGACCAGTGTGCTTTTAAAAATGCTTGCCAAATGCTTTTGTAAAATATGTTGGTTTAAGAAGAGTTTCTGGTTTGACTGCTCTTCCTTAGAGAAATAATTCCTCTGGCCTGTTCAGAAAAGAATCGGTCAAAATTTAAATCTCACCTTTGAGGACTTGAAATTTATCCTGGAATCCTAAACTTCAAGAGAAGGCTCTGTTGGCAACTTAGAGAAAATGTACTATTCTGTTCCCAGTGCAGCCCAGCCTATCAGCATCTACTCACTGTTTTCCTTTCTTGTCAAAGCAGATTTCCCCTCCCAGACATTTCCCTAAAAATAATCTTTTTAGTTAAAAAGAAATTTGTGCATCTCTTTGTGCTCCTGGAAAACTCAGCCCAACACAGTGCAATCAGTTTTTATTATGAGTCAAACTTTTAAGTAATCCGTGTTTTTAAGGCAGACAACTCTACAAATCTCCATTTGTATTTTAACCAAATGGTAAGTGCTTTCCTGTTTCCATTTTCAATCAGTCACCTCTTAGGGAAATTTGAAAATTTTCAGAGTAAGAAAACAAAGTATAAAGGGAAATAAAAGATTCGAAGAAACATTGATTTGTGAGCAATTTCAGTTTGTACTTTTGACAATTTGCTGGCTCTCTTAAATACCTTTTTCAGTATTAATTATCAGTGTAACGATTTAATTGATCGTTTTTTGACAGCTACCTAGAACAGTAAAGTTTATGCAGGTAACGATAATTGTGTTAAAAACAGAGTGTATCCCATTATGCAAAAAAAAATTAGTGCCAAAAAAGAATCAAGTGTTTATTATGCACTGTGTTCTCACTCTACAGTGAAAGGGAAAATAACGGAGTCTTATAGTTATGTGTAAACTTCTGCTGTACCCTTTACACTGCGGAACATTCCCCCGCGCCAGCAGTGCCCACTGGCCCAGAGGAGCGGACGCGCTGGTCTCCTAAGGCGGCTGCACTGCGCCCCCTGCCGGTGCCTCTGGGCGCTGCGCCCTGTCCGGCCTGAGACAGCGACCAGCGCCGCGCGTGAAACCGCTGCGCAGCCCTGGTGACCCTGTGCCCTTCCTGGCGCTCCGCGCTGCTGCCCCTAAGCACGCTCGCGGGGATCCGCTGAGATGCTGGCGCCGGAGCAACCCGCCGCTTCCCTGCTCGTTTGCACTGGGAGCCTCTGGCATCCAGCCTCGTGGGCCTGACGCCCACGTCCCGGGCACCTAAGGCGCTTCACCCTGGGTGGGGGCTCCCGAGGAGCACAGCGCCTCCACGCGGCTGATCGCTTTCTCCCTGCCCCTTGCGTTGTCAATATGCCAGTTCTTTTTTCATAAAAAAACAGGGACCCTGATTCCAAGGTAACTTTAAGTAATGGCCTTTGTTATGGAATCTTGTCAAAGGCCTTTAGAAATTCTTTCTCCCTCCCCATTTTCTTCATCCTGTGTTATGTACTGAAAATGTTCCTAAAAAGATCCACTTGTGCCTAAGTCCGTGGAGCCCATTCTCCTTGTGGACAGTCACTGCTGTCGCTCCTTGACCTCCTTCAAGGTATATCCAGTCCCCGGCTGAGCAAGGTCGCCGCTCAGCGGGTATGGCCGTGCTCACCGCGTCCTGTCCCGGCATCCTTGCCCCCAGGGTCACATTTGCAGTCTGGCACAGGAACTCGCATAACAACACATTCCAGGGGCCTAATTTCACCCTTGAGTTCCTGGGAAACTCACTGAGCTTCCCTCCACTTGGTGATTTATCTAGATTCATTGTGTCCGTTTGGCAGAGTAGCTCTGATCAGCCATTGTTGGATCTAGTAGCATTAATCCTGCATTTCCAGGCACAATGCAGGACTGGCGATCTCCCAACCATCTTCCTTAACAGCTAAGATTTGAGGTTTCAGCCATGAGCTATCCTCATTTCATCCTCTGAAGAACTCTCTCCTCCACATCACCTGTGGTCTGTCCTCTTTGCTGAGTCAAACTGTCTGGTTACTGGAAAGAGGCTTGTACTGCTCTCGAAGTCTGACATATAATGGTCCTCATTCCCTTTGCATTTTGAAGGTTACGTTATTGCTGTGTGACTCCTATTCTTTCACACTTTGTAGACTTTCCTGTTCTCATTATCTGAGCCATGTTTCAGCTTAAGAAAAGAAGCTTAATTGTTTCCTAAAATAAATTTTTGATACTTCTAGTCACCCCTGCAATTGGGAATGTAGGGATCATGGAATAATTTGGAAGTAGGTGGCTTTTACAGAATCATTGCATTTTTATTGTAGCTGTCTCTAAAATTAGTGAACAACTTAGTGGTCATTCTAGGGGCACCTATTATGATTAATAGACATTAATTGATGATTTCTTAATCATTGTTCACTGTGTGAGACAAAGTGCAAGGCGCTGGAACTCTACCCGATTCAGGGGACATGGTCTCTGCCTCCAGGGGTCTCACAGCTTGGGGTAGGCTCACCTGAAGGCATGTGAATGGACAAATCGAGGCCCCTCAGGTGATCGCTGCCAAGTAATAGGGAAAAGGGAGCAGGAGGGCGTGGCTGGGGAAGCTGTTTTCAGAGCAGAGGGAGGGAGGGCACTGAGCCGAGACTTGAGTGGGTGGGACAGTCCTGGCAGGCGGTGGTGGGTGGAGCGGGGGCATTGGATGGCAGGGCTAGTGTGTGGAGGGCAGCGCAGACTGCAGCAGAGGAGGCTGAGAAGAATGAAGTCACAGCCATATCCTGGAGGCAGTAAGCGTTTTAAAAAATGAAATAATACAGTCAAATTTGTGGTATGAGAGTGCAAGCAGAGAGATCATTTAAGAAGTTATACAGTGTTAAAGCTGATGGAAGCGATGGCAGTCAGAACGGGAAGAATGGGCTGGGTGTGATGTACAGTTCAGAGGCGTACTTGAGTCCCTAGAACATTTATTAAGGTGGCAGTGAATTAAGGAAGAGCAAGAGTCAAGGGTGACCCTTCCCCCAGGATTCATTTTGGGTAAATAGGGGTATGTCGGCTCTGACGACCAGAGAGGGACTTCAGAAGGAGCAGGTCAGTGGTCGGCTGGCCTGAGTGTTAGGGGACTTTATAAAGATAATTTCTGCTTTGAACATGCTTGGTTTGACATGGGGTGTTCAAGTAAAGATTTCCAATAAATAATTGGATAAGACTGGTGCTCAGGTTTAGAAATATAAATGGGAGAGCCGCTAGCATAGGGTTCAGTCAAACTGCGCCCGGCGAGCTGTATCTCAGGCACCGTGCTGAGAGAGGAGCAGCAGGTGCTCCCTCTCCCAAGTCAGTGTGGAGCAAAGACACAGTATTTATTATATCTTATTCTTCCGGTACATAAGATATCTGAATCTTATTCCTGTGAAGACTTACTCTGTACACAAAACCCTTGTCGGTACAGACTTCACTTACCTTTCAGCCACATTCTTACTTTAAATAACTCCTTTGACCGCCTTGGAGAGCAGTGGCTGTCACCACAGTGAGCTACTGATAGGACGACGACCTAAATGTTAATTCCAGCTGGACGGTGGCCTGGCTGAAACCCTCATGCACTGGGCCCTTTACACTGCACTGTGCGGAGGGTGAACCACTTACAGTTCCCGGATCGGTGACGGCTGGGCAGGTCTGCTGTCATTCAGGAAGAGCAGGATGACTTTGCCCCTTTAGAAGTCCTCCCTTTGAAAAGCAAACGCATCATATGCACAGGTGACATGTGGGTAGAAAATGATGATTGAAAAAATGTGTTGGAAAAGCCCCCATAGCTACTGCAGCAAAATTGGGGAATTCTCTGACAGAAAAAAAAAGATTTTCCTGAAGCCTTGTTTAAATAAATTATAGAGACTGTGTGCTCATCATGCATAAAGTTGTTTTATGACACCCAAAGGGAAATGCATGTTCTGTCATTTTAATCCACAGTTAAATAGTACATATCCCTCTGGCTGTCAGTCCAGGCTTTGAGCAACTGACACACACAAAGAATCACTTAAGGATTCTGCCATTTCTTTCTTTCTTTTTTTTTTTTTTTGGTATCATTAATCTACAATTGCATGTGCAACATTATGGTTATTAAACTACCCCCTTCATCAGGTCCCCCCTACCAACCCCATTACAGTCACTGTCCATCAACATAGTAAGATGCTATAGAATCACTACTTGTCTTCTCTGAGTTGTACTGCCTTCCCCGTACCCCACAACATTACATCTGCTAATCATAATGCCCCTTTTTCCCCCTTATCCCTCCCTTCCCACCCATCTTCCCCAGTCCCTTTCCCTTTGGTAACTGTTAGTCCATTCATTCTTGGGTTACGTGGGTCCACTGCTGGGTTTTTTCCTTCAGTTTTTTCTTTGTTCTTATACTCCACATATGAGTGAAATCGTTTGATACTTGTCTTTTTCCGCTTGGCTTATTTCACTGAGCATAATACCCTCTAGCTCCATCCATGTTGTTGCAAATGGTAGGATCTATTTTCTTCTTATGGCTGAATAATATTCCATTGTGTATATGTACCACATGTTCTTTATCCATTCATCTACTGATGGACACTTAGGTTGCTTCCATTTCTTGGCTATTGTAAATAGTGCTGCGATAAGCATAGGGGTGCATCTGTCTTTTTGGGGATTCTGCTATTTCTTGAAAAAAGGAAATATTGAATAGACAGTTTCTCAGAAATGTGTGTTGAACTATGCTCACAACCTTTTCTAGAATGGATGTGTTCACATAATGCATGCAGCTGTGTGGCCTACAATTTCTACAAAACAAAATGTCAAACCGCATTACGGGAAGTTCTCCAAATAACATCTTTTTTTCCCAATTATCTTAAACAGGGAAGGCCATGGTAAAATTTCAGTATTTGCTGTCAAAATGGCATTAGCCACACTGTGTGGAGGGAAGATCATGGACAAATTAAGATGTAAGGTATTCGTTGCATGTCTCTTTGTTCACCCTCCCATTTTCCACACCTTCCTCTCCCCCGTTCCCACCCACTTGTGACTTTCCTCGTTCTTTAAGAGTTGTCTGAAATATGACTTTCATTGATTTTTTATTTTGTCCTAGAAATATTTCCTTTTTCTGTAAATGTTAATGAAATGAATGTTTTCCTCCTAATTATTATTATTATTATTTATAACCTGTTGAGTATCAACAACTAGACTGTGATATTAAAGCAAGATATACATCCTTTAAAGGGCATTGTACTGTCCTGCCTTACAGGCCTGACACCACCAACACAGGGACACAAACTCTGGGCAACCTTTAGGTCCTCCAAAGCCAACTCCTGCCACATCTTCCCATCCTTGGCAGCCAAGTCACCGGGAACTGCAAGCTCCCAAGCAGGTGTTGCTGGGGATGGCAGGGAGATGGCACAAACGGAATGCTGTCTGAGAATTACTGGGGTTCCAATGAAAACGTGGCAGCTGAAGTACTGAGTGAGGAGAGGCCTTTTATGTACATTTTGTCACTAAATGGGGTAGTTTTTTTACCTATAAAAGGTAGGAGTTTGTTTTAGGTAAAGAAGCTGAGATTCAGAGTTGGAGTGAAGTAGATCACATAGCTAAGATGGTACCAGGAATCGAACCCTGACTTTTTTCCTTACACCAGTTGTTCTTAAATTTTAAGATGTATAAAATCACCTGGCAGGCTTTTTAAAACAAAGATTTCTGGGTCCTACTCCCAGAATTTCTGATTCAGAAGGTTTAGCCTGGGGAAGGGGCCAGAATTTTCATTTCTATTTTTATATAATGTATATGCTACTGTTTGAAAGAAAATTTTCCATTTCACCCTTTCGCTTCCCTGAATATTAGGAGTTCGGGTTATAATGCTGTGGAAAGAGCACTGTGGAAGGACTGGGAGTCCCGGGGTGTAATCCAGCTATGTGATCATTAGCTGAGTCATCCCCTGACAGTTACATCACTGGTTTAATCCTCAGCTTCTTTCTCCATCCCAGATGCGGGGGTCTGTTGGATCCCTGCAGGGCCCCTCTTCCCCGTGGTCTCTGTGATCACACCCTCTAGGCTCTCTCCTGCTTCCTGATGCACCGGAGGGAAAGCAGGACAGAGATACAGAGAAAAGCCCTCTGTTCCTTTGAACGTCTGCAGACACGCTCCAAGGCAGAGCCGTGTCAGTGGACCACAGACAAGAGGAGGGCGCATGGAAACCCCGCGTCGCCATACCCCTTCCCCACCTTCCAGGAGCCCCTCGCAAGGCCTGGCCAGAGGCAGAGGGGAGAGCAGCCCGGGCAGACTTCTCATGGACCAGTTTAGGTTCTTTTTAGTCTGAAAGATGTAAGAAGTGAAAAACGACCTCAGTCCTTGATTGAGGATAGTAGTTAAATAAAGCAGTGATGGAACCAATTTCCTTTTTTTTTATTTAAAAAAAACAAACAGCTTCAGCATAATCCCAGAGGAATTTCCTTCCAGGTTAGGCTGGGAAGAGAAAGTTCAGCAAAATGGACCCGGGCAGAGCAGGCTGTACAGGCCCTGCCTGCTGACCTCTTGCTGCCAATGGCTACATATGCTGAGGCCATTGGATAAATGTGAGAAACATTCCCAAATAATTACTCAATATTATATTAATAGGGACCTGGATAAAAGAGTCCCATGCTAAAATAAGTTTGAGGAAAACTGAGAGAACCAGAACTCCTCAGAGCCTTTCAAGAACCAGGTCAATTCTGTGCCCTCGAGGACCCAGTTCTCCGTCTCCCTACTCAGCTTTCTTGAGCCTCAGACTTACCCTTCTCCTGAGGGAAAGGTGGGTGCAGGTCACTCCCGAGGCTCCCAGCCCTTCAGTCCCATTGTCCAGGGGTATCACGGACCAGTTACTGGTGGTAAGATCACCCCCTGCGCTGGAAGGGCTGCTTCTTTCCTGAGCCCAGGAAGAAACTTGGGGAATAAAGATGGAGGGAATGGTTGTTACGTAAGCAACGGACCTGATCTGCCCAATTTCAAAGTCAACATATAACAAAGGTTTTGAGCAGATCTTTGCCAATCATCAAACCCCTGTGGTCCTTGCAAGTGTGGGAATTCAAAGCAAACCGTGTACCTGCTCCAGGGCTGTGTCCCCGCCCTATCCCATCACCCACCAAAGGACCCAGTCAGTGAGCACAGCGTGCGTGCTGTCTCGTGGCCGGAGCAAACCCTCTCCAGAAGCAGCAGGCATGTGTCCCACTGGAGAGAAACTTCTCCAGTCTGACGAAATGAGCTTCCCCGTGTCACATATTCTGTGGAGAACAGCGTGGTTGTGACGCATCATGCTGCCCTCCCCCTGGAGGTGGGTGTGAGTCGCAGCCAGCGTGCCCCCAGTGCTCTGACAAAGGAGCCGCCGTATACTTACCCCGGAAGGCGGGTGTGGTGGCTTCCTGGTAAGCCGGGCAAAAGCACAAGACCAGAACACTAGCAGAAAGCAGTTTCACTGGAAGAACCTCCCCGAAATGTTAGTGAAGAATGAATATCCTTAGTCGCCAACATCTCTTGTTTCGGTGTTAGTCATCGGCCAGGTGAGCAAATGCCCCTGGCAGCAGGGCCGCCTCCTGCTCCGTGGGATTGTGGGGGTTTCTCTAGTATTTAGTGATAACAGGCAAAAGTGATGATTCTGTGTGTTGCTTTTGTAGTGAGAAAAGGTAAAATAAGAGGATATGGAATTTCTCAGGATCTGAGGATTTTGTTTTCCCTTCTTTTAAGTCCTAATTTTTAAGCCCAGTGCCAGCTGTGTTGTCGGGAAGTTTTCTATTTGTGTGAATCCTCAGAGAGCTCTCATTTCTTGGAAGCCCGAGTGGCCATTGACAGCACTGCCCTTTAATCCCCAAGACCCAGGCTTCTCGGCTAGTCCTTAGCGGAGCTCCGGCCACACGACTGAGCTTAGTACCAGCTGCACATTTGTGAGGGTCACTGTTCATGCTCCTCTGCTTTTGCTTGGCAGACACTGAGTTCTTCCAGGTGGAGGCTTGGGCGAGTCTGGAAAATCCAGGCCTCGAAGGTCACAGGTGACCCAGTGTGGGCAGCCAGCCTGCCTAACAAGCAGGTTGGCAGCTCTAGGAGAGCACATGACTTTCCTCAGTTTCTTTTCCCCTTTTCATTGGAATTCTTGAGTTTCTATGTTTGGATTTACATAGAGTTCTTGTGCTGTTAGCAACCTTTAATTTTTTTTAACTTGTTATTATGAAACACAAGATATAAAATCCACTAGGTAAGCAGCATTGTGAAGGTGGATGAGAACAACATTAATATTGTTGCTCAGCTAGAAATTCTATAACCTTATAATTGATACACTATTTGAAGCACAACAGAAATCCTTTATTACTGGAGTATTAAAGAAAGCAATAGCCAATTCACATCCTCAAAACATAATCCAGTAGAAGCCTTTGATATGCTTAACATCTGACTGCAGTATAAAAACAATGTCTTCAGATTACATTTTTACCTCAAAAATGAAGCCCAAATGAACAGAGGTAGCACAGTACGTTTTCACCTGTTAATTCCAGCAGCTGGGCAGCCTGCACGGTCCAGCATGGCAACTGTGCACCCCTTTCATTCCAATAGTGGTTTCCACATAGGGGTCACACTTCCTTGGGAAATTTTGCCATTAATATTCATTAAGTGCACACAGTGGCAGAGGCCGAAAAGCAGAAGTTCAGTGAAGCCACAAACTCTGCTGAGAAGAACTGGGACCTTACTTCATTGGTCATGCACAAGGCCAGGCTCCTGTGGACATCACAAGTCAGGTGGCCCTTCCCTGTAATCCAGGTGCCTTCCACCCAGAACACCATGGTTTACAGGAAGCTTTCTGCCTCGTGGGAAATTAATAAGTATTTCTGTTACATCTTCATCCCCATTCTGTCATTTCTCAATATCTGAAACTGAAAACCAAAAGTTTTAATGGTAATATAGATGGATAAATAGCGATAAACATAACACACACACACACATTGTAGTAAATTTTTCATTGTGTGTTTCAAATGAAGTCTGCATATTTCTCATATATGCAAAAATTCTCCCCCATAGAGTTATATACAAGTTGATAACTGGCCTCAAAGTAAAAATGTGATGTTCTCTGTCTTGCTGGAATATGCTAATTTTGCCCAAATTGCTAGTTAATACCATGCACTAAGACTGTCTGCAAATAACACCCAAGAAAACATCGTACCAGGAATATTTCAGCATAAAAATTAACTTACATATTATTCTTCCATAAAAAACTGTTCTGCTACGTGTTTGTCTGCAGCAGGTGGGCTGAGCTAAAGCCGTGGGCGTGTATGCATGGTGGATAGATGCCTGCCTTTTTCCTCCCGCCAGATATTTTCTCAATGATTTCCGACTCCAGCGGGGTGATGGTTTATGGACGGTATGACCAGTTCCTGCAGGAAGTTCTCAAACTGCCCACAGCAGTTTTTGAAGGCCCTTCATTTGGTTACACAGAACAGTCGGCTAGATCTTGCTTCTCTCAGCAGGTAGGAAAAACATGGGTTTTTCTCCTTCTGTATGTCACTCGAGTCACTCCAGGGTATCTTCCAGCCTCATACAAATGCCCCCTGAGCCAGGATCTGAACCCACCACACCTGGTTGGCAATAATACGTGTGTTTCCTGACCCCGAGCCAGGCACCTTGCTGAATTCTTTACTTAATCCTTGCAACAGCCCTGTGTGCGTGGTGTCCGTCGTGTTATCCGCGGCACCTCTAGGGCTGAGTCGTCTCGACCTCACACTTCTGGTCTGACTCAGCACCAGGCCTCTCCCGCGTGTGGCAGTGAAGGCAGCCACAGAGTCAGCCCTTGCCACATGCCATCTGGAAGGCCCAGACCAGCACAGACAGCTGCCTCAGTTTCTATGGCATGATCCATTTGTGGTTCAGGGACGTGTTTTAACTGGGGGACATGCAGGTTGGCCCAGGGGAGCTGCTCTTTGCAGACCCTGCATGTTTACACCTCCCCAGGGGAGCCGCTGTTCACAGACCCTCTGTGTTTACACCTGCCTATTGTGCCGTAAGTCCGCAAGGCTGGCAGCATGTCCTGGCATAGCACAGTGGTACTTTCAAATCTGTAAATTGAAGTTTTGTTGACAATTAAAAAAAAATCCAAACTAAGCAAGTGTGCTCTCTAAAAGGGTCCCTTAAATAAGAAATCAGTGCCTGGCAGCCACTGAAAACCTGCATTTATGTCCAGCTGATAAACCCCATCAGTCTGCTACTTGGTGCCTGAGGTGCCTCAGACTCCCCAAGGTCATGGATTATGAGGAATCACAAATGCATCCATGAATCAGTAGGAGAAGGGATAGATTGGTCCACTACGTGCTAGCTCCAGCCTGTGTTTCCCACCAGGAAGCCTGCCCAGTTCCCACCCCCAGGCTGGCTTCTGTGCCCCCTCTGCCCACCACCAGAGCCTGCTCCTCTTTAGAGCTGCCTTCCCAGGTGTGACCTCAGAGGGCCTTCTTCTATACACCTTCATGCAGAACGTCTCACCCAAGTCCTGCTGACTCCAGGACAGCAGTTTCTAGAAGTTTCTCAGATCTCTTTCCTCCTCATCTATTGCCTGACCTTAGCCTCCAAACTGATCTCTCTGCCCCTGAATTTGCTGATGTATACCTTTGTTGTATTTATTTGTTGTATTGCATTCCAAACTATTTCAGAGCCTTATTATAAAAAGACTTTTTAGGAGGCCCTCAAAACACACAGAGCACAACAGGATAAAAACACAGCAAAAACGAGGGGAACTTCCTTTCCAGTTACTACACCCAGTGCCCCACATGGCATGCCATTCTCCCGCTCAGCAGCCTGCATCACCCCAGGACAAATGAGATTTCATGCCAGACCCCGTGAGCCCTTCTCCCCGGCTCCAGCTCGCATCTCCACCCCTGAGGGAGTCCTTTATCTGCTTGCCCCTCAAACCCCCGCTCTGCCAGGTGTGCCTCTGCATGGCCCCTCCATCACCAGCGTCTTCTTCTTGCCAAATGTCACTTTTGGCAAAGACTTCACAAAAGACTTCACACCTCCTATCTTCACCATCTCCATTTCCTGAAAAGGTGGTTTTCCTGCCCCATAAAAGGCACATAACAAATGTTCACTTTACTAAACTTCACTGATTGAAGAGCTAGTGAGCCTTACTAGAATCAACGGTTCAAGGCATCAGTTGTTTCAAAACACACATCGAGTAACCCATCTTTGTTCAACTACCCAGCTCTCCAGCTTTTCTCACGGCTTCCTAAATACGTGGGTCCCTGTGTTTTTATAGTGCTTTGTAATTTAGAGGAACTGGCGCCATTTATGCCTTACAACAGCCCTGCAAGCTGGTGAGGTTTTTAGCACATAAAGTCCATGTGAGTGGGTGTGGGGGCCTGGGTCCCTAGCAATGGTCCCCCGACCCCAGTTCCAGTCTGTTAGTATCTCTGTGGCGTTGGGTTGTTTCATGCTTTGTGCAGTCAACCCAAGGAATTGTGACCACACGTTACATGGATTCACTCTATCAGAGAAACAAAAATAATTGTATCTATTGCTAAATCCTTAGATTTTAGGTAGTGTATTGTAGAATCCTCAGTAAATTCACTAATGCCTCAGAATATTTCTTATTCAAAATCAACTAGAATAATAGGACCTTTAAGAGAATTTAATAGTACCTGTATTTTCAAAAACATTTATATATGATGTTGCTATTGCTCAGAATTCCTTTTGAAATATCCTGTAGACTTTCCCAATTTTATCATCTTTAATATATCCTCAATGGTGAGAAATTTACATATGCTGAAATCAGAATAGCATTTCTGAAAACTTCCAGGAGTAATTTTTAGCCAGTATGATGAATGGTCAAAATAAATAGGTGATTTAAAGTACAAAAAGAGGCAACATGAATCAAAATAAGACCAGTTTATTTTTATGCCTCATAAACTGGCTATAACAGCAGTTTGAGTAATAAAATTCTAAAATTGTTTGAATTGCTCCTTTGCAAAAAGTCTGAGCCAGCCCAAGTGGTTGTTCTGAAAGACCATATTTAGGTCTATAAATTGTGGTAGTTTAAAAAAAAAAAAATACTGTCTCCTTATGTAGACTTTGCTAAAAATGCCGTTTCATAATAATGTTGCTACCAATCATATAAAAAGCTTAAGCTATTTAATATTATGAGGAAATGCTAAAACTGTAAATATCTGCTGGTGAGAATGATTAATTGAAGGGAAAAAGCAACTTTCCTGTGAACTGCAAGGACTCGTGTGGGGTGTGAGCCTCAAGAAGCCCCTGGCTCTTCAGGACAATTTCTTATCTGAAAATATAAAACTGCCCCATCTACCTTGGTATCCTAACTCAAAATGTCAACTGAAATAGTGATTTTTCCATATGAACATGTAATTTTTTGTCATTCCTATTATAGTATCCCATATTAATGTAAACTTGTTTTCATCATTTTGAAAGAAACTTATGATACATTCCTCTTGTACATCAGAAAGGACCAGGATCGTGAGGCAATACAGACTGAAGAAAGAACTCAGAAGAAAGGAAAGAAAAGAGTCTTTCCACATTAGATTGTTCCCTCCAGGGAGGGTGCTCCCCCTCTCCGAACAGGACCCCCTTGCACGGCAGGACATCTCACAGACTGCAGGAGCTGCCCGAGTTCGAGCGGAAAGTCGTGCACATTTAGAAGACTGAGGGGCACGAGTCACAGTGTGGTCCAGACCCCCTACTGGGTTAAATTCTGCAGAGATGCATCTCCGTCTTCCCTTGTCACCTTCATACATCCCCTCCCGCACAGAAGTGGTCCTCCGGGGTTGCCCCGGTCCCTGTGGTGACCCTGACCCGGCTGAGTGGAGATAACCCAGCCCCATATGTGCTGACGTGCAGAGAGCAATCGGTGTTTTAAACTCGGAACTAGTTTCAAGTTCTATTTCTTTATATGTTAGAGGTTAATTGAATGTCTTATTTTTCTTCAATCTCAAAGTATTTATGTAGCAAGTAAGTTAAGATTATTCTCTGTTCTAAATTTCTGTGGGTTTTTTGATGCAGAAAAAGGTTACCTTAAATGGCTTCTTGGACACGCTCATGTCAGATCCTCCCCCGCAGTGTCTGGTCTGGCTGCCCCTCCTGCACCGACTGGCGAATGTAGAAAATGGTGAGTACTCACTACTGAGCTAAGGCAGTTCCTGAAATTATGGAAATGAGCCCATCCAGGCTATTAGTATTAAGCCAAGGTCATTGTTTCACACAAGTCTATTTAGTTCTTCTGAGCTTGGGTAGAACTAACCTCTTCCTGATTAGTAAGGCCTTAGAGATGTGCTACAATTCTAAATATTTATTAAATTTCACTGTGTACCTCTCAGGTACAGGTCAGGTGTGGCTTAAAGACTTGTTAGAACAGAAAAAGAATCTTGATAAGGAACGTGACATTTTCTGGTATTTGTTTTAGATGCACATTTACAATACTGGTAGACATGGCATGGGCTTTCTTCCTAGGCGCCTAGCCAGGAATAGGTGAAGGAGATAAGAAAAAAATTGGATGATAGCACCTTGCTAATCTTTAGTCATATGGTCCATTGTAAGCTTTCAATGGTTGTACTTAAGTATAAGAAAAGAATAATGTAACTGTTGTAACATGCTTTTTTTATAAAAGCAATTATTTCTAAGATAAAAGAAATTACAGTTAACATATCTATATTTAAATATGAAATGCAGTTCAAAACAAGATTTAAAGAAATTTAAACAGAACAGTTCTGTGCCTCCATCTAATATTTAGATGTTCTTATTTATTGTTTAACTCTGAGATTTCTCCAGACATAAGTGGGAAATGTAATCCCATATCTCTTGGCTAGAATCTATACTTCCATACATTTCTTTAATATACATGGGGGCTAAAGTTAGTTTAATTTAAAATTCCAATGCAGAGCATTTAGCATCTGCCTTATTCTCTCTCTTAGGTAAAAGTTATAAATCTCTCCTGCTTCGCTCATGAGAAGGTTTAAAGAAAGAACTCACTAGTCTCTCTCTGATCACCAAACACAGTTTTGTTTTCATGCTTCTTATTCATCTGCAGAAGCAAAGAGCAGTCGAGGTCCAGATCGTACAGGATGAGTCTCCATTTCTGTTTACAGAGCCAGAACCACTGTTTTCCAGGCATAAAGCTGTAATTTTGTTCCTTCTCCTCAGTGTTTCCTGATCTTTCATGAGCCCCGTCCCAGCACAATGCCCCTGGAGTCCTGGCACCGTGCACCTGGCGTCAGGCCTTCCCCAGCCTTCCCAGGAGCTGGGAGGAAGGGGGTCGCCCCCAGAGCTGGCTGTGCCCTGTGTCTGCAGTCTGCTCTTCACCTGCACATTCTCACTCGCATTATTTTCCCTGGCTGCTTAACCAAAGATAACTTTACCAAAGGCAAGAATTGTTGCTGTTTGATATCTTTAGCTCATGGTGTGTAGGGAACTATTTGGATTCAATCATTTGTTAGCTTCAAATCTGAAATAGTTTACCCCTTACCTGCTTTATAATTCAGATTTCCTGCCAAAGAAAGTTTAAGTGTCTCTTGAACTACCTGAATTAGAACTGTGGTCAGGTATTTTGTACATCTCTCTGGGTCCTAGCCATCTGCCCCTCAAGAAAGAAAAAAATCTTCATGTTAAATGGAGCAGTGTCACTCATTAAATTAGCCCATTAACCACTCCATTTTTAAAAACAGTAATTCAGGTCTCTCATCCAGGTTCTCTGCTCTCCCTCATTTCCCTTTCTTCCTCTCATTTTCCGTTTCTCCAGTGTTGGCCGTCCGCCCACTGGACAGCCAGCTCTGCTCGGGCTTTGTGCTCCCGAATCTTCTGGTGAGCTGGGCTGGTCTCCTGGAGACAGAG
The DNA here is from genome assembly GCA_029783875.1 of Phataginus tricuspis. Lineage (NCBI taxonomy): Eukaryota > Metazoa > Chordata > Mammalia > Pholidota > Manidae > Phataginus > Phataginus tricuspis. Next base: position 391,733 of record JAQQAC010015530.1, on the reverse strand, counting down.
AGCAATTTGGGGCAAGGCGAGGCCGTCTGGGTAATTTATATGCTGGTAGTGTAAGAAATGGGAGGAGAAAGAGCAAAGGGCACTACAGAGGTTTGTGTTAAAAGAACACCTTCCGCCACCCATTTCACACTTGGAAAGGCTAATGCGATTCCAGAGACACACAGAAGGCTTCCCTCGGCCGCAGCTGATTGCCGTCCAAACCGTGGTGCAGCGGGAGAACGCGGGCCCTGTAGGCTGCGTCTTTCCTTCTCGCTCAGACTTGCGTTCTCTGCCTTTTTCTTCCTGTCCTTGGCCCCCAGTCTTCCATCCGGTCGAGTGTTCCTACTGCCACAGCGAGAGCATGATGGGGTTCCGCTACCGATGCCAGCAGTGCCACGACTACCAGCTCTGTCAGGACTGCTTCTGGAGGGGGCACGCCGGGGGCTCCCACAGCAACCAGCACCAGATGAAAGAGTACACGTCGTGGGTAAGGCCAGGCCGTGCGTCCCCGTCCTGGGGCGCCCCACTCACTGCGTCCGAGCCCCGGGTAACTTCCCGAGCCTTAAACTATAGGGAGCTCAGCTGCAGTCCTTCCTGGAGTACAGATAATGCAGTATTGGTTCGGAGAACAGCCGAACATAGTCTCCTTTTCACAGTGAGGTAAGGGTCTTTCCCAGTTTGTTAGGGTTTTTCTGTAGGAGTCGCTTAAAGATTACTGTTAGCTTCCTTTTCCCTAGGTTCTGAGTTATCTTAAGGGCGTGACTGGAATATAAAGGAGCCCTATCAGCATGTGCGATGAGTGATTTGTCCCATTTACTTTTTGGGCTGAGGAGATTGTGGTTAGATTAGCAAGCCCACCTTCCCTCGTGGACACTCTGAGTGGCCAGCTTGCTGAGGTGACCCCTGAGAGGCTGTGCATGCGCTGGGGATCCCAGGAGCCCGTGGCCTCGGGCCTGTGGAGGGAGCCGGACTCAGGAGGTGGGCCGACCCGTCTCTGCTGAACCCTGAGCAGTGACAGCGAGGTGTTCTTATGCTCGGTGGGAGCGTTACTGTGTGTGCAGACTGGTTATTGTCACTTGTACCAGCAGCCCTGCCAGCCTCACTTGGAATGTTTTTTCATAAGAAAATGCAAAAGTTTCATGAATTTTCTTCTGTATTTTAATGTATTTTAATTCAACATGTAGTCTTTATGTAAGAGTAACTTACTGTTCTTTTTTAAAGGAGGTCTTCAGAATATGCATTCTAAATCAGAATGGTTTTTCTAGAAATTGTTACTGGGAACCAATATTCAGTGTACATATATTAGTTGTTCTCTGTCCGATTCCAAATTCAAGGAACAGTTCTTCCCTAGCTGCATATGCTGAGGGCCGCATCCAGTCCGAATGCCGTGTGCCAAACCTGCCACTGTCGGTTACACCGCATGCTAAGGACAGGTACACTGACACGGCGTAAAGGGCGGTTCACGAAGGCAGACAGGAGAGAACGCTATTTCCTTACTGTCAATGTGTTACCAATTTTCAAACTTGTTCTATCTTAACTCCTGAAACTTGGTGTGAGAAGACTAATCATTTTTATTTGTTGTTTTCTGTAAATACTGAAGTCAAATAAAGAGTCTTTTTCTTAGGGGTTGTGGACTCTAAAATCATATGGCATGCCGATGTCCTCACAAAGCAGGATGAGACCCCTCTGGAGGATAAAAGGACCCCAATGTTTATAGGACAAAGAGCTGCTCCATTTTAGGTGTTCTAACAATTACATCCTAGAAGAAGCTAAAGAGGCGCTGTTTGAGCAGTACTCCTATTAAAGCACCTCAGGGACACTGCAGGGTCGGCTCCCGACCACCACAACAGAGCGAATAGTGTGAAAAAGCAAGTCAAGTGAATCTTCCGTTCCCCAGTGCAGAAGGTCCTGTTTGCCCTACACTGTCGTCTATTCAGTGTGCAGTAATATTATATCTAAAAAACAATGTGCACACCTTGATTTAAAAATACTTCATTGCCAAAACATGCTATCATCTGAGCCTTCAGGGAGTCATTGTCACTGATCACAGTCATCATCTCCCACACAGTAATAACGAAACAGCATGAAATTCTGCAAGAATCACCAAATGTGACACAGAGACATCAAGTGAGCAAATGCTGTTGGGAAAATGGTGCCGACAGATGTGCTTGAGGCCCGTTTGAAGGCTCGCCGCCAACCTTCCGTTTGGAAAGACGCAGATCTTTGAAGTGCACTAAGGTGGAGCGCGAGCCGATGGGATGTCTGGACTTAGCTTGTAAATGATGAGAACAAAATACTTTGTTGTATTGCCAGTGACGGGTTCTAGGTGTAAAAGACAGTGACAAAATTATAAACAGCTTCTCATGGGAAGGAAAAATTTGGGTAAAGGTCTATTACATGCAGTAGATTATTTTTTTATTACTTTGGCTGTGGAATTTTAAGGTAAACATTCCACCCGTCGAATGAGAAAGAAGATGATGCTCTAGGAAGAAAAAGAATTCTGAGTTCTGAAGTCTCATATGAAAGTTCCACTTTTAACTGACTGGATTCTGCCACACCTGAACGTCTCACACTCGGACTCCTGACAACCCTCCTGTCCCTCTCCTTCCTTCCACTGCTGTCCACTCCCAAGCCACTTCCTGTTGTGAGCCCAGCAGTCCTAGAATGGGTCCGGTCCCATCTCCTCTGTGGCGTGAGCTCTCTGTTGTCTCCTGCTGTGCTTGGGTTGAAGACCAGTCCTTTGTGGCACGTCAGGACCTGAGTGATCTGCCTCCCGTTCTCCTCTCCAGAATGGTCCCTTCTTTCCCCATTTGGACTTGTTCCCCGGCTCCTGAGTTTTATCAGAAGGACCCTGCCGGCCCATCACGCCCCCGCTTAGATGTCCGGGGTGGGGACCGCTCCCATCCATCACGACCCCTGCCAGCGCAAGCAGCAGGCACAGGCTCCCTGGCGGCTGTTCCAGTGTTGAGCCAGTGCCCTGGTTTAGCCACTCAAGGAAGCCTGCATGATATGAAAGCATGCCATCTGATAACATGACACATACATGATAGTTTCTCTCCCTTCTCTCTTCTTTCCAGAAGTCACCTGCTAAGAAGCTAACTAATGCGCTAAGCAAGTCCCTGAGCTGTGCTTCCAGCCGTGAGCCTTTGCACCCCATGTTCCCCGACCAGCCTGAGAAGCCACTCAACTTGGCCCACATTGTGTGAGTTTCCCTGTCCTCCAGGTGAAGGGACATTTTTCTTCATTGACACATGTCCTGATCCACAAAGCTATTTCTTGTCAGTTGTCAAGGACCAAGTGTTAGAATTTAATGTTTAAAAATAGAGTGTAAGCAATGTCATTATAATTTTTTCCTCACAGAGGTACAAAGTACTTCTGTTCGGATGCACATGTTAACCTAGTGTTATTCACCTAGAGGTAGAAAATATCCAAAAAGCACAGGTATAAAATATGGCTGTTAGTGGATTCTGCACAACTGGACATTAAAAATCAATGGAATTAGCACGGTAAGAAAAATTGTAAGTGCCTAAATACCATATGTGCTTTGTGCCCCAAATATAAAAGCTCTCTGTTTGATTCTCTGCAGAGACAGCCCATCTTAAAGATGTCAGCAAACTAGAAATTCTTGGGTTTTTATCCCAAGCTACGTTACTTTAGAAGAATCATAGCCTGTGCAGGGGAAAGTTGAAGGTAGGAGAGGAATTCACCAGAACACCCAAAAGAGACTTTAAGAAACTTTCCTCCAAAGTGTGTGTGGTCTGGTGGACAGAGACGGTTGGGCTGGGATGGTGCTGCCAGGCATCCCTTCCACTTCCTGGGACCTCACGGCCTGGAGCTGGGGTGGCCGGGGTGGCTGCAGGCCTCGACGAGGAGAGTTTCTTCCTTGCTGTTGCCTCAGGCTCAGAAGGAGAAAGAAGCCTGTACGCTGCCATGCGCCATCAGGAATTATGTGGTAGCTGCTTGGAAAGCCCCTGGAATGGATGGTTCTCCCAGATCTCCCTCTCCTCCCGCACGGTTCAGCGGGACCTGTGCGCATGCTGACATTAGGAGGTGGGCTGATGGGACCTACCCCCAACAGAGTTCAGACGTGACCTGTGGGAGGCCCTGTCATGGGTCTGAGAGCCTTATAAATGCAGCAGGGCTTCCCCTGCCGGGCCTCAGCAGCCCTTCCCACAGTGTGTGCCTTGGCCTGTCCGCACAGATGCCAGGCCCGGGGCTTGCTTCCCCTGGCAGTGCAGTCTGCCAGCTCTGGTTGCTGGCCTGGGCAAAGTGCCCAGAACACCCATGTAAGCCACTTCTGTAGGGTGTGCTTCACTTAGTTTGGGGAATTTTGCTCCTGAATATAAAACAAACCAGGGGAAATTAATCTGGGGACTATCCCAAAGGGCCAGTCACGTGCAGAAAGTGACCTCATACAGGCTGTTCTTGTCAAGGTGCCGACTTTCCCTCCCACAGCCAGAGACAGTTGCTAAGTTGTTAATGAGTGACCACAGCTAAGTGAGTGCGAGTCTGTGCTCTCTGAGCTCCCACAGAGTCACTCTCCTCCAGCCCAGCTAGGAGCTTCACCTCCGGAGGGCAGACGGGTATGAGGGTGTGAGCAGTCCGGCTCCCGGGGCTTTGCAATAGAATCCGTTCAGGGTGCTGCCTCCCCCTTGGAGACAGAATTGGGAAGTGAGGCAGTGCAAACTAAAAGCCATTTGCACAGGCGGTCACCCCGAGGTTTTACCAAGCCCAGGGCCTTGTATCTAGTTGGTAACCTGGACTGGAGGGTGTGTGTGTGTGTGTGCTATTTAATTGGCTAATGAGTAAAAATTTTTTAACTTTATAGTGGCAAAATGACCTGATCGGTTAATCACTGAGCTGAGGGCAATAGCTACACAATTAGGGTCCATGGACAGTTTCAGGAATCCCTCAAAATTCTGCACAGATATGCCTTTTTCTGAGAAAAGCTCCATATATTTCACCAGATTCTCAAAACAGTTCTTGAATCAAAATGTTGATCTATACCTGCTGGTAATATATTTTTCCAGGGTGACTATCTTAATTTTAAAATGCAAAGTGTGCAAAATATTTAATTGTTGAGATAACATGCAAGAATTTCTGGATGCAGAAAGTCCAGTCTATATTATAGAATATTTTTTCTACTTTTAGCTTTAGATATTTTTCTATTTGTTATTCAAATGTTATGGCCCTGAACATATATGCATGTCTTTTTTTAATGGGGATATCTAACACTTCTAAATTTAAAATAAGCTGTTTGTTTAGCTATTCTAAATTATCATAGGCACATAGAGGCCACTTCAGTGGTGACATTTTGATATTTGGGCATTTCTTCTTGGCTGTTGCATTCCTTGTAAATGCTGCCATGACTAACAGTCTCTATTCTCTTCAATTTTTGCTGTCCAAAGTGATACTTGGTAAGTAGTTCAAGGTCTCCAATGTACTTGTAGACACTTATGAGCAGTTACAAGACACAGAACAAGTGACATGAAGCTAGCTTAAAACTAATTCTGTCTTAAGCCGCACAGTTTTACCTTATGAGAAGAATGCCAATTTTATAAACTTGTCCTCTACAAAGTCTTGTCCAGAAAGAAAACTGTCCATTAGGCCCCGTGGCTTTATCTTGTGGAGCTATTTCTTTTTCATGAAAATAAATAAGTTTAAAATTCCCAATGTGACCTGTTTATTAGATTAGGTAACTGGCCATTTGATTATGGAAGACATGGAAATTTTAGTCCCTTTGAAAGCCACCATTTGGTGCCATGGTTAGCCATTCTATGTCCCAAGTGTGACATTCCCATCATGGACCTCAGCTGAGAAGCCATTTACTAAGAAACTGCAATTCAGCTTTGCAGTGACCAGCTCAACAGAGAATATTTACCAGTGGATTGGAAAAGCATTCCAAATCCACTGTTTTCTCATTTCCTAGAGATAAAGCAAGATGGGAATTTTTCTAAAAAGGCAAAAGAAAACCAGAAATGCTGGTCAAATTGATGTTTCAACTTTTTGCAAAGCTAAAAGGAAAATCTTTCATTCTACTCAGTGTTTTAAAGTCTGATATACAAGCTTTTCCAAATTCATGGAGGACATTGGTAAAAATTAACATCCTTAAAAGGTGAACATGTTCAGCTCAAGGCAGAATTAATTTTAAACTGGCCTCTTGTGTCAAGGACACATCCTAGATAAATAATACAAAACACTATTAAGATAGTTTTCAGACCTTAAGCTAATAGTTTACAGTACATGATGAAATAGTGAACCTGCTGTTTCAACCTCATGCAATAATATGTCTCTTAGAACCAAGTACTGGAAACCAAAAGTACAGTGAATTTTTGCATATAGTGCTGACATTTTAAAACCTGCACAGCTTGGGTCCATTCCCACAGACACAGTAGGCTAAGCAAGCCCACTTTTCCCTAGGATCTCATCACTGTAGAATCTAAAATCCACTCTGGTTCCCAAAGTTACAAATTAAACCATTACACGTGTGTCTCTTGATCAAGACAGCACTGGATTCTATAGGGTATGGTAATCAGTACCTGGCTGTCAAAAAGTCTGCACTGTCCGACCCAACCATAGGGTCACAGAGGAACCAAAATTTCCTGACTCGAAGTGATGCTCCGTCTTCTAAACTTTAAATCCCTTCTCTTCTTACCATGGGATGTGTTACAGGAAACCTAAAATAAGACTAAAAACTTCTTGGGGATGAGATGGGAATCTTAGTTCTGTCACATTGCCTGAACTGAGACATTATGACAGGAAAGAATGGCAGGCAGACATGAAAATAAGAGGGGGTGACAGGCCTGGAACAGTTGGGGTTTGGGCCACAGACAGTTCTGAGGAATACTGAACATGTTTTTTTCCTCTCAACATATGGAGAAAGTAAAGTTTATGGAATGTCTTGCACCATGTGCCCTGTGGTACGGACCACCCAGGGCACAGAAACTCTTGAGGTGCCTGCCTGCACCCTCACTTAGAACAGGGACACATGAGGCACAATATGGTTTTGCAGCTGGGCCCTTCCAGAGACATATCAGGGGAAGGGCCCCATCACGGGAGCTCAAGAGGCAGGCCCTAGGGCCTCGAGAATCCTCCTCCGAAGCAGATGTAGAGCCTGATGACCGCCGAGCTGTCAGGAGTCTCTCTTGGAAGGCAGCCCATTTGCGGCTGCCTGAAACCGTGCTGATCCATTCGGAAATGATGACTCGGAAGCACCACAGCTCGGAGCTCGGGGCGTCTGGAGGTCTTCCTCCCATGCTGGACGGAGATTCTGATTCTCAGGGAAATGTAATTTCCCAAAACTCTTAAACAACTTAATCGGGAAATGTAAAATTGCATGTTGATCCACGTAAAATAGAAGGTCTTCCCGGCCCCTTTCCTCGAGGGATGGTGGGTAGGTTCTGACTCACGACTCTCCCTCGTTCTAGCTTCCCACACGCGCTGTACTTTGTTTCAGGCCGCCCAGACCTGTGACCAGCATGAACGACACCCTGTTCTCCCACTCTGTTCCCTCCTCAGGAAGTCCATTCATCACCAGGAGGTAAGCTCTAACCCTGTTATAAAGTAAGTCCTCTCTTTGATCATAACCCTTGATTTTGTGGCAAGAAAAATATTCTAATGGCAGCCAAGTATGGAATATTATGGTCAGAAACTAGTTTGTAAGTATCTGTTTTCAGTTTCATTCATTTGGATGCATTTGAAGAAAGCGGGGGTGGCTTTGGGGTGAGCGTCACATCTGGGACTCCCGCGCAGTCCCCACCCTGAGAACGTGGGTGAGTCTTAGCTCATGGGCAGCTGCTTTCAGGACACTTGGAATGGCCCATCCAAGCCAGGGAACTGGAATTTCAAGGTGCACTGGGGGATGATTGTGTCCAGTCTGAACCATCTTGTAATTTAAAGCTCCAGATATTTAAGAGCTCTCTTCTTGGTGAGCTCTGGGGTCCCTGAGACTGAAGACCAAACTCAGAAATGTAGTTTTCACATAAGTAATTTCATGGGTAATAACAAGAACTTATTTTTAAAAAGGTGGATATGTGTCCCATATCTCTGCACAAAGATGCACTTCCATGTGGGCAAAGAGCAGGTGAAGCGGGTGACTCCCTTAGAACTAGTGTGGTCAGGACGCGGGGCCAAGGCGCCACACCATTTGGCCAGAGGTCATGAACGAAGAACCAGGGAGTCACAGATGCAAGGCAGACCTCCCAGGAAGGCCGAGATGTGGGTAAAGAAAATTGGAATGAAGAATTGAACAAAAGATTTCAAATGTCTCTCAGTAGAAACAAAAAATGTTCATGTTTCATAAAATGAACACGATCAGTCTTTTTCCCTGAAGAGGTTTTGAGGCCCCAGTCTCAGTGTGACACCCTGGCACATTCTAGCTCATCTGCAAACCGTGTGACTCGGAACACTGCTGACTTTTCCCCAGTTCCTGTGAACTTCTTGCCCGTCAGCAGGAGCCCGAAATGATGATGTTCCCTTAATTCTAATTATCAGAATAAGCAGAACGTGGCAGTTAATGGTTTCTCCATCCTGTAAATTAAGCAGGTCTCCAAAAAAGTGGGAATGAGGTGACAGTTGAACTGCAGAACATCCTTTAAATACTACACTTTAGGCCCTCAGTGTGACTGTGTAAGCTCTCCTGTTCAGACCACCAGCAAACCCAACCACCTTTGCAGAAACAAAATCAACTGTAAAGCCTGGAAGAGGCACAGGCCTGCTCGTCTCTCCAGAGAAGGTCTGGCGTGCTTTAAGAAAGATGTGCTTTTATTAGGAAGCTCTGCCTTCTGCAGACACCAAGCGGAGATAGGCCCCATCCTTACTGAGGTCGTTTTGTATCATTTCAGCTCGGACGGTGCTTATGGCGGACGCGTCTAGATGGGGAACACGGCCCCCTCTGAAATGCCCTATCACACTCTGAGCTGTTCTGGGTCCTCCAGAGTGCATGATCATTTCCTTTTTTCCCACTTTCAGTCCCTTTGGAATGTTCCCTGGGACCTGCAGACACGTGGTTTAAGTCTGCCGCTCTGTCATCTTGGAGACTGGCTTCTGGTTTCTGCTTTAAGCGTCTGTTCAATAAAGCTGTACACTGCACGTCTTTCCTCGCTGAGTGGGCCTTGCTCTGTCCATGGGAGGTTTTGATGAGGTCTTGCTGTGCGACCCCTCAGTTCGGCTGAGGGGCACCGCTCATTAAGCCACGAAGCCCGCGTGGCTGCGGCACGGTCAGCGTCGCGCTGGGCTCAGCTGGCCCATGGGCCATTCCACCCCACCACTAACCCCGAGGGTGTCTAGTGGAGCCAGGCCTTCTGGGGCTTCCTGAGACCCTCTGGAGAACCCCCCCTGGAGCTGGACCTCTTAGGCTCGCCTCCCTCCTCCACTTGCTTTCCCGATTTCGTGGCCGTGCAGCAGCATGTAAATGGGAGGCTTATGTGCAAAGGGTGCCAAGCCAGATCCTCTGCTTTGGACGAGTCTCTGCTTTGATGCAGTTTGCAAGCCCCCAGGTGGTGATTTCCCAGACATGAATTAAAGAGCCTTTTGGAGTGATTTTTAGCAGAGCAGGGGAGGCCAGCTCATATTGCAGTACAGGACTTGAGAACTCACACCTTTCTGGGCCCTGGCCCGGGCCGTCTTCCCCAGGTAAGGCAGTCTGATTCCCGCCCAAGTAGAATTTCAAAACCAGTCTTGTGCTCTTTATGCTCAACTTCTGCCACTTGATAATGGGAACGGTAACCCACTGTTTACTCCTTTGTGTACACTAAGGCCGATGGAAACCCTTCATGCCAAAAGTAGGCATAAATGAAAGGTCCTATTCTTCTTACGACTGGGACTGAACCAAAGAAATCAGACCTAGAGCGCCAGTCTCACCCCTACACCACCCCCACGGCCCCTTTTAAAATCAGATAAAACCTGAAACCTGAGCAAGCCAGGAATGGTGCTGGTCAGTGCTAAGGGAGCATTAAGAGAGTAGGGAAGTTTGCTGTGCAGATATTTCATTCAGCCTGAGTTTTGGGGCTTCTGTATTGTGACCTTTCTTGGGAAGATAAAGCAGAATGAGGATGAATTGAAATCGCCACTCTGGAGACCTCACTACACAGTCCCCTTGCCCCTTCAAAGCATGCCACTGTGGCCCCCGGAGGGCATGAGGGTGCACCTTTGAAGTCTTGACCCCAAGTGATCTCCTCACACAGATTTACAGGCGTGTAACTCTGGGTACCACCACTGTCTCCCACAGCTCCTATTCTTTTACCCATTTCTAACTAGATACTGGATTCAGCTTTCCCTTACTTAAAAGAAAAGAGGGAATGCTCAGAAGCTCCCCTTAATCCTCTGAAGTCTCTGCATGCGAGCCATCAAGTGCATGCACACATTCACTGCCAGTTACCAATTAAGTACAATGTGGATCAAAAAACACAATTCACAGACTGATTCACCTCACTCATTTTCTTCATCATAATGTTCATAAACCTAGGTTATTTCCTTACAAATGCATGAATTTATAGGACATGGCCGCATCAATGGAGATCTGTCATCACTAGGAGAAGAGCCCCGAGGGCTTTGGTGGCGGGCGGCAGCGCTGAGGCCGTGAAGGGCAGCCTTCCCGCCAGAGCACTGGCCCACACTCCCTTGGTGAGAACTTAATCATCTTGCCCAAACTATTGCCTCATTTATGTGAGAGACCTAACCTAAGCAGTCCTTTCTTATGTAAAATGAGTTCCTTTAATTATGGCCATCTTCTTCTTTAGTCAAAATAAGAGCATTCTGAATGTTTGAAGGTCTAGACTCTTAGCTGCAATTTTAGGAACATCTCTCCAAGGTTTTGGGGGTATCCCATAGACGCGGGCTCTAAAGCAGGACCACTCACAAAGGGAATCACTTCGGCTCTCATACACAGCACACAGCCCGTTCTTCCCACCCTCCCAAGCGTCAGAAGATTTCTTAGGATTAAAAGAGTGTGTTAAACACAGTCCAATATCCTGTTTTCTGGTTTGTCACAATAACATGTGGTTAGTTATTAATACTGTATTTGGGCTCAGTAATGTGTATGGGAAGGCATACCGCCCACCCCAAACACCCCCAAATCCTAGTTCTCCCCAGTGGAGTAGCATTTGTGAGTTATTTTTGTTGGTTGATTGGCTTGGGTTTTTAACCCCCGAAAGGCTAATTCTTCAAAGACTTTGCCTGCCCCAAGATTCTTTACCTAATAACTCAGATTTTTAATCTGATAAAATGTTCAAAGTAAATTTGGGCATTTATAGTGTGGTAATTAAAAGTTAATAAAGTTAAATCAAGGTGTTGAATTCATCCTTCACTTCTGAAAATCAAAGTTTTCTCCATGATTAATTTGTCTAAGATCAAAGCCCATTCCTCTTCAGTAAGGAAAATAGATACATTTATAAGTAAACAACCCTGAAGATTTCTTCACTCCTTTTTACACTTTCTGGGCATGTTGTCTGAAATTTCATGAAATTTGAAATAATCACTCTCTGCAGACCATGCTTTATTCCATGTAGACCCAGAGCTCCACTAACGTGCTAGATTTTTTTTTCAAACCTGAATTAAACTGGTCTTTACACAAAGCTCCCCTTCCACACTAAAACTTTAGAGCATAATTAAAGCTGCAGTCACCCCTCTGCTTCACTTCGATAAGACTTCTTCCCTTACTAGAGCTGTTTCAGCTATCCATGCATGCCTTGCACCCAGCAAACTTTTCTAGAGGCACTCAGTAAAACTACAGCTAATACAGCTTGGTGACATCGGGGGGGGAGGGGGCACACATCAAGTGTGGTGAGTCAGATATGACCTACGAATTATTATTTCTTCTGTGGTCCTTGCTTAAGATGGTTCGACTTTCACACCAGCCTGAATTAATGACAACTAATTTTCCCACCGAGACACTGAGCTGTTTTTTAGCTTGTTCTCAGGTTTGCATGAAAGACATTTTGTGTTACAGATATAAGATATTGGAAGCCAAAAAGGGAGAGGGAAACAGAATTTTTCCAGCAATTCTCTCTTGACAAAACTGACTGGTGGACTCTTTTTATTGTACTTAAGTTAGTTTGATGAACTTGAAGCAGATTTTATTCTCAACTAACAGTTATTTGAGGAAGGAGATGACTTTATAATAAGTCATTCTTCAAAAGTCCAAACACCACACGTTTATCAATTATTTAAAATCAATACAAATGAAAATATGTTTTTAATTTGCCATGCTTCAAATATTTTCCATTTGACATTGTGATAGTAATTATTCCATGTGATGTAATTTGTTTATATAATACTGTTGCTCTGTGAGACTGCATCCAGGAACTTTATTTAAATCCTTTTATTTTCATGTTCAATGAAAGAAAACAAATTTTTGACCAGAACTAATGCAGTAATATAGCACAAACAGAAGATTTAAACCTATATCTCAGATTTAAGCAAAAAGGAGCATTTGTGTGTGGCTTCATTACCTTAGAAGACTCCAAAAATGTTTGTACTTAAGCAAAAATACTGGCCTCACTTGTCACCCTTCAAAACTACAGGGTGAGTTTTAAATAAATATGAAATATTTTGAAATCATTTTACCTTTCCAGAACCCATCATGTGTATGAGTGTGTGTGTGTGCAAATTTTGGAGGAAGGCCATTTATCTTTAAATAGATGCTAATTTTCAGGTCTAAAAAAGGAATAGTGAGAAAAGAGAGATGTTTTTAGAGAAAAATAGACTAAAGGAGCATTCCCTGGCTCTTCTTCCAGCAGAACATAGAAACTTCAGAATGGACGTTGTCATGCCCTCTGGGTGTGATTGTCAGCACCCGTTGACGAGAGTGTGTGCGAAGGGTGTGCTGACGCTTATGAACTGGCGAGGGTCTGGGGCAGGACAGTGACTGGGAAGAAGCTGTGCGCATGCGCTTTGGGGATGGTAGCCTTGCTTTCTCTTTGGGACCTAGATTAGAAAACATTAATCACCCACGGCCACAAGGAGCCCTGATGTTCCCAGATGAGCAGAGGTTAAAGGAAGAATGTGTTTCAAGTTGAGGCATGCGCAGGAGGAAGCTTCTGGAAAGCCGTGGTTGAGCCCAAACACACTGACTGGCCATAGGCACTAATTTCTTGGTGTGAACGCCAGATCCCAGGCCTTGGTGAATCGGAAATATCACCTAACTTCTCCACACAAACTGCCAGACTACAAAATGAAAGTTCAAAAATCTGAAACATCCTATAAAATGTCGTGGGGATACATTGCTTTGAAGAAATGATAATCTGCATATTGCCACTATCTCCATAGCAACTCAGGAGGAAACTTTCTCACTTTGCTTGCCTTCTTCCAGCTCCTTGGGAGCTGCCGAGGAAATCTGGAGAAGGTACTGCGTATGAAAAGTCTCAAGTCTTGAAAAGACTCAAATTTTAATGAAATTTGCCTCCTGGTCAAGTCTAAGTTCTTGATCCATTCCATTTAAAAAGTGGCTTTTTTTCTTCTTCATCGTGAGCTTGGTTCCTCTGCCCATGGTCACAGTTTTTGGCTTCTCAGAAGTAAGTGATGAGAAGACTTTGAGGCTAGTTCTACGAGGTACAGAAGCTCGTGTGCACTGAGTGCCCCAAGTCAGGAATGCTCTAGGCACGGATACTCTGAGCTGCAGCAAAAATGAAATAAGTGGTTTATTTCCACACACTCCTAAATGCAGGTAATGGAATTCCCATATTTTCCAAGAGCTGGTTTTCCCAAAAATTCATGCAGGAAGGGAAAGGAACATGAAAAGAACATGAATGATTCCTTCAAACAAGCATTGGGAAGGGCCTGATGCAGAGAAAATGGAAGAGATGTACACGGAACACCGCTCATCCCTCGGAAGGAGGAAGGGATTTAGGAAGAAGGAAGAAAAAGTAGGTGGTCAGACGTGGAGAAAAATGGGGTAGAGGAAGGAGAGAGGGGCCCAGAGGGCCGGAGCGAGAGTACAGGCCACCGAAGGAAGATCGGGGTGGCTGCCCCTCCTGCCCAGCACCGGAGGGCTGTGCCTCAGGGTCCGAGGGCCTCCACCCACCCACCGTGGTGGCTGGTGTCCAAGACCCCGGGCCTCGCGGGGGCCCCTCAGAGATGCTGTGCTCACCCTCCCTTTCCTCTCGTGTGTCGAGCATCAGAGGTCGTGTCTGTGTGATTATAAGGAAATAGCGCCCCGATTTCTGGGATTCAAGAGGCAAAAAGCGATAACCAGGCAGTTTAGTTCGGAGAGAAGAATCACTGATAGTTCTCAAGTTCGAGTGGTTTTGCCGAGACCGATCATATGGTAGGCATGGCTTTCATGAATTATGAAAAACTGGGGAGCGTCATGGGCCACAGGGCATAATTACTGGGTAATGGGTACAGCGGGATACGGGGGTGTCACAGGCCGCA
>JAQQAC010015530.1:266847-377374 GCA_029783875.1 Phataginus tricuspis | reverse complement strand
TCACAGGCCGCAGGGCGTAGTTACTGGGTAATGGGTACAGCGGGATATGCTTTGGAACGTGGCTTGGACGCTGGGTTGGTGGGTGATGGGAAAATGCCCACTGGGATGGCAGAAAGTGGGCAGATTCCCAGCTTAGACGGTGGAGGTCATTATGCTGAAAAAAAAATCATTAGGTCCATCAGGAAAGTAAATTTTCCTAGAACATCTATCACCTCATTTTTAAGGTCAGTTTTATGTGTGCAGCTGTACTTCGAAAGTGCAGCAACCCTTTGTGATGGATCCGTTCCTGAAAAGCGGGACAGCACCTGCATTCGCTGAACATGAGTACTCTCTCCTAGTCATTTTTATCTATAAATCAAATTTGATTTTGAATTTACTAAACCTCACTATTCATGGAGTCTTGTAGTAGATGCCATTATAAAACAAGAAGTCTGATTTTAATGTGCATAATTCTAATGTATTAATTTACAAATTTCTATTTGTGTGCTTCATGGTCTGAAAGAGTGGTACTCTGTAGTAAATCCTTAAAATGTGTACAGTTTTTTAAATTTAACTACTTTATAGGCCATCCTAATAGATATATAAAGTATTTATATATATATATATAAAAGATATTCATATATTTATATATATAAAAGATTTAGAACTTCTCAAAAAGTTGATACATTTTTTGTTAAACTTCATAATTTCAATCCCAGTAATTAAAATTTGGTATTCAAAGTAGGACAATCAATTTTTGTATTCTCCATGAAGGCGAGAACGGGGGCATAGTTTAGGAAGACGAGCGTTGCACAGGAAATTCTCAACCCTTTAAGCACATTACAAGTACAAATGTAGTATTTCGAATTAACACCGTTTTCCAGGGAAGCTCAGTAGATCTCGGGTGACTGACTTGACCACACTTTGTTATTTATATTTGTCCTTTTATAAAGCTGTATTTTAAACTTTTAAAACTGCCATTTAAATCACTAAGTAAAATGAGTGTTCCTCCTAGTGAATCTGAAATCATAAGAACTTGCTTATTGATGGGACCAGTTATAGGCATAAGAGTATGAATTTATATTTATAAAGCTCAAAGGCTTATTTTTCTGATCCTCTGAAAGTTTTCTTGGCAGTCTCGCAGCCAAGTCCCGGGCGCCTGCGCCTCCACGGTATAGCCTCTCTAATACAGCCTCTAACGAGGGAATTTAAGCCTCTCTTCAGCACAGAAATTTGGTGAATATAAAGGCGAGGCTGGAGAAGCAAACTTCTTGAACGGGATGTAAAGGCGGAAAGGACTTAGTGAACCGCCGGGTCGTCTGTACGACAATCCGCAGTGACTGCTGAGTACATCTTCATGATGTTTGGCGCGTGCGATGGCTTTGTGAAGCAAAGAGCAGAGGCCAAGTCTGGGCTCCCGGAGGCTTGTGTGGCTGTGACTGTGGTTCCCATACCAGGTTTCCACTTCTGGTTCAGCTCTGTGGAAATCGGAAGCATCCCGAGCTCCTCGCAGTGACAAGGGAGGTGTCTGAGCGGAGCTCGGGTGTGGCCCTGGCGTGCCCACTGCAGTCCTGCCCTGCAGCGCACTGCTGGGTTTATGCTCTTATTGGCTTTTCCTGTCTCACTGACTAGCTCTCCTCCCAAGGACACTGACAGAGAGCAGAGCAAACTGCTGGCTAGGGCTGTGCCAGCTTTTCTGAAGGGCAAAGGGTAAGTCAAAGCTGGAGTGCACTCAAACCTCGAATTAACTGGACTAAACATGCAGGCTTGTGCCGGAAATGCTGTGTGTGAGCCCGTCTGTGCCCTGGAGGGGGTCTGTCTGCGGTCACCCATTAACAGCACGGGCAGGTATGTCGAGCACATCCATCTGTGTCGCTCACTTGTCCTGGCTTCCTTCCCTCTTAAGTGACTAAGCTTCAGATTTGATTTTCCAAAGGACACTTAATCTTTGCTTGCAGCCCATTTCAGTGTGCTTATTGTACAGATGAATTACTTGGCCTTAGTGGTTTGGAGAATGCAAACCTGTTTTCTTAAAAGTTCCTTCACCTAAACAGAAGCCTTTACTTTTAAAGTTAGTGAAATGGAATTGTGAATTTCATTGCTTGGATTTTGCTGTGATTTTCATAGACCATCACTTATTTTCCCTTACTTGCTTGCTTTTCTAAATGCCTTTTTTACCACAAACCCACTGCTGTCTGCCTCTCCAACCAACACCCTTCCTTCCCCCCCCCCGCCCCGGTTTCAGGACACAGTACAGTCTGAACGTGGCAGACAGGCTAGCTGATGAACACGTTCTCATCGGGATGTATGTCAACATGATCCGGAACAGCCCCTCATGGTTAGTGTGGGTCTGCCTGCCTGATTGTCCTTTGAGAGGACAGTCTGGTCTCTTGACAACCAGTCTCAGTGCTGAGCAAAGCCACCGGGTGCCAGAGGTGTCACTCAGACACTTTTTAATTCAACAGAAACATCTTTTGTGATGTTAGTTTTGGATACATAGAATTGTTGGGGAGGAAAAGGTGTCCTCTACCGTTCAAGGTTCTTCCAGGTAGTCTAAGAATTAAATAGACATGAGGCAGATTTACAGGAGAAAGTGAAACAGAAGTTTAATTACACGCCTACCTCATGCGTACATGGGACTGACTCAGGAAAAATGAATAGTTCCCCAAAAAGTTAAGGCATCGCCTTAAATACCATCTTCAGCTAAAGACGAAAGATGCTGGGGGCTGGGAGTCACTTATGGGGTGTTTCCAGTCAACAAGGGGGAGGTCACGCAGGTGTCAGTCTTTACCTTCTCCTTTGGTAAGAGAGTCTGGAGATTTAGGTCACCCTTCTTGGTACAGCAGGGAGTCACCCTTACAAATGGAGATTCCCTTATGCATGTAAATGACTCTTACAAAAAAGGGGCTTCCTTCTGCAGTTTCTTAAAAATAACCAGCATGCCAATGAGACATATCTTGAGGTGGCCAAATTTTGCTCCCCTACAAAAGCCGTACCCTTGTTTTTATCACAGCTGAAGGGGAAACTCGTGTAAATGGTGCTGTGCTCAGTAGCATTCCAGTGGGCACAGGACTTTGGGTCCCCCTTATCAAACTGCCGCAAAATGGTGATGTGATGGAAGAATGTCTCTCCTTTCAAGGGCCTGATGTCTCTGCTGATTTGGACAACAATGCTCCACTTGGTTACCTGAAAAAGAGGAAGGGGATGGGGTGGGACCATGCTGTGTAAATCATTCCCTTGATGATAATAGGAGAAATTGTCTTTCAACTTTTCTCTTACTTAAGTATTTCTGGGCAGCCGTCCTGATAAAACTCACTTTCAAGTCCAAGAAATGCAAAGCTTGCTTTCAGGTGCGTGCAAATCCAGACAGCCCTGTGCGTGAGGATAAGGTGTCCACACAGTCATTCTCCTTCCACGTTAAGTGTGACATACGAGAGTCCTCCCACTGGTTAAAGTTACTTGCTTTTAATAATGTACATTTGCAATTTGAATGAAAATAAATGGATAGGCTACATATTTATCATATGGTTTGGCCTAGTTTATTCTATTGTTTTACAATCGTGTTTAGCAAACCAGTTCCTTAGAAATAATTTTCTCTGAAGGAAGGAATTTTTTGCAGTTATAACTATTATGTTAGCCAGTGGATTCAGTTCCCTTTAAAATAGCTCCTTTTCCTCCAGAAAACATCCTATAAGCATGTAGTGGCCATCACTCAGTCCTTGTCCCCCTCCCACTGGGTATTGTTAGCCATATATTTGTTTCTAGAACTCTCCTCCCTTGACTGTTTCCTGTTTCTGATGCCTTGAAACTAATTTTACAAAAATTAGCCTCTGAGATGTGTTTAGGTGCTACACCGATGAGCATTATTTGTTTTAATAGTTAGGTTGTTGGGAAATCCAGCCCAGGGAGAGCTTCCTGCATAGGGTGAGACCTCAGCTGGGGAGAGGGCTCTTGACTCTGATGGAGAAAGAATTCACGAGCAGGTGGAACAGGTGCAAGGAGCAGTGTAATAAGGTGAAAGCATGCACTCGAGGGGGGGTGCAGGCGGGCTCCAGGGGGGGAATATTCACTGGGATGGGTGGAGTTTTCTCGAAATAGGGAGGGAGTTCCCGGGAAATAGCGTGATGCCCTCTTTTTGTCCTTTGATGTTCTGCCCAAGGGGTGTGATTTTAGCATGTTAATCAGCCTATGATGTTCTCTGAGATGCAGTCAGGGTCCACTTCTCCATGTTGGAACCAGTCAGTTTTGCCGGTCTGGTATCTACACCCTCCCTTCCCACATCCCAGAGAACAGTTTACACTAATGTTTAGGGTATAAACAAGCATCTAACCAAATGTAAACATGTGCCAGTGTCCCCAAGCCCCTTCTCTGTTCATGGCTGGCTATCTGTAACAGTTACATATTTATCTTAATTAGTATTTTTTAAAATACATAACCAGCACACTAATTTCATTTTATACCATATTCTACTCTTTAAGGAGATAAAAGTGCAGTCTTCAGCTAACCCCATTTCTTTGTTCAAAGCTTCCAGGCTTGTAGATCAAACAGGTCCTCTTCTTTCTCACATCTCAGACTCTCAAAATTACCCGTGGGAAGAGTGATTGCTTTAATCTTATTCCGAATGAGTTTGGTTCCCCAATGTTATATGGTAGCTAAAACAACAGAACTAAATAGAATTACCAAAAAAAAAAACAACCAACAAAAATCTATATTGGTAGTCCTCAAAGAAGAATACAGCCCATAAAGAGTTAGTCACGTCTGAAGGCAGTGATATATAATTTCGCCCTGAGTCCTCTGCCCCATAATTCTGAGCAAATTCCTGTTATTTCTACCACTCTTTTTTGATTGTTCCTAATTAAAGTTGTAACAAAGAAACCTCCAAAGAGAGTCCTTGGCGCTCCCAGCCCTCTTCCCTCCTCTAGAGGCTGACGTTTTGACGTGATGTTCATTTGAGACCATAAAACTCTCTCAGCAGAGATTGCTCGCACCTATTTAGGAAAGCTAGATGTGATACTTGTTTTGAAAACAAAACAGAATTTAAGGCAATGAAGCAGACTCTGTTTTAAAAGCTGCTGCCCTCCATGTTTCTCATGGTTTTTTTCCTGTCCTTAAAAATGTCTGACTTCTCTTTTGAATTTCTCACATTTCCTGCCCTTGGTGTTTAGATCCTAACAATTCTCTACACCTGCCAAGTGATGTAAGTATTGCAGTGACCTCGCCCACTGTTACCTTTGTAGCTGTGATGCGTTACTGTCATTCTCTGGGTAGACAAATACAGTGACAATCATGAGCCACCATTATTTTTTATTGACAGATGGTCTTATGTTGGTTTCCAGTATGCAGCACAGCAGCTCACCAGTTACCTGCACTATTAAATCCTTACCTCCACTAATGCAGTTACCATCTGTCAGCATAAGAAGTGTTATAGAATCATTGGCTATATTCTCCATGCTGCATTTCCAGCCCTTATGATTGAGAATTTTTGTGCCCCTTTATCCCCCTCACACACACCCGTTCCAACCCCTCCCCATGGTAACCACCAGTCACTTCTCAGTGTCTGTGAGTCTACTGCTGTTCTGTTCATTCTGTTTTGCTTTGTATTTATATTCCACAAATAAGTGAAATCATATGGTATTTGTCTTTCTTTACCTGGCTTATTTCACTGAGCATAATACCCTCTAGGTCCATCCATGTTGTTTCAAATGGCAGGATTTCTTTTTTTTAATAGCTGAATAATATTGCATTGTGTATATATACTGTATCTTCTGTATCTATTCCTCTACTAATGGACACTTAGGTTGCTGCCATATCTTGGCTATAGTCAATAATGAGGCAATAAGCATAGGGGTGCATATATCTTTTTGAATCATGCATTTTGTTTTCTTTGGTAAAATTCTAGCGGGTAAATTCTTTAGGTAAATTCCTAGAAGTAGAATTACTGGGTCGAATAGTATTTCTAGTTTTAGTTTTTTTGAGGAAGTTCCGTACTACTTACCGCAGGGACCACACCAATTCACATTCCCACCAACAGTGTAGGAGGGTTCCCCTTTCTCCACATCCTCACCAGCACTTGTTATTTCTTGTCTTTTGGATGGCAGCCTCTCTGACTGGTGCGAGGTGACTGCTCACTGTGGTTTTTGGTTGCATTTCCCTGATGATCAGTGATGATGAGCCACAGGTTTTTAGAGTCTTGCCTCACACTAAGCACAGTGCTCAAACTTTATCTACAAAATTACCCCCAGACACACCAGGAAACGTATCCAAGATCGTGCACAGGTCTCCTGACATGGGTCCTGGCTTTCTTCCACCCCATTCCTCGGGGCGCCTCTCTCTCTGCCCTTCGTGAGATGGCCTGCAAACAGGAACCTAATAGCTATTCTTGATCAAAAGGTTTGGTTTAGTAATTATTTGTATATGCTCCTGATTAACTCTGTGTAGGGGACCTTTTACCCTGTTTGAACTACTTATCACAATGGAAAATGGACTCGTGTAAATAGTCTGCTGCTAAATTAAAGAAACATGAATCCTTGCTGGTTCTGATGTCAGAGAAGCCAAATAAACCAGCCCAAAGGAGAAATCCTGCTGTCTTCTGATTCCGTGAAGTTTTAAAAGCCTTACAGTTTTCAGGAACCCTCCGCGGTCAGGGAGGAAGGGTAACAAAGTGCAGTGAGAGCTGTTTCTGCCCAGTGGTGCCCAGGGACCCACAGTGGTAGGCAACCCAAAGGGTAGGAAAACGCCCGGAATCGCCATCTCTAACCAGAATTACATCCTGATGCTTGACTATTCACAAGCTTCTGGTATATTTCTCTCAACTCCAGAAAGGCCCCTGTGTGAGGAGGGAGGCGTACAGTCTGTGCTCTGAGGCCGGGACCAATTGCTGCCAGGTTGACCCCCCGTCTCCTGGAACTAGGTTAGAATGTGATCTGCTTATGTTTTTCTCAACTGAAGAAATTGTTTATTTGACACCTGTTTCTGGGTTTCACGTATGAGGTATAAATCTTTTTGGCTTGCGTTTTTAAAACCCTGCGGTAGAGCCCCACTGCAGTTAGCTGACACCCGACCCCTCGTCGCGGCCAGCAGTCTGCGCGCCATGGAGCCTCCCCCAGCCCCTCTCAGCCCCGCCTCGGGCTTCTCCCGCTCAGCCTCCATACTTAGGAGCATCAGTTCCTATAAACAATTCCTAAAACTTCCCCAAGTCCATTACAGCAGTTCCTCCCCATGCCTGGAACGTCCCCCCACCTTAGCACCGCCCTCCCCTTCCACTCACGTGCACCGGCTGTGCTGCCCCAGCCTCAGATCCGCCGCGTCCCCTCCACCTGTCTCTGTGGTGACGTTCGCATATCCCATTCTTACCGTGACTGTGATCACTGCCTGGTGCGCGGTGGCCCGCAGCCTGTCTTCTCTGCGGGGCAGGGACCTTCTCGGCTCATCCGCCACCACAGCATGCACCTGGCACAAAGGTGCCCCGTTTAGATCATTAATGCAGAATACTGATAGTGTTCTAGGCATAAAATTCCCTCTCAGTCTATACAAAATCGTTAGGAGTCCTCAGAAAATCTTTTTAATAGAAAAATTAATATTTTTACTATTGAAAAAAATCACCTATTATAAATCAGCCATAAATTGAACACTTAGTGGAAGAGAATAAAGTAGGTGGAAAAGTGAAGCTTGACAGAGAGAGCGGCGGTGAACGGGGTGAAGGCCCACACCGGCTGTTCACTGAATGGGAAAAGCAGCCCGTAGGAGGCCAGAGAAGACCAAAAGTGACGTTGGGCAAGAATTTATTAAGGATTTTAATGCTCTCTGATCTCCCTCCAGTTTGTATTAGTCTGCTAAGGTTACTGTAACCTCACACTGTGTGGCTGGAACAGCAAAGTTTATTTTCTCCGGGCTCTGTAGGCTGGAAGTCCCAGACCAGGGGTCAGCCACTTGGACTCCCTGGGGTCTCTCCGTGGCCAGATGCTGCCTGCTGGCTGTGTCCTCACACGCCTTTCTCTGAACAAACATCCCCAGTTCTGTTCCTCTTCTCACCAGGACACCAGTCCCACTGGGCTAGGCCCCATGCTTCTGGCCTCACTGACCCGTAACTACCTCTTCAGGAGGCCATACTCCCAATAGGGCCGCACTCTAAGGTTCCAGGGCTTGGGGCTTCGACACAGGAACTTGGGGGAGACACAGTGCAGTCCATAGCCCACCTGAGCCCTTAATCCACTGAATTGCATGCCTTTAATACTTCTAATGTGTAGGCTAAAATTTGATTGCCCCTTTCCAGCAAATATTATGAAGAAATGTAAGTTTATTGCAGCCTTTTGAAAGAAAAAAGAAATTGTTATGTACACTCACTGAAAGTGTTCTTTTTAGATGAGTTTTTGATTCCTTGTTAACCCCACTCCTTTAGCGCCATACAATGTTGTGGGGTTAGACTTCTGAGAAAGGTGTTTCCTTAGATTTCCAGAAATAGAGACCTGACAGTGTCACACCACCAGGCATATATTTCCATTGGCTGTATTGCGCCTATGGAGATTTTCTGAGCGCTATCAGATGATAAATTGATTTTAAGATGGGTTCATTTCCATTATAGATTCTAATCCATTTTAAGTTTCCATGGAAAATAAGTGACACTCCCAGCCTGACAAGCTTATCAGTGTACATCACCAGCATAGTACTGGGCACCTGGGAGTAACTCAACATTAGTTCCTCGCTTAATTTTGAACAGCATTTAAGGCACATAGTAAGTAGATTTTAAAATCTCATTTTGTAAAACCTGTGCATTATTAAAATGGTAGAAATAAATTGATAGCTCATGGACATTCATCAATGTTGAATAGATGAGCTTCAGAATATGCTTTCTTCCAATGTTCTAAAATATAAAGAATTCAGAATGGGATATAGTCTCCTATGTTGCCTGATAAATTGTGTGAAAGGGATGTTTTGATTACAAGCTCAAGACAATCTGCAACCTTGTACTGAGGAGCCGGGTGGGAGGAGAGGAGCTGTATCGCTGGAGACTCTCCCTTTGTTTAGCAAATCAGATTGCAACCACCACCAATTACTTCCATAAAATTATTGATGCAAGTGAACTGTCTTCTTTTTGGTATAACCTAGAAAACTAACCAGTAACCAATCATATTGTCTTGAGCAAAAAGCTAATTTATAGTTGAGGAGGTGATGGTGCAAAACATGGTCAGACCAAGACAGCATCACCCGCTTCTTAGAGGTGAGAGTAAAGAGAGACTGTCACAGGGTCTGGCCAGGTGTCCTGGCTGCTGTAAAGGGAAACTGAGGCCCAGAGCAGGTAAGTGACTGCCCAGAGTCACACTGTAAGTGAGACTGGAAATGGTCCAGTCCACCCTCTTCTGTGGCATCACCACCAGCTATTCACTCCTGAGAGTCAGCATTTCTTCTCAGAGAGCTTTCAGAGGACATCTGCTTTCCTGATCTTTAAAATGAGAACCAGAAGAGAATTTGTTGCGATTGGAGGTGGGCAGGATCTGATGGTGACAAATGTGAGTGATAAATGGTGGTGACATATGATGACATTTCTATGAACTTTAGTGCCTATGCCAAGCAGATTGGGAATCTGTATGCAGCGATAGAGATGTTAAAGTACAGTGTCTTTTCTGTATTATTCTGATTTTCTCAAGTGTTGAGGATTCATGCAGAGCCAAGAAGGGTATAGAAGCTGTAGGCCAAAGGCCAAGATATTGCAAGCCTGTGAGAGCTGACCTTTATTACCATTATCCATTCTTTCGTCCAACCAATTCTTAGGTAGTTCCTGCTGTGTTCCAAGCACTGTGCTAAACACTTAAGATCTAATGATGAAAAGATTGAACCAATATGCCCTTTAGTGAAGGATAAAGACAAAGGAAAAGGTAGTTAAAATGCCAGGCCATGCAGTGCAGAACCCCGTGGAACCCACGAGGGGAAAGAACCGGAAGTGGGCCTGGCACGCATGGGTGGGAAATGGCAGCTAATGCCAGCAGCAGGATGAAGAGGAATCAGCCAGAAGGGGGTGGGTGGAGGAGGCAAAGCCTGTGGTCCATTTGAGGAATTTAACTGCTGTGACGCTGCAAGAGTAACCAAGCGAGGGATGAAGCTAGATTGTGAAGGACGTTGTAAGTCTTATTTAAGAGGTGGAAAAATGAGAACCTACTGAAGAATTCTGTGCATAGGAATGTGACAGCCAACCTCATTTTTAAAGGATCACTGACTACAGAAGATAGAGAACGAATAGGATGGGAAAAATGTCTGACATCAAGGCAACCTGATGAGGGTTTGACACGGATTCAGGATCCGCAGATCAGGCATCTGTGGCCTGGAGCACATCAGCGACGGTTGGAACAGAAGGAAATGGAGCGACTGGATCATTTGCAGGAGGTGGGATGCTGCGCTTCGGCAGACTGTGTGACATGGCTGTAAAGCCAGGGTCTCGGAAAGGAGTCTGAAGGCTTCTCTATGGAGAAGACATTATTATGAAAGCTTTTATTATTTTTATCCAGGAAGATTGCCATCTCATGATGTCCTGTCTTGGACCTTTAAGCTAGTCGTTAAGGAGCCAGCTGTTGAAGCTTTGAGAGTTAGTTCATCTCCCTCCTCATTCCTTAGTCCTATAAAATCACTTCTGGCCCCCAACCGCTGTGTCCTTTACACCCGGCTCTCTTCTGCTCTCTGATTCCTAAAGGCCTGCAGAGGGCTCTGTTCTCATAGCATTTTGCTCTCAACCAACTGCAAAAGATAGAAAGTATCCTGATAAAGGGACTCCACTTCAGTGCTAGTTAGTAACCTTCCCAGGCAGTATTCCTCCTGTTAGCTATTTGCATTTTAATAGAGTAGTTCATGAAGCCAATGACCTTTATAGTCTCTACCAATTAAATTCCTGTCACCATTCAGACCAATGGAAGAAATATTGAGAGAAAACATGGAATTATTCCTGGCGCCCTTTGGACCACATTATTATTTGGTTGACTTCCCACCTTGGAAGTCAGAACAGGCCTGCTGAGAAACCAAAGAAATATGGCCAAACTGAGTCCAGAAATGTTTGCTAGGTCACAAGTCAGCAAGCCCTGCTTAGCTGGGGCCACCTGAGTTTCCTAGAATGTCATTTGAAATCACTAGCAACAGAGACTGGCCACATACTTAAGGTAGAAAGAGGAGAGCTTTCCGAATGACAGATGTCCCCACTCTGAAGTGCATCTACAAGGCAGCCACTTTTTTATTCATCATGGTCTGGTGGCAAGATTGCTGATTTTAATATCTAGAAATTAATAGCCAAGGGTAGAGAAAGTGTTAGCATTGGTATTTCTGTAATGATTTAGGGATTATGGGCCATTCATTTTCAACTATTTGTAATTGAAGTCTTGAAATAATGGAATTTACCAGAAGAATGCTTCATTCACCCTGGTATAATTTGAACATACTGAAATGGCACATGTGAGCATAAATCATGCAGGTGCAGGACGGCTAATATACCCCCATCCCATTCACTCAGCCAGTGGAGGAAAGGTGTGGACATGAGTTACAGCTTACTAGACAGATTCCTGTAACTTCACTGCTTAAATTTCCAGGACTCCTTTTATGTACCTTCATCCTACTTATACTGGCTGGTCATTTTATCATGAGGATTTTTTTATCAAGTTTTTTTATTATTATTTATTTATCAGAATACTCACAAATGTTTTTGACGAAGTCACTTTCAGGCAGACAAACAGATTGTCCTGGGCTTGAAGCAGTGGCCCTGTGTCTGTACAAACTCTGTTGAATTAGGCATACGGTCTCTAAATCACCAGCCAGACATGATAAAATTAAGACCAGTTGTTCCTCCATGGAGTAGTTTTACATTTAAAGCAAAGACATTCTCCTTTTTAGAGCTGTAACAAGAAATTTAATTACTATTTTTAACTGCTGCAGAGCACAGACATTGCATTTCAAGGACAAACATCTGGCTTAAAGGCACCATTTTCCAGTACCAATTCCTGTTGCTATTAGAATTATCCTTTTACTCCAATTGTATGCTGTTTGAAATCTCAGTCCTCAGGGCTTGGTGCTACACATATGTGAGCCTGGAACCCTAGAACTTTCTGTCTTAGGGAGTGTTTATGAAATATCATACATACTACATGGATATCATTTAACTACTCATGTAAAATCATCTCGTTTGTATGGTTTATATTTGGGATTCATCTCACATGTTTAGATTTTCCATTATATTTTCAAGCCCTGCTAAGTCCTTGCTACTCAAAGTGTTGTGTTTAAGTAGCAAGGACCAGCACTATCAACATATATTGAAAGCTTGTTAGAAATGCAGATTCTCAGGTCCCATCCCCCGCTAACCCCAACTCCCACTACAGAACCAGAAGCTGCATTTTCACACAATCCATAAGTGATACGTACGCATACTAAAGTTTGAGAAGCTCTGGTAGGTGTTGGATTTTGAAGGAGACAAGAATCATTAATGAATCTGAACAGGTTACTTAAGTTAAGCAATAACATTGTATTAACATTTTAGGGCATTTAATGTGTTCTAGGCATGATACTATCTTGATGCATTTTACACGTATTATCTCATTTGGTCAGAAGGAAAAAGAAGACTTGGTAAATGGAAAAATTCGGGAATATTCTGGGTAGTTACCATGTCCCAGAGGAAAGGGTTAAACCTAGAGTGGAAGTGTTTGGACAGGAATGGGGTGCGTGCATGGTTTAGCATGTGAACATATACATGTACAGTTTACATATATGAGGAGTATAAAGTAGAGCAGAGATAGTGAGACAGGAATGTCTTCCAAATGACAGTAAAAAATGCTGCATAGTGGATTCAGCCAGCCAGGGAAGAGCTATTTGGAAGTGGCATAGTTAATATTCTGAAAACCCATGATTTTCACTCATCTTCTCACTTCAGAACAAAGGTTAAAAGACTACGTTGCATGTTTACTTTATATGTAATTTTACCTATAAATAATGTAAATGGATGTTACTTTATATGGATAAAAGTCTTTGCAATGGATAATTCTTGTAACCTTAATATTGGCACAGGAATGTGTTGTTTTTAATGTACAATCCTGAATATTTTTTTCTTAAGAAATAGGCTTAAGTGTAAGAGCCAGTGGAGAATACAAGCATATTTAGAGATGAGAAGAACTAGTTCCTTGTCTTGCTTCTGACCTGATACCATAATAATTGATAATCCAAACTCTGACCATGAGATTAGTGTTACTAATATATTCCACAGAATTTTTCTTAATGGCACCCAAAACTTAATCTTGGGTGAAGGAACTTCTGAAATATGGGACAGTTGATAATGCTTGTATTTGCATTACTATTTTAGGAGCTCTGATCATCTTTATTGTAGTATGAACAATTTATATAAGTTTATAGGAGATACTGTACAGTCCCATTAATATCATTACAAACCACTGTTATAATCCACATTTCTGGAAGTAAATATAAAATGTCAAGGTACTGGGTACAAGTATTACCGATGAGAATCATGCTGGTTACCTATTGCTATGCAAGGATTACCCAAACACTTAGCAGCTTAAACAATAAGCGTTCATTAGCCCACAGGAGGTCAGGCATCAGGTTTACTTTTGCTAGGAGCCTGTGGCTCGGACATTGAGGAGGTTGGGGTCAGGTTGTCAGCTGGGGCTGGGACCCCATCTGAAGGCTCTCCCGTGGGGCTTCACCCCCAAGCCTGCACTGCCTCCTCTCGGGGACTTTCCATGGGCTGCCTTATGGCTGGACAGCTAGCATCCCACAGAGTCAGCAATCCGGAGGAGCTCAAGGTGGAAGCCATGGTCCCACGTAACTTCACGTTGGGGGCGGCATTTGATTACTTCTGCCTATTCTGTTCCTTAGAATCAAGTCAGTAGGTTCTGCCCTTGCTAAAGGGAGAGGATTACACATAGCTGTGCCTACCAGCAGGTGGGGGCCACTGCAGATGGACCACAGATATTTTTTCCCACTTTGAGTCCATATTTTCTGACATGACTATTTAGGACATGTATCATTTGTGTAATAAGCAAAAATGTTAAAGTTAAAAAATTAAAGAGAAAATATACTTTTATCAGAAATGTTACCAGGAAAAGTCACTCCTCTTCGGAGCTTTCTTAGTGAGACAGTTGAACTGACTGAATACAGGATGTGTTAACGACCTTCCCGGCCACTATCAGATCATGTCATGAGTCCAGGTCTGAGATAATTAACCTAACGGTCTTGTATAGCTATGAAATCTTTGCACTGAAAAACTGGAAAACTGCAGCCCTGATGTTGCTGTGGACACACTGGTCTTTCTCACTGCCTGACCATCTCCTTGCTCTGCCCCCACAGCATGCTGGACGAAGAGCACAGGCTGATCGCCAGGTACGCAGCGAGGCTGGCAGCGCAGTCCTCCTCCTCTGTAAGTTGTCTGAGTGGGAAGATGTCATGTTCATGGTTATCCTGACAGTACGGTTGGCGTTACACCAGCAGAGCTGGAGCATTTCACTGTATGGCCTGTAAGACCCAGGAATGGCCTTGCCATCCACTACTTCCTTTTTCACTGCTCAGTTCCCATTTCAGTATGGACAGATCATGGCCTGAGCTACTCCGCCACCACACTGCTGAGCCAGCCCAATACCTGATCCCTCTGGGTGGTTCCTGACCCCAGGGTATAAAGAGCAAGGAATGACTCCAGGCCACAATGGGCTCAGATAAGTTTCTACTGACAACAGCAAGTAAAACATACACAAGAAAGACAATAGTTATATAATGATGTCAGAAAGAAAAACCTGAATCACAGGTCAAAGATGCCACCTGCCCTGCGTAGCAGTAGAAAGCTATCTAGGATATAAAATGTAGGACCTCCAAATTCTTCTTTAGCACCACAGATCATTTCTTTGTTGGAAGAAATGTTAATTAAAAAGCAGGCTGAGTTTTCATATCTTTGGCCTTAGACAATCATTTTTTCAAGTTTGGTATTCTTTGGTAGAGAGATTAGTTGTGATTTTTTTTAATTTGTTTTAAAAACAATAAATATTAACATTAAGTAATACCTACCCAGTATTGTAGGACAAAGAAAGCAAGGCACAGAGAAGTATACGTAATATGACCCTGTGTTTGTAAAACAGTGACAAATCACTGCTTGACTAAATGCACATATATGCATGTATGATATATGTATATATATATGTACTATATTAACATTTAACATCACCTTCACCATATACATATATGTGCACTTAGCCAAGGGTTATTTTGTATATATACATATATATAACTCATTAAGAGTTAATTTGTGTACACACACACACACACACACATATAATTAAGTAAGAATGAAGAGAACCATACACCAGTTGTTAAAGCTGGACTAGGTTGCATGACTAGAAATTCTGAGCTGGTGGTATGAATATACAGGAAGTATATATGTATATTATATAATTCTATATTCATATAGGGAGGAATTATATTGTGAAATTATGTGTATGAATAGTGAAATGCTAAAAGCATGTTGAGCAAAAGAAGAAGTCATATCAACTCTGACTTGAAAACTAGGAAATGTTTGTGCATCACAGTGATTGAACAGTGATTCTGCAGAAAGTGCTCTAAAAACAGTGAAGTATTCTTATGCCCGCCTATATCGAGAGGACAGTTGCAGTGGGGACAACATGGCAAGAATGAAACAGCTCCCCAAAGACTTAAGTCAGAAAGCTAAGAAACTCCTCCTCCTGCACTCGGCGTATTTGCCTGCTAGGGAATTCCACCTGCTCCACTGCAGGGATGTGCTCCAGATCCACAAAAAAGTTGGTCCTTAGCAAAGGAACAGCAATTTGATTTTATGTATTGGCTTTTTTGGTTTGATAGACGGTTTCTTCTTTCTTGTCTGCATATTCATGATTCCTGTCTTCTCAACCATGTGGGTTCCCATTCCCCACTGTTAAATAACATAAACCACATATTTTACAGCAGCCGGCTCAGCAGAGAAGTGTTCCAGACATCGCCTTCACCATCGATGCAAATAAGCAACAGAGGCAGCTGATCGCAGAACTAGAAAATAAGAACAGGTAAGTCTTTAGACATACTGACTTTTTTATCAAAGTGTGTCTTCATTGATAACCTGTAGTCATGCTTTAAAATCCAGGTGTGTCACCCTGTATGACATCTAAAGGACATCTAGAGTCAGTGATGCTGGCTCCTGAGAGGCTGGTATTCCAATGTTTAGATCTTCAGAAGCTTTATGAGAAAACATATTTAGAGCTCAGAGATGCTGATGCAATCAGCATTCTACGTCTACACAGTCTCCTCTCCTTTTTACCGACACTGGTTTCTGCTACAGCGCTGGCTGAGGCCTCCGGGCCCTCCTGAGCACGAGGAGGGGAGGATCTCTGCCATGCAGAGACACTTAGAAGGCTCTCCAGGTGGGGTCCCTGTGAGGACCCCGGGCTCAGAGAGGCAGCTGGGCTGACACCACTATCACCCAGTTGTTCAAGCCAACTATTTCCCCGTCCAGCCCATCAGCAGGGCTTCAATTCAGTGCATATCAATTCATAGCTACCCCGCAGCATAGCTCAAGACCTTCCACTCCTCCTCCACCATCACCACCCAGTCCAACCTGTCATTTTATAAAACATAAGTCATAGCGTGATAGTTCCGATTTGGAACCCTCTGCAGGCTTTCCGTCACACTGACTGAAGCCTGCACCCTCCCACGATGGTCTGCAAGGTCTTAGCTGACCCGACTCCTGCCTGCCTTTCCCACCAAGCTAACCTTGCCCATGACATTCCTGCCTCTTCTTTGCTTTAGAGCCTTTGAAGTCACTGTCCTCTCAGCTTAGCTGCTCCTCAGGGTCTCTGCAGGGATGGCGTTTGCTCAGATTCAGGTCTCAGCTCAAAAGGCCAACCCTCTAATCTCGTCCACTCCCTCCTGCTCCAGGAGCCGCTCTCCGACCCGTTCCGTGTGTGTGTGTGTGTGTGTGTTGACCTAACCTAATTGTATTTTGGTTTATTTCTTTGTTTATTATCCATCTTCCTTGACTTAAATGGAAGTTCTTTGAGAACAGAGGCCATGGGTTCCAGAACCATGTCTGGTATGTTTAGACAGTAAATACATATTGAGTGAGAACATGAATTTCTGAGTCGGGACCCAAACTCAATGCAGAGTGAGCCCAATACTCACACGACTCGGGCATTTCATGTCTCTCGGAAGAGCACCAGACGTCTTACCTCTTAATCCCGTTCTTAGACGCCAATGTCACTGCTGAAATCAAACTGGTATGGGGAGGGGGTGTTGTGGTGACCGTGTCCTGCCTGTAGTTTGACTTGAGAATATGGGGATAAATACGGCTGAGGTATTCTTTAAAGTTCTATAAAAAGTAAAATATAAAGGAAAGGATAAACTCAGTTGGCACGTTTTCATATTCTTAGGAAAGACTAAAGTGAAAACTCACAGGCCCACAACATCCCACCGTGGCTGCATGCTGACCTGCTCTCTCACCTGGCTGGCACACTGTGCTTCCCCTTCCAGTCCTCAGCGTCCACTCAGTGTGGGGACAGCCCCGGACTCCCTTTCAGGAAGCAGCCCAGCTGCCTGCCTCTGTGTGGGACGCCAGAGTCAGCAAGAGAGCCGTGCATGCCCAGCGGCCTGGCTATGCTGCGAGGACCCCTCACTGCTGGTTTCTAGCAAACTGGTGGGCTCTGCTCTCTGAGGACATGTTTTTAGGTCCAGAGAGAATAAAGAAATGGGAATGAGAAGAGAAGGCAAAAAGGAGAGTTTCCCCTGTCCCAAAAAGCACCTCGTCCATCCGAAGCCATTGCTGCGTGCCAGCAGCCTGTGGTCCCTGCAGATTCCAGACCCACATCCCTGAAGCCTTCTGCGCCACAGAACTCACCCCAGGGTCTCCAAGGTGACAACCCAAGATGAGACCTCTGTGCTTCAGGGTGGGGTCGCTCTCCACCTCATTCCACGGCATTTCAGCAAGGATCCTGGGGGGGTGATGCTTCCTCCCAGCACCCTCGGGAGCTAGCTAGGATTAGGCCAGGAGTAGGGGTCTCCTCCGAGCTGGACCCATCAGACCAAGTACCAGAGACTGTCTGGTATCCGCTGCTTTGGACCAACCCCCTGGGTTCCCATCACCTCTACCACCTGCCTGTGAGTGAGCGCAGTCCTGGAAAGGTCTTTTAACTGTTCTGCGTGTTGATGTCTTCACGCATGAAGCATATAGGCGTCGTATACCTATGACAGGACCATCATAGGGGCCAAACGGGCTCGAGAAGACAGCACAGGCCCCAGTGGGGAGCAGGCACTCAGCGCTCACTGCGCATCTTAGCAGGCTGCTCCTTGTCAGAGCTGCCCCTTCTCCTTCCTGGGCCTGGGGCTCTGTCCTTAAACAAGGAGAGCCAGGAGGCTAGCCTGGAAGTGGCCCGAGGCCTGCCGCTGTCCCGGCTGAGCGCAGGGTGGCCCTGGGCTCTGGAGAGGCACCTGAAGGGAGCAGGGGAGCCAGCACAGGCCCCCTGCCCTTACCAGAGTGGCCCCCTCTCGACAGTTGGATGTATTGGGTTTCCACAGGAGATCCTTTAAAGAAAAGTTTTCAGTGTGGAAAAACTGGGGACAAAAAAGGTTGAAAGCCATGAATTACAGTCCAGCCATCTCACCACCCCCGACAGGGCAGTGATGGTCAGCATCGGTGTCCTGGGCTTGGGGAGCAGGCAATTGTCAATCAGCCTTCAAATGGGAAGCTGACCCCACGCTCACCAGGTGCCCCTTCCATTCTTACTGCTTTGTTCCTGTGACTCTGGGGCAGCTCGCTGGGTCCAGGAGTACCCACTGTGACCTTGCTTAACGGCTTCTCGTCCCTTGGTGGTGGTTCACCTGGTGTGAGCCACCTGTCCTTCCTGGCCGCCTCATGTTCGCCTCCACACCCGACAGCCCAGGCCGCACCATGTCCCCACACAGAGGTCACACTCCTACGCTGCAGACTCATCTACAGGGAACCCTTCTTAAAGCACTTTCCCTCCCAGACTGCCTTCACTGAGGCCATTGCTGAGGCTGAAAATGTTAAGAAGAGAGTTTTGCCTACCTGGGGGCCCCTTGGACAGATGCAGTGAGAGGAGTTTCGCTCCTGGTGCAGGAATGGGGTGTTTGGTTCCGAGGTATGAGAGCCGTTTGTCCCCGGTTTCCCGCCAAGCACCCCTTCCTTTGAGCTGCAGGCGCCCCCGGTGTCAGGCTGTGACCGGCAATGACGGAAGACACGTGCTGTGTCCTGAGCAGTCCGGGCACTTCCAAAGCCGAACGCGGTACCGCGGCTGAGGTTCCTCCTGAGGGAGGTGCTCAGGGCCTGGGGAGCACATGCAGGAGCAGGTCCCGCTGGAGCCTCTGCCGTCTGGAGGTACTGGAGGCAGTCAGTCTTCTTTCTCCCACGGTGCCCAGCGAGCTGCAGCCGGCAGCTTGTAGACACGGCTGCTCGGTGAGGGCTGATTCTGCTCCCAGACACAGGCCGCCCTGCTTTGCTCCAGGGGCTCTGGTGTGCTCAGAGGCTGGTGTCCTGGATGTTAACTGACTGTTTCTTACCTTCCTCCTCTGCCCGCAGGGAAATCTTACAGGAGATCCAGAGGCTGAGGCTGGAGCATGAGCAGGCTTCCCAGGCCACCCCAGAGAGGGCCCAGCAGAACCCCACCCTGCTGGCAGAGCTCCGGCTCCTCAGGTACGAGGGGGGCCCAGGCCCCCGGGGGTGCTAGCAGCTGGGGGCTCCGACATGGGGACTGGCTTGCAGCCCAGGGCTGTTGACATATGCTTTCTTTGCGATAGCACACACCTAATTGCTGTGGCCTGGGGCCTGGGGAAAAGGCGTAAACAGTTTTCCTGTGACAGAGAAGAGGAAAGAGTGTTCTTTAGATCAGCAACAAAATGTCTCACTGGAAAAAACCTAAATTCATTTCTTTTTAGTTATGTGCACTATTGACAAGGTGTTTATGATGTGAGTGATTAGTGAAACACACACATGAACAGCTAAATAAACATCACATTTGAAAATTTACCTGTAACCCATAAAAGAGAGTCTGATTTTCTCTAAACCTTGGTCCCTAATAGCCTTACATACAGATTTTTTGAAAATAGGCTTTGTGCCTTCTTGCTCTGCAAATGAATGAGAGGACCTGCTGCCCCTACTCTGGCATAAAATGTTTGAGCTGGGAACCATCAACTTCATCTGCTTCACCCCCTGAGCTTCCTGCCCATCTCCACGACTGGAGGGCGGAGCACACAGGACGGACCACGCCAGCCCCTGTGCTGCAGGCTTCACCTCAGACGGGCTCAGCGCCATGCCTGGAATGTGGCACAAGCCCAGACCCACCTGTGCGGCACACGGCACACACGAGACTCCAGAGACACCCCCTCATGGAGATGCCGCAGTTCCCGGGTGCTTTTAGTTACCACGTGTGACGAGCTTTCCATGGCTTGGTTTGGGACTCAGTGCATCCCAAGTGTGCTGCCCTCTGAGCCGTCCTGTTTACAGTGACTGTAGATCCTCTTCTCAGAGACCATGTCAGCATTAGAGGGCCACTCACCTCTTCTGTGCAAGGCAACTAAGTTAAGCAGGTTCTATGTGGCTGCGCTGGACCTCACCACGTCCCCACTGACGGCAGCCATGGTGTTTCTGGGGGTTCTTTCCCGGTCCTGCCCTTGTGATTGTCAACATTTGTGCACACATGGCCCAGGCCACAGGCCCTACCTGCTCTCAGCTGGGACCAGACTACTTCTCCCGGGCTGATACACTTGGCTGGAGGGTCAGGCCCCGAAGGCTGAGAGAAGATCTATGGGACCTGCAATTCATGGAGGCTCTTCGATGTGAAGGGATCACATCATAGTTTTGAGTAACAAAATAACATAGTGAAAGAAAGAGAAATTCTTCCTTTTCAACCTATGTGATTTCTGGTCCTACCTTCAAAGAGATGAATTAGAAACCCTTCCACTGTCCATCACCCAGAAAGGATGAAAATGAGCAGGAGGAAGTAATATTTCCCTTCCTCCTCCCCAAATTCATATAAAAATAAATGCCTGCTTGAAAGGATCTTTTGCCTGACGGGATCCAAGCTCTCAAGTTGAAAGTGAGGTCTAATGTACAGAGAAATACAGCTGAACAAAACACGTGGACATAGTGCAGCCGTCGCACCCCAGGCCCCTGGTCCCTGCCTTCCTCTCCCACAGACAGGCCCTCTCTGTGGGAGGGCCATGACTAGGTGTTGTTCACGAGCATCTTCCTCAGTTCCTGCTGGTCAGCATTTGTTCTCGGCAGTGTTTGGTCCCACTGGGATGGTCCAGGTGGGGAGGCAGCCTGATGGACCTGAGTTGCTGGGCTGTTTTCCCCCTGATGTTTCTTCCCCTCATCCCACTATCTTGGGATAGACCGACAATTCTGACCATTCTCATGGCCGAGCCCAGAGCTACGCTGAGGGGCCAGTTCTGCGGGGACCTTCTGTCCCTGCAGCTCTCACTGTCAGCTGATGGCTCTCTGCTGAGGCCGAGGCCCAGGACACCTAAATGCCAGCTGATTCACCTCCATATTCCACACATGTCCTCTTCCTGGAAGAAGAAAAAATACCCTCCCTTGGAGGCTATTTCTCTAGATACTTATACACTCATTGGTGCCAAGATACCCTGACATCCCAGGAGAGGAAACCCTGCTCTGTGTGTCCTGAGCTTTACCGTTGGTCATCTCAGACCCTCCGGGAGTCCCCCAGTGATGGCCTCTCACACAGTCACTTTGGCCTCTGAGGGGCGGTGGTGCGGAACAGCCACGATGCTTTGATGAAGGTCTTAATCCATTGCATCCTCTGCAGGCTCCTCCTGAGAACCCACCAGGACAGTGTTCTTCCAGCTGGGGAACAGGGGTGGGGAAGGGGCAGAGCTGTGCTTCCTGTGAATGCATCGTCTATTTTTATCCCTGACCTCTCTCAGCGATCATCTTCCCTTTCTACTTTAGCTACCGGAAAGCTGAAAGCCAGGTTTGCCACCCAGACCTGGCAGCTGAATAGGGTCATAGGATAGCGTTTCCGTGGGCTGGCACCCCTACGCCCTGAGCTGTACATGCACTGGCCGATGTAACTGCTGCCACAGACCAGGGAGATGGACATTGTTCGTACATGCTTTCTATAGACACAGCAGCTAAGATTCCAGAAGTTACATAATTTGCCCGAGGTCCCACACGATGAGCAGCACGGGTCATTCTGTCTCCTTTTCTGGGGCCTAATTATCTCCTGCCCAGTGAGCGCTTTGGCTGATTCCCCGTCTCTGCTCCATCTACACTGTCATCAGACTTACCTTTCCTCATCTTTCCTCATCTTACTGCTCATTCAGTTCCCTCAACAAACAATTCTAAAGGGCTGTGCTCAGGACGCAGCCAAAGAACATTCTGTCCCTGGTCTCACAGAATTTGTGCTAAATAATAATCACACACACAAAAATATAAACATTCTCCTAATTAATCAATGGGTTAATGACCAAATCAAAACAGAAATCAAAGACTATATGGAGACTAATGACAACAACAACACCAAAGCCCCAACTTCTGTGGGACGTAGCAAAGGCAGTTCTAAGAGGAAAGTATATTGCAATCCAGGCCTATTTAAAGAAGGAAGAACATTCCCAAATGAATAGTCTAAAGACACAATTACTGAAATTGGAAAAAGAAGAATAAATGAGGCCCAAATATACCAGAAGGAGGGACATAATAAAGATCAGAGAAGAAATAAATAAAATTAAGAAGAATAAAACAATAGAAAAAAATCAATAAAACCAAGAGCTGGTTCTTTGAAAAAATAAACAAAATAGATAAACCCCTAGCCAGACTCATTAAGAGAAAAAGAGAATCTACACACATAAACAGAATCAGAAATGAGAAAGGAAAAATAACAACAGACCCCACAGAAATACAAAGAATTATAAGAAAATATTATGATAATCTATATGCTAACAAGCTGGAAAACCTAGAAGAAATGGACAACTTCTTAAAAAATACAGCCTTCCAAGACTGACCAAGAAAGAAACAGAAAAACTAAACAGACCAATCACCAGCAACGAGATTGAATCGGAAATCAAAAAACGACCCAAGAACAAAGCCCCCAGACACAATGGATCCACCTCTGAATTCTACCAGACATACAGGGAAGAAATAACACCCATTCTCCTTAAAGTTTTTCAAAAAATAGAAGAGGAGGGAATACTTCCAAACTCATTCTATGAAGCCAGCATCACTCTAATAGCAAAATCGGGCAAAGACCTCACCAAAAAAGAAAATTACAGACCAATATCCCTAATGAACGTAGATGCAAAAATACTCAACAAAATATTAGCAAACTGAATTCAAAAATACATCAAGAGGATCATACACCATTATCAAGTGGGATTCATCCCAGGGATGCAAGGATGGTACAATATTCGAAAATCCATGAACATCATCCACAACATCAACAAAAAGAAGAACAAAAACCACATGATCATGTCCATAGATGCTGAAAAAGCATTTGACAAAATTCAGCATCCATTCATGATTAAAACACTCAACAAAATGGGTATAGAGGGCAAGTACCTCAACATCATAAAGGCTATATATGACAAACCCACAGCTAACATCATACTTAACAGCGAGAAGCTGAAAGCTTTTCATCTAAGATCGGGAACAAGACAGGGATGCCCACTCTGTCCACTGTTATTCAACATAGTACTCGAGGTCCTAGCCATGGCAATCAGACAAAACAAAGACATACAAGGCATCCAGATTGGTAAAGAAGAAGTCAAATTGTCACTATTTGCAGATGACATGATACTGTACATAAAAACCCTAAAGACTCCACTCCAAACTACTAGAAGTAATATCTGAATTCAGCAAAGTTGCAGGATACAAAATTAACATACAGAAATCTGTTGCATTCCTATACACTAACGATGAACTAACAGAAAGAGAAATCAGAAAAACAATTCCATTCACAATTGCATCAAAAAGATTAAATTCCTAGGAATAAACCTAACGAAGGAAGTGAAAGACCTGTACTCTGAAAACTACAAGACACTCCTAAGAGAAGTTAAAGAGGACACTAACAAATGGAAATGCATCCTATGCTCTTGGCTAGGAAGAATAAATATTGTCAAAATGGCTATACTACCTAAAGCAATCTACAGATTCAATGCAATCCCTACCAAACTACCAACAGCTTTCTTCAATGAACTGGAACAAATAATTCTAAAATTCATATGGAACCAGAAAAGACCCTGAATAGCCAAAGCAATCCTGAGAAGGAGGAATAAAACAGGGGGAATTATGCTCCCTGACTTCAAGCTCTACTACAAAGCCACAGTAATCAAGACAATTTGGTACTGGCACAAAAACAGACCCACAGACCAGTGGAACAGAATAGAAATTCCAAACATTAACCCAAACATATATAGTCAATTAATATATGATAAAGGAGCCTTGGATATACAATGGGGAGATGACAGCCTCTTCAGCAGCTGGTGCTGGAAAAACTGGACAGCTACATGTAAGAGAATGAAACTGGACTACTGTCTAGCCCCATACACAAAGGTAAACTCAGGGTGGATCAAAGACCTGAGTGTAAGTCATGAAACCATAAAGCTCTTAGGAAAAAATATAGGCAAAAATCTCTTGGACATAAACATGAGCGACTTCTTCATGAACATATCTCCCCGGGCAAGGGAAACAAAAGCAAAAATGAACAAGTGGGACTATATCAAGGTTAAAAGCTTCTGTACAGCAAAGGACACCATCATAGAACAAAAAGAGACCCTACAGTATGGGAGAATATATTCATAAATGACGTATCCGATAAGGGGTTGACATGCAAAATATATAAAGAACTCACACACCTTAACAAACAAAAAGCAAATAATCCAATTAAGAAATGGGCAGAGGACAAGAATAGACACTTCACTGGGGAAGAGGTTCAGATGGCCAACAGGCACATGAAGGGATGCTCTACATCTCTGATCATCGGAGAAATGCGGATTGGGGCCACAGTGGGATATCACCTCACACCAGTGAGGATGGCCAACATCCAAAACACAAACAACAACAAATGTTGGCGAGGATGTGGAGAAGGGGGAGCCCTCCTGCACTGCTGGTGTGAGTGCAGATTAGTCCAGCCATTGTGGAGGGCAGTGTGGATGTTCCTCAAAAAACTCAAAATAGAGGTTCCATTTGACCCAGGGATTCCACGCCTGGGAATTTGCCCTAAGAATGCAGCAGCCCAGTTTCAAAAAGACAGATGCACTCCTATGTTTATTGCAGCACTATTTACAATAGCCAAGAAATGGAAGCAACCTAAGTGTCCATCAGTAGATGAATGGATTAAGAAGATGTGGTACATATACACAATGGAATATTATTCAGCCATAAGAAGAAAACAAATCCTACAATTTTCAACAACATGGATGCAGCTAGAGGGTATTATGCTCAGTGAAATAAGCCAAGCCGAAAATGACAAGTATCAAATGATTTCACTCATATGTGGAGTATAAGAACAAAGAAAAAAACTGAAGGAACAAAACAGCAGCAGACTCACAGAACCCAAGAATGGACTAATAGTTACCAAAGGGAAAGGAACTGGAGAGGATGGGTGGGAAGGGAGGGATAAGAGGAAAAAAGGGGCATTACGATTAGCAGACATAAGATAGGGGGGACACGGGGAGGGCTGTACAACTCAGAGAAGACAAGTAGTGATTCTATAGCATCTCACTACGCTGATGGACAGTGACTGTAATGGGGTTGGTGGGGGGACCTGATGAAGGTGGTTGTTTAATCACCATAATATTGCACATGTAATTGTGGATTAATGATACCAAAATAAATTATTAAAAAAAAGTAACATAAACATAAGCTTATGAGCACTATAAGGAATCTTCCTTTTTAAAAAAAAAACATAATTACCAAACTTGCCCTTCACTACAGTCAGAACAGGCTGCAGTGAGCAAGGGCGTTGGGTTGAGTATGAAAGACGAATGCACAGGGAAGGACTGGGGCTGCTGAATAAGAGTCTCCTGGCGGGGGAACACGAGGCGAGCGAATCTGGTCTGTCGACCTGGAGCACAGTGATCGAGGCCATGTGCAGTGAAGGTGGAGTTGGAGATGCCCGTAGGGGTAGACGTGGCGCTGTGCGGCTGTGCAGACCATCCTGAGGGTATGGCTGTTAGTCCTGCAACAGGAAGCTGTTGACGGAGGGCAGGTCACCTCAAGCTAGCACAGTGGGTGAGTGATCAAATTAAATCGGCCTCATGTGAACCCGAGATCTTCCTCCAGTGTCAAACTCTAGTAATAATATCAAGAATACAGGCAATCAGCCGGGAAGATGGCGGCATGAACGGAGCGGTGGAAATTTCCTCCCAACGTTATATTTATCCACGAAAACACAGCAAATACAACTATTCCCAAAAGAGAGACCAGAACACACAGGAAAGCGCACACCGTGCAGCCACACCGGAGAGGACTTGGCATCCGGCGAGGCGGGTAAGAAACGGAACCGCGACCTGGCAGGAAACGAGCACTCCCCCAACCCAGCGCACCGGCGGGAGGAGAGGATTCAGAGCCGGGAGGGAGTGGA
This sequence comes from Phataginus tricuspis, assembly GCA_029783875.1. Taxonomy (NCBI): domain Eukaryota; kingdom Metazoa; phylum Chordata; class Mammalia; order Pholidota; family Manidae; genus Phataginus; species Phataginus tricuspis. Next base: position 350,816 of record JAQQAC010015530.1, on the reverse strand, counting down.
AGTGCAGGCCCAGGAGATAACCAGCCCCGGCGATCTGCCCCAGGAGTGCGGGCGCACAAAGCACGGTGTGGAGGAGATTGGAGAGATGGAGGGTGCAGGGTCTCAGCGGGAATGTGCCTGCTTCCTCACGGCTGGCTCAGGGAAGGAGAAAAGAGAAGAAAAAAAAGGAGAAAAGCACGTGCTTTGTTTTTCAGCGGTCTTAAAGAGACAGGAGTCCAGCAGAGGACCGCATCGCCTTGGTACACTCAGCCCAGCAGGCTGGGAGTCCTGGGGAGCGTCAGACCCATAGCGGGTGACTGGGAAAGGGTGGCCATATTTAGGACTCCCACAGAGCTCAACAGCCTCCCATTCATTCTCACCCCGGCCACAGCTTTACAGGGCCATGTGGAGCGGCGCGGCCACTGCTCTGGAATAGTGGAGCAACAGCGCCACCTACAGCATTCACGCAGAAACCACTCCCGGTGGGCTTTTTTTTTTTTTTTTAGGTGTTGCTGCTCTTTCTTTCCTTTCTTTTCTTTCTTTCTTTCTGTCTCTCTCCTTTATTTTATTTTATTTTTTTATTATTAGTTTTTTTTTCTCTTCTTTCTTCTCTTTCTTTTTCAAGGTCATAAAGAGCCCAGCTGACATATGTGACAACTACCACCAACCAATTCTATAGCCATGAAAAGACAGAGGAATATGGTACAGACAAAGCTCCAAATCCAGACAACCCCTGAGAGAGAACCTGAAGGAATGGACATGCACAGTCTTCCTGAAAAAGAATTCAGAATAAAAGTCATAGCCATGCTGACGAATCTACAGAAAAATGTGCAAGAGCTGAGGGAGGAAATGAGGAAAGACTATGCAGAAATGAGACAAGCCATCGACAGGCTTAACAGCAGACTGGATGAGGTACAAGACACTGTAAATGTAATACAAAACAGAGAACAGGAATACAAAGAAGCTGAGGCAGAGAGAGATAAAAAGATCTCTAAGAATGAAAGAATATTAAGAGAACTGTGTGACCAATCCAAACGGAGCAATATTCACATTATAGGTGTACCAGAGGAAGAAGAGAGAGAAAAAGGGATAGAAAGTGTCTTTGAAGAAATAATTGCTGAAAACTTTCCCACACTGGGGAAGGAAATAGTCTCGCAGTCCACGGAAGCCCACAGATCTCCCAACACAAGGGACCCAAGGAAGACAACACCAAGACACATAATAATTAAAATGGCAAAGATCAAAGATAAAGACAGAGTATTAAAGGCAGCTAGAGAGAGAAAAATGATCACCTATAAAGGAAAACCCATCAGACTGTCATCAGACTTCTCAACAGAAACCTTACAGGCCAGAAGAGAATGGCGTGATATATTTAACGTAATGAAACAGAAGGGACTCGAACCAAGAATACTGTATCCAGCACGATTATCATTTAAATATGACGGAGGGATTAAACAATTTCAAGACAAACGAAAGTTGAGAGAGTTTGCCTCTCATAAACCACCCTACAGGATATCTTAAACGCACTGCTCTAGAGGGAAGCACCCCTAAGGCTAAAAAGATGTCACCAGAGAAAATAAAATCATAGCAAAGAAAGCAGACCATCCAAATACTAACTAAAGTCAAAGAATAAAACACCTAATATATAAATAAAGGAGGAGGAAGAACAGGAAGGGAGAGATAAAGAAACACCAGATGGCGTTCACAATAACTTAACAAGAAAGTTAAGTTAGATTCTTAGACAGTAAAGAAGCAACCCTTGAACCTTTGGTAACCACGAATCTAAAGCCAGCAATGGCAATAAGTACATATCTATCAATAATCACCCTAAATGTGAATGGACTGAATGCACCAATCAAAAGACACAGAGTAACAGAGTGAATAAAAAGCAAGACCCATCTATATGCTGCTTACAAGAGACTCACCTCAAACCCAAAGATATACACAGACTAAAAGTGAAGGGATGGAAAAAGATATTTCATGCAAACAACAAGGAGAAAAAAGCAGGTGTTGCAGTACTTGTATCAGATAAAATAGACTTCAAAACAAAGAAAGTAGCAAGAGATAAAGAAGGTCATTACATAATAATAAAGGGGTAAGTCCAACAAGAAGATATAACCATTATAAATATATATGCACCCAACACAGGAGTGCCAGCATATGTGAAACAAATACTAACAGAATTGAAGGAGGAAATAGACAGCAATGCAATTATTTTAGGAGACTTTAACACACCACTCACTCCAAAGGATAGATCAACCAGGCAGAGGATAAGTAAAGACACAGAGGCACTGAACAACACACTAGAACAGATGGACCTAACAGATATCCACAGAACTCTACACCCAAAAGCAGCAGGATACACATTCTTCTCAAGTGCACATGGAACATTTTCCAGAATAGACCACATACTAGGCCACAAAAAGAACCTCAGTAAATTCAAAAATATTGAAATCCTACCAACCAACTTCTCAGATCACAAAGGTATAAAACTAGAAATAAATTTTAGAAATAAATCAAAAAGGCTCACAAATACATGGAGACTTAACAACATTCTCCTAATGAATCAATGGGTTAACGACCAAATCAAAACAGAAATCAAAGAATTTATGGAGACTAATGACAACAACAACACAAAGCCACAACTGTGGGACGGGGCAAAGGCAGTTCTAAGAGGAAAGTATATTGCAATCCAGCCTATTTAAAGAAGGAAGAACATTCCCAAATGAACAGTCTAAAGACACAATTATTGAAATTGGAAAAAGAACAAATGAGGCCCAAAGTCACCAGAAGGAGAGACATAATAAAGATCAGAAAATAAATAAATAAAATTGAGAAGAATAAAACAATAGAAAAAGATCAATAAAACCAAGAGCTGTTTCTTTGAAAAAATAAACAAAGTAGATAAACCCCTAGCCAGACTCATTAAGAGAAAAAGAGAATCTACACACATAAACAGAATCAGAAATGAGAAAGGAAAAATAACGACGGACCCCACAGAAATACAAAGAATTATAAGAGAATATTATGATAATCTATATGCTAACAAGCTGCAAAACCTAGAAGAAATGGACAACTTCTTAGAAAAATACAGCCTTCCAAGACTGACCAAGCAAGAAACAGAAAAACTAAACAGACAAATCACCAGCAATGAAATTGAATCGGTAATCAAAAAACTACCCAAGAACAAAACCCCCAGACCTGATGGATTCACCTCTGAATTCTACCAGACATATAGAGAAGAAATAACACCCATTCTCCTTAAAGTTTTTCAAAAAATAGAAGAGGAGGGAATATTTCCAAACTCTTTCTATGAAGCCAGCATCACCCAAATACCAAAACCGGGCAAAGACCTCACTAAAAAAGAAAATTACAGACCAATATCTCTGATGAACGTAGATGCAAAAATACTCAACAAAATATTAGCAAACTGAACTCAAAAATACATCAAGAGGATCATACACCATGATCAAGTGGGATTCATCCCAGGGATGCAAGGATGGTACAACATTCGAAAATCCATCAACATCATCCACCACATCAACAAAAAGAACAAAAACCACATGATCATCTCCATAGATGCTGAAAAAGCATTTGACAAAATTCAGCATCCATTCATGATTAAAACTCTCAACAAAATGGGTATAGAGGGCAAGTACCTCAACATCATAAAGGCTATATATGCTTTTATGTTAAACCCACAGCTAACATCATACTTAATAGCGAGAAGCTGAAAGCTTTTCATCTAAGATCGGGAACAAGACAGGGGTGCCCACTCTCTCCACTGTTATTCAACATAGTACTGGAGGTCCTAGCCACAGCAATCAGACAAAACAAAGACATACAAGGCATCCAGATTGGTAAAGAAGAAGTCAAATTGTCACTATTTGCAGATGACATGATACTGTACATAAAAAACCCTAAAGACTCCACTCCAAAACTACTACAACTAATATCTGAATTCAGCAAAGTTGTAGGATACAAAATTAACACACAGAAATCTGTTGCTTTCCTATACACTAATGATGATCTAAGAGAAAGAGAAATCAGAGAAACAATTCCATTCACAATTGCATCAAAAAGAATAAAATACCTAGGAATAAACCTAATGAAGGAAGTGAAAGACCTGTGCTCTGAAAACTACAAGACACTCCTAGGAGAAATTAAAGAAGACACTAACAAATGGAAATGCATCCCATCCTCTTGGCTAGGAAGAATAAATATTGTCAAAATGGCTATACTACCTAAAGCAATCCCTATCAAACTACCAACAGCTTTCTTCAATGAACTGGAACAAATAATTCTAAAATTCATATGGAACCAGAAAAGACCCTGAATAGCCACAGCAATCCTGAGGAGGAACAAACAGGGGGAATTACGCTCCCTGACTTCAAGCTCTACTACAAAGCCACAGTAATCAAGACAATTTGCTATTGGCACAAAAACAGACCCACAGACCAGTGGAACAGAATAGAAAATCCAAACATTAACCCAAACATCTACAGTCAATTAATATTTGATAAAGGAGCCTTGGATATACAATGGGGAGATGACAGCCTCTTCAGCAGCTGGTGTTGGAAAAACTGGACAGCTACATGTAAGAGAATGAAACTGGACTAATGTCTAACCCCACACACAAAGGTAAACTCAAGGTGGATCAAAGACCTGAATGTAAGTCACGAAACCATAAAACTCTTTAAAAAAAACATAGGCAAAAATCTCTTGGACATAAACATGAGCGACTTCTTCATGAACATATCATCCCAGGGAAGGGTAACAAAAGCAAAAATGAACAAATGGGACTATATCAAGTCGAAAAGCTTCTGTACAGCAAAGGACACCATCAGTAGAACAAAAAGGCATCCTACAATATGGGAAAATATATTCATAAACGATGTGTCTGATAAGGGGTTGACATCCAAAATATACAAAGAACTCACGCACCTTAACAAACAAAAAGCAAATAATCCAATTAAGAAATGGGCAGAGGACATGAATAGACACTTCTCTAAAGAAGAAATTCAGATGGCCAACAGGCACATGAAATGATGCTCCACATCGCTAATCATCAGAGAAATGCAGATTAAAACCACAATGAGATATCACCTCACACCAGTGAGAATGGCCAACATCCAAAACACAAAGAACAGCAAATGTTGGCGAGGATGTGGAGAAAAGGGAACCCTCCTACACTGCTGGTGGGAATGCAAATTAGTTCAACCACTGTGGAAAGCAGTATGGAGGTTCCTCAAAAAACTCAAAATAGAAATACCATTTGACCCAGGAATCCCACTCCTAGAAATTTACACTAAGAATGCAGCAGCCCAGTTTCAAAAAGACAGATGCACCCCTATGTTTATTTCAGCACTATTTACAATAGCCAAGAAATGGAAGCAACCTAAGTGTCCATCAGTAGATGAATGGATTAAGAAGATGTGGTACATATACACAATGGAATATTATTCAGCCATAAGAAGAAAACAAATCCTACCATTTTCAACAATATGGATGGAACTAGACGGTATTATGCTCAGTGAAATAAGCCAAGCCGAAAAAGACAAGTATCAAATGATTTCACTCATATATGGAGTATAAGAACAAAGAAAAAAAAAACTGAAGGAACAAAACAGCAGCAGACTCACAGAACCCAAGAACGGACTAATAGTTACCAAAAGGAAAGGGACTGGGGAAGAAAGGTGGGAAGGTAGGGATAAGAGGGTAAAAGGGGCATTACGATTAGCAGATGTAGAAGGTAGGGGGGGCACGGGGAGGGCTGTACAACTCAGAGAAGACAAGTAGTGATTCTCATCTCACTACGCTGATGGACAGTGACTGTAATAGGGTTGGTGGGGGGGACCTGATGAAGGGGGTAGTTTAATCACCATAATATTGCACATGTAATTGTAGGTTAAAGATACCAAAATAAATTGTTAAAAAAAAAAAAAGAATACAGGCAACCAGGAGGCACAGATGAGGCAGAAAAAGGTCTGGAACATTCCCTACGATCCCTTCCCACAGTGGGTGAGGGACCTGTTGCCGTATGGTCTGTGAGCCTTACCCCGCGCCTCCACTGACAGCACCCAGAGCCGCTCGGTCAGACTTTTATTACACACTCACCGTCATTGTTTTATTATGTCTCATTCTCTCTCCCAGTAGTTCAAAAACTACATCCAACCCATTTTATTCACAATGTCTCAGAACAAAAGTGCTGAATGGCTGTTTGTGGAATGAGTAGATAAATTTCAAAATCACTGCAAGACAGCTGAAGAGCTGTGTCTGCAAACCTTCTCTAGTGAGAACAGTTACTGACGCTGTGCAGCAACTTCACAAATCTGGAGAAAAACAAGTATAATTTTTCACATTCATCCCTTGCCTAAAAAATAAGCACCATGCTCACTAACCAAAAAGTTGCTTTCTTTTCAGCGTATATAATATTATTACTGGAGAAAACTTGTTAGTGTAAAGTGACTTTTTTGTTGTTGTTTTACCAATTAAAAATGGAATTGTAATCTCTGGTACAAGTCTGCAGTTCCTACACTTGAATTTCACAAACAAGTTTACTTTTTTTTATTATTTTTGGGAAACAACATAAAATCAAATACATCTTGTTTTATAATATAATGACTTTTTAAAAAACCACCATTGTCATCACAATAGTTTCATATATGATATTCTACTTTTTTTACTTTTTACTTTGAAAAAAATTTAAGCCTACAGAAAGAAGAGTTGAAAGAATAGCACAGTGGATTTCCCTCGGGGCCTCACCGCCTAGAAACTGCAGACATGTGCCACACCTCCAACTCCCTATATTTGTTTATGGATACAAAACATACACATTTTTGATTAGCCATTTGAGAGGAAGTTGCATATCATAACACTTTATTCCTAAGTATTTATGTGTACATTTTCTAAGAGAAAAAGGTATTTTCTTACATAACCATGACATTATCATCAAACTCAGGAAAATTAATATTGATGTTTATTATTATCTAATATACAATTTATATTAAAATTTTGCCTATTGTCCCAACGCTATCCTAAAAGAAAGTAGGTTTTAACACACATGCAAAATTAGAAATAATCTGACAGGCTTTCAGAATAAAAGGCATTCCTTTAGAGGAATATATTTAGCTCTGTGAATGTAAAATCACTATTAGGCTGTGTTTTCTCATTCCTCTTTAGGACAGTGGTGGCTACACCACAGATTTGTTATCAGAACTGGATTTGGCAATAATCTGTGTAGAGAAGATTAAATGAAGACATTATTAAGTGAATGGGTTTTTTTTAAGTTAATTCAATCAAATGCATGAAAAGAGCAAATGTCATGTATTTAAAGATTACTACTGTAAAATAAATGTACAAATAAGGTTTTGTTGATGTTGATTAATTCTAAATTAATACTAGTTAACTTTTTCTGATAGTTTTTAGATGCCTCTCTGTACTTCTTCCCTCCAATATTAGAATTTTACTTTGTCCTTCTTCCCAAAGCTCTCCTAGGGCCCAAAGTCACAGAGCAGGACCTAGAAGAGAGATCAGAAGCCTTACTTTCCCTTCAAGCGTCCTGTGGATGTGCGTGGACGGGTGTCCACAGCATTGAAACCACTAGTGGCATGGGAGTATTTTTGAATGGTCAAGACTTTCAGAATCAGAATTCTGCAGCCCAGGAAGACAAAGGCTGAACTAAGACACCATGAAAATCCATAAAATCATGATGCTACTTGTCCTCAAGATTCAGATCAGAGGCAATTATAAAGAAAATCAAAGGAGGGGTTGCTCAGGAGTAAGCCTTGAGTAGCAGTACAAGCCAAAAATACAAATATATTCAAATGGAGTTGAGATATGTTTATAAATTTTAAATCCATAACTCACTATAGAGAAAGAAAATTTGAAACCTCTCATTTATATCTACATCCTTTGCCCCACAAAATACCCCTCAATTGTATGAGTCACTGACCCAACTCAGTGTGACATTTCTACGTCATCAGTCTTCCATTTCAGAGTTCCCCCCCCCACCCCCGTACGTAGCTCCACTGAGTTCTGACCGTGCCAGTGAGATTCCCCACTCACACCCATTCACTCACCAACACTCATATCCAGTACTTCAGACTCAGGCAGAAGCCTTTGTAGCAAGGAAAAAAAAATACATTGTTCAATAATGGTCATGAAATCATAGATTTGGAATTGATTTGAAAAATATACATATACTTTAGAAATATGAACCATCAATATTCTTTGTACTGTTACATTTTTTCCCCTCTTTTAAAGATATTTTTGCTACTTCTTACTGTTAACATAAATGATATAGATCGTCCTGTGTGGTTTCCATTCTTGCTGACAGTTTCATAGAAGTTCTGCAAAACAAAACCAAATTTAACACACACAAAACTTGTAGATTATTTTTGACTAGAACAATTGTGTGGGATTGCTTTATTCTGACTTCACCTGATGGAGCCGAAGCCAAACCAGAACATTTAGATTAACCACAAGAACTATATACCATGAGTATTTTTCACCTCAGAGAGGTTACGCATCGCATACTAAGAATGGAAGAGATGAAAACTGTACTTTCCTATATCTCGTTTCCAGACACTAGGGCCATCAGCATTTCCTGTGGGATGCACAGGAGGGCCCTTGGGTTTGGGAGGTCTTTGGCATTGGTCTCTGTCAGCGACAGTTTGATTTTTCTTTCTTGGCTCATGGGAACCCGGCAGCACAGTACAGAGCCCACAACACAGAAAGCATTCAAAAAAGGTTGCATTAAGTGGGTTACTCAGTGTAGAAGAGGGAAATACCCAATAGGATTTTTATTCTGTTTTATTCTGTTTTTTAGTATGTTTTATTCTGTTTTAGTTTACTAACAAGTAACATATACTTCAAGCTTTAATTGTTCATTCATTGGACAGCAATTCCCTGCCTGTTACCCACGCGAGAGACCCAGAGATGCCCCTTTTTCAGTGGTCCACTGACACCACAAGATCGGGAAGTATAATCAGCTCAGCGAGTTGAATGTCGTTCTGACGACGACTGCTTCCTTCTTAGGCAGCGCAAGGATGAACTGGAGCAGAGGATGTCTGCGCTCCAGGAGAGCCGGAGAGAGCTGATGGTCCAGTTAGAGGGTCTCATGAAGCTACTAAAGGTAAGGTGTTTCAAATAAATTTTTCCTAGACTTGTGACTGGCATTTGCAAAATATTTTTGCACATAATGTGCAATTTCTTTTACAATTACTTTATGTGATTTCCCCCAACATGTGGTTTTGAACTCACATATAAAATCTTTCCTAAGACACATCAAATGATAGCTGTCAACTGTAGGGCTTTCCTGAAATCAGACTACTGAGGACCTTCATGGAAAAACTTCCTGGCTTTTTTCCAGTTCCTATGTATGTGAAAGTAATAAAACTAGATTTCTTTAGAAATACTTTACTTTTAAAAGCCCTCAGCATTCTGAATAAATTAAAAAGAAGCTAATGTCTAATTTGGAAAATGAAGATATAGCCATTCATGAATTTTGGTAATTATTGTTTTATCAAGAGGAGTAACCATCAATTTCAATGAAATATTTTATCCACCTGTGATAGCAAGTAAGTCATATAATTTTAATGGGTCTCAAATGCAAACTGTCAATGGGAAGAGACCCTTGCTTTCCTGCAGGCAGAGTGTTTCATGAGATGATCTGTGGAAGTCCTCTGCAGAGCGCTGTGTCTGTTATTCTCACTGGGAGGTGGCATTCCTCCGGTCATGAGTCCTATTCCCTTCCTCAGTAAACACCAAATTACATTTCAAGGGGAAAGTAGACTGGCCATGGCCACATGTCCACAGTCAGCCGTTAGCGGGGTCATTGTGCTCCTCTCATGCGGGGTGCTCGTCCTGCCTGACACGCACAAGATGAACGGTCAGGGGCTGGGATATGACATGGCAAAGGCAGAGCTGGAACTCAGAGAATGACAGGCCAAGTCGGGGCAGCTCACCTGGGGAACAGGGTGTCCTGACTTGGAGCTCACGGGACCTACAACCCTGGCACACTGTCGTTTATGGTTTCTGTATGTGTTCTTTCTCCTTTCTCCCTTCCTTTCTTTTATTTAACAAATGTGTTGAAATCTGTGTCCCGGGCACAGATGTGAGTGTAAACTTCTTTCTTTTGTTTTCTTTTGTTGACTCTTCCTGCCATCAGTGTGGGAAATGCTTGATTGTTATTGAACAAAGTTTAGTTTTCCGTGTATCAGATGTGTGTAGTGTAGAATTCAGTCTTTGCTGTACTATGTGTGTTAAGTCAGGACTAGATAATTAATAACCTCTTGCTGCTTCTGCCCTATCATCGATGATTCAGGAAAGCTCTTTCTGCTTTCCTCCCCAAATGTACCAAACGAAGAGGGCCAGCCCTCACTGAATGACAGGAAACCTGGGCAGCACCCCTCCTTGGATCCCCGTAGCCTCTGTCACCCTAGCAGGTGGGTAGGAGTCTATTTGCCAGCAGCCCTCTATCTCCCACCTGGCCTCGCTGGGCAGTCTGTTGCGTTGGAGTGCACGCCCACCACACCCAGAGGGAGACCTGGGCACACGTAGGAGAGAGATGGGTCTGCACAGGCTTGGAAATAAAGTCACCAACTGGCGTCAAGGCCGTGGGGGCGTTTTTCCACCCCCGTGTCCTTCGCGCTGCGTGGCTCCTCCCGGGACCCTGGGTAACCCTCACTGTCACCGATTCGATCTTTCTGTAGGAAGAAGAGCTGAAGCAGGCAGTGAGTTGTGTTCCCTATGGCAGGTCTTAACTGACAGTGGAGGCCGTCCTGCTGTTCCTCCCATTGCTTTTGCCTCTAATGAATGTTCATGTTTCCGTTTGGAAAGAAAAGAAAGTACTGATTTGCTTCCTTTTCAATGTAGTACTTGAATTGAGACAAAATGTGGCAATTTTTATAACTATTTACCATCGGCATCAGAGGAAGAACCGTTTTGTCTTTTAAGAGGAAACAAATTGTGATTTGTTGGAAAGTTTTTAGATCTCCAAGGGCCTGAGTTTTGAACCAGTCACGCTTTTCTGGGCTGGCGATCAGCCCCTTCTCTCAGTAGAAAGACACACACCCTTGGAGAAAGCCCGCAGCACTGGGAAGCTGGCCCCCCACCTCACACGGCCAGCACACAGCTTGGCCTCCACTTCACTGAAAAGGTGTTGCGCCTCTCTTTCTAAAAATCAACCAATCACATCTCTTTTTGTTGCATAATTATTAAGCCCTGTTCCTCACACTCACCAGAATGTACTCGATTCCCTTTCCTCCCCAAGCACAGTCCCTACTGTCGGGTGACAGTAACCTCTAAAGAATAGGTAACTTTCTGCTTCCTCTTATCACTGAGACCCTTTCTGCTCTGGGAGTCCACAAGGTCCGTTTATACATCTTACCTGGAAATAGGAGCATTGGGACTCTCTAACTGTACCCTCACTGAAGCCCTGTGTCGGACCCTGTGGGCAGGTTCAGAAGCCAGCAGAGAGAGCAATGTACTAAAAAAGCAAAATAAAAGCAGCTTTGACTTCAAGTGCATGAACCAAGCTGTGTATGACAATATATCCCACTTGGTAGTGTTATCACAGAAGCTCACATTATTTCCGTGGCTTGATTAGAACCACAGCCTGTCCAACTTTAACGTCCCTTTGGATTCTCCTGCATTCTCTTCCCTATTATTCATTGTGTTTGTGTGTAACAAAGAATGTTTGCCAAACGCTGGACACGTCTTTACCGTTCATTCCGTGGTCTGTAAACAAGGAAAGTGTAAAAGACAATAAAGGCAATGTATCACACTGTTTTGTATTTTGTGAAAAAATTACTGAAGTCAAACTTCAGGGAGAGACAGTCCCCTGGTGAAGGACACACCTCTGCAGCTTGTGTGGTTGACCAGAGTGCGTAAGTGGGGAATTGCTGTTGTACTTCCAACACACTTAGATCATGGTAGAGAAAAGCACCTTACAGGGTGCTTCTCTTTGCAAACAGCCTCTTCTTTCCTCTCTCCTACTTAGCATGTGCATAGAAATGCCCCACTACACCTTCTGCTCCTAGGGGAGACACAGGACAGCCTTGCTCTATCCATCTTCCTCCGGGATCCCTTGTCTACCGTTTCCCAGGCAACCCATTCTTGAAAGGCTCAGGGGACCTGGAAGTTCATAAAGTGATGCACAGAGCTTAGCAGTTCAAAAACGGATGGATGCCTGGAGCCCAGCCACAGCAGTGCCTATAAAAGAGCTATACTGCCTCCTTTGCCCCACTTCTCTGTGGAGCCAGGAGCGGCCACGTCTATGATGGTGGCCAGCAGTGGGCGCTGCTGCATCCGTCCCATGGGCTGATGTTATTGGCACCCAAAGGCCCATGGGCATGGTCTGGGTGGGCTGTCTGCCCATCTCACACATTTCTTTATTCGCTCCAATACTCAAGCCTCTTTTCGAAAAGAACCTGCAGCAGCTCACAACAAAACACATAAACAAGAACTAGAAACATCTAAAACTAAATGAAAGAAAATGCAAATATGCTCATGGTAGGGACAGGGTTGTTACTCTGAGCTTCCTGGCAGAGTCAAAAAGGGAAAACATAATTGTTGGTTTTATTACAACAGAATTGCCAGTTCTCAGGGGACCAAAATTTCTCTTGGCATAAAATAAAGAAGATGCTCACTAAGGGCTTTAAAGCAGGAGTACTGACCAGTAGAACAGACAGGTGCATGTGGCTGATTCCTACCCTGACCTTCAGTCAAAATTAAAGACGAGCCCCATATGCCCAAGCCTGTAGAGACAGTTCCACAAGGAAATAAACAAATGCTGTCCAAATATATAGGCTTCTCGTGGTACAACATGATCTAAGGAGAGGATTTAGAGGTTTTAGTCTGGCATCTGCTTGCCTCTAAATTGTTTTTATTTATGAGCCTTTCCCTTTGGGGGACATCCTCTTTATAAAATCAGATTTAAGACACTGCACACGACAAATTGTGCTTGATTCAATAACCTGTGCTTGTTTTATCATAACTCTGTGTGGTTCCATGTATTTTATTATACTGGTATATATGATTCCTCCTTACACTGTTTCTTGTTAGAGGTAATGCATGAATTTGTCCCCCTTGAGTGGAGAACATGAATTTTTTTAAAAACAGTGTCTGTAATATATGATGATTATGGTATCATAAGCAATAAATTTATTTTTAAAAAACTTGAATCAAAATGATCCTACCCTCTTTCTTCCTTGTGTATTTTTAAGATTTATTGGAGGAACCATAAAAAGAACACTCGTAAAAAATTTAATAATGAAGGCAGCCGGCACTTAACTGTAATGACTGTGTTCCAGAGTTTCTGGTTTACTTCCAGTCGCAAGTACTATATCCCAGTCGGGAGCCGAGGAGCCTTGCTAAGAGTTCAGAAAGCAAGGTCGCAATAAAGATTTTCTTAGGTTACTGCAGTTAGATCTGAGTTATAGTGGGCCCAGCTCTTCGATCACAACTGTAAGATCTTGAGTAGATCAGTTAACTTCCTGGTAATTTAGTTCAAACATACTGACATCACATTGGCTCACAGGGTTGTATAGATTCAAAGTAAAATGGATGTGAAAGCACTTTGAAACTACGACATGCATATCAGATTCAAGTACAAAAGTACATACGTGTACACATGCACATGAGGATATGGAAGCTTTTCTAATTTGACTCATATTTTACATGCACACATGCACACACTTTCATTTCCCAATCAGGGGAAGGAAGTCTAACACTGTTCCAAATCCCATCTCCTGCCCCCGTTCCCTCCTCTGTGCACAACTGGGTGTCCAGTGATGGTCTCCCAGGCCCCACTTCTTCTGGGCATGTTATGGAATATGAGCAGCCCAGCAGTGACAGTCGGAGCTGCTTGGGCTCAGCCCCCTCCGTCCCTGCTCACCCTCTGGCGGATGGGCTGTGGAGCATCCAAAGTAACAGGGCCAGGGGGTGGGGAGGTAATTCACTTCATAGATAATCAGCTGCAATGTTAGGACTGAGATCTAGTGTTCAAAAACACACCCTTCCAGGTTCTCTCTCTCTCACACACACTTTTTTTTAAATCAGGGATCAGTTAACTAATTCTAGAAAAGGAAAAATTATTTCTCTGCCTAAAACCCTTTTAAGATGCCCCTCTAGCCCAGGCTAGAGTCTAGTCCCTTTTAGGACGCTGGAGACCCCAAGCCCACCACATCCGTCCCAGCTACGTCCCCTCACTCCCCACAGTGACCCTGTGCTTCAACCCCACGGGCCTCCTCACCCTGTGTGCCCAACCCTCACGCCTCCCACACTTGCTCAGGAGAGTCCAAGACCTGGAATAACCTCTGTCCTCCCAGGCCTTCCTCTCTTCTGCCTGGACATCTCCACTATGAAGTCCCAAGTCAAATGATGGCTCCTGCCTGACTGGTCAGAACGCATCCCCGCAGCCCCTGGGGACAGTGACCGTGCTGGGAGAGAGAACGGGAGCAGGGCTGAAGGTCGCTGACCACCACTCTGCCGAACTTCCCAGGCTGCCAGGCAAAACCAGGCCTGGCGGGGCTGCCTTCCCAGCCACCCTCAGGGACAGACTTCCAGGGGAGGCTGTCTGCTCTGCCGTGCCTCCAGGCCGTGCCGGCCCAGCAGTTAGGTATCTGCTCCTTTCCTTGACACATCCCTACTTTCTGGTGCTGTGCGGAAACCAAAATACTTCCTTGAAAAAGTCGGAAAATTGATGGGTCTTTGTCAGACTTTTTAAAAATTGATACGGCAGCAGGCTGAGTGGGCTCAGAGGATGAAGTGTAGGAATGGATTTCACGCCTGTTCTCTGGGAGGAGAGCTATTTTAAATTCACCAAGTATGATGTATCTTTTCCTTGTTCCATAAACCAACTCTCCTGTCAGGGATTTTAGCTCTATGTACAGATTTGCATGGACCATTCTCCCTTACTTCTTTGCTCCATTAATCATGTAGTAGTTTCCAAGAAAGGATGTTCACAGAGATTATTCACTCTAACTCTAAAATCGTTAGCACACAGTGACAGAGGCTATGCCGGCCGCTGCCCGGGGAAGTGAGAGTGAGAAGCCTCTGCCCACTGCCCACCGCCACAAGGCTGCCCCCTCTCCTAGTGGTCCAGCACAGTGGGAAGGAAGGCCGGAGGGCGACCCCAGTGTAGATCTGAGGGACGGACTGTGCACCACATGGCCTTGAGAAAGACGGGCCGGGCCGCCCAGGGCCAGGATCCTGCCCGAGCTCAGCAAAAACTGGGCGTGACTTAATTGTTGTGAGCTGCAGGGAAGATGCTGCTGTGTCTTGTCTTCATCACAGAATCTTCCACTTAAATTCCTCACACAATCAGCTTGAAATAGTACCACTTAGAGATCCACCCAGGAGATGGCAGCTAGTAGGCATTCTCACATTGGTATAATGTAGATTCAGTCCATTTTTTTCCCTGAACAGGTAACTACAGTCACTTATTTTTTTCTTAGCTCAGAACCACTAATAGGAAGAAAGGCATAGGAGGCATTGGCTGTGGAGACAAGGTGCTGGGCAGGGAGAGGCAGGGTGGGAACCCTCAGCCAGGCAGTCACAGAAGGTGAGACTCGGGCAGGAGCCTGGGCGGAGCGGCACATCGGTCCGAGCAAGGGCACGGCCCCCGGCACTGGAGAGCCTGGGGACCCCAGAGCAGCCTCACCTGCAATCACTGGGCCGCGTGAGTCCCAGAGCCTTAGAGACTCGGGAACACAGTGCAGATGGCACGTAAACAGCCTCGTGTCACCTATGCGACAGCATGTGCTGCTTGTTGAATTCCAAATTTGTAGGTAAGAGACTGTGGGCCTATATTTCTGTACTGATTGGTGAAGAGCACAGAGCCTCTTCCATGGCTGGGTCCTTGCACTGTTCCCACAACCCGGCAACTAGAGGGACTGCCTGGTCCAGGGGACCCCAGGCCGCTGCCCCACTGCATTCGTGGTTCTGTGACCTGCGGCTGCTAAACGCTGCAGTTGGGGATGCCCGGGAGGAGGTGTTGGGTGGCTGGCTCAGTGAGACGGGCAGGTGAGGGGTCCTGGGGTCACCCACCCTGAGAAGCGTGTGACGTGTGGGGGAAGGCCTGGGCTGGGGGACTCAGGGCGGGCATGGTGTTGAGCTCTGCCGCCCACTGGCTCATAGGTCTTGGGCGGCCTGATAAGCGCCTCTGGGCCTCGGTTTGCTCACCTGAGAGATGGGAACAGTAGTACCTCATGTGATTGTTAGGGACTGAGTGAGGTAGTGGGGCTTAAAGCACTTTATCGACCAGAATTTGCTTCTCAAATAGAAGCTACCATCATCCCTAGCACTGATTATTGGGGGAATGAAACAAAACAACATGTGTAAAAGTGCTTTATATGCTGTAAATTACATCAAAAGTGGAGTTGTATTGTTACTATGACCCTTCTACTGCAGAAGAGGGTCTAGTTCCCCAGGATTGCAAAGATTCCCAGGCTGTGTAGTCAACAGGGCCCTTCTTCCTTCAGCCTCTCTGTGCACCCTCCCACCTCCAGGACCCCTCCCTGCTGGCTCCTTGGTATATAGGAGAGAAGAGGGCAAGGAGGCTTGGAAAGGAGGCACAGGAGGGGCTGGGGGCGACCCTCGGATCCCTGACCGATAGCTGTCTCCCTTGAGGGGCCCTCCATCACCGTAGCCCATACTGTCCTCTGCGGCCTGGGGCAGCAGGGCACCCGGGCTCAGGCACAGCCCACACACACCAGCCCCATCTCCCAGGCGATCCTGCTCTCCTCCCTGAACACTGGGATCCCAAGTGCACACTCAGGGTAACACCAGCTACTCGGGGCTGCAGAGAGATCAGTGAGCATGTGGACACCCTTCAAACACGGCCTGGGAAGCAGGGGAGCCATGGAAGCTCAGAAGTGGGTTTCAAGGCAATGAAACTGAGCGGCCACAGTCTGCTGGGGAGACCAGACCTGTCCACCTGGCATAGAGCATGGCGAGCCCGCCGACTTCTCGCCCTGGGGCCTGGACAGACCACCCCGAGGTATTGTTGGAGTTAAGGTGCCTCAGCCTGTGGGCATCAAGAGATTCCTGTGCTGTTCTGTTTTGCTTCATTTTGGTTCTGGATTTTTCTCAATTCATAGACTTGACTTTTATGTGTGAGGCTGAGCCCTGGAAAGCTAACCGCACGGCCTTTACAGGACAGGTGTGTGCCTTGCTGTGAGCCGCAGGGAGCTAACCGATTCCCAGGCACCGGCCCCAGGTGCTGCCTCAGTGAGACGCGGCGAGGGGGTGGGAGGAGGGTGGGGGGTCCCAGGCCCGCCTGGGTGGGATTCCCGCCAACGCCACCCTGTCGTGTGGGCTCCTGGGGCTCTCAGTGCATCGTCCTACTTGGGCATGACTCGCTGCCCCTGTAAGCTACTGATGGGGACAGGGAACGTTTTCAAGAGATCTCACTGTAGAGACAAAGCTGTGAGATCCAAGGTACGACAATCTCAGGGCAGTTCCTTGGTGACAGAGAGTTTCTGTCGTGCAGAAGTAAACAACTTGCAGTGGTTTTCTACTTTCTGCTTTACTCATTTTTAAATCCTACTCTTCTTACTGCTAGAATACTGCTCTTACATGGGCAGAGAGGACGTTTTCTACAGGAAATAGTGGCCAAATATTAGAAACAATTTGTTTTCTCTTCCCTATCTGAATCCCTGAATCATAGAGCAATTTGACAAATTGGCCTTTACTTTAAAATAGGGACTAAACCATTTATACCTCCTTTGACCCCCCAGTTGAGATTGAACATGCGCAATACTGCATGACATGATTAGAGCCATGAATCACCCTCTACAGATAATGCCAGGACAGACAGGTTGAAAATTCAGGAAGTGTTTTAACCACCTCCATTCCAAATAGTCTTCTACTTTATATTTAAAACTTTCTCCTTAAATGTATTTTTATTCTATATAGAACTTCTTTAGGGAAAGAAAATACACTTTGTAATTACTGCCAATTAACAGTAGCCTCATTACATGGTGCACAGCTCATATATTCTAGAACAATGCTATACTAATATTAGCTTTCAATACCTAACCAAAACTTTAATTATATACATAAGGTCTTAGATTATCTGCTCCTGCAACTCAGGTTTAAGACTGCATCTCAATTACCGAGGATTTCCTTCTGCTTCAGAATTTCATGTCTGCTTTTGACACTTGGCAGAAGCACTGGGGACAGTATTAGGCATTTTCTTGGGAAAACCAATTAACGGCTTGCATTGTCTCTGCAGACCCAAGGGGCAGGCTCTCCTCGCTCCTCCCCCAGCCACACCATCAGCAGGCCCATCCCCATGCCAGTCCGGTCCTCGTCTGCTGGCCCCACCCCGTCTCACACACCTCAGGACTCTCTCACTGGTGTGGGGGGAGATGTCCAGGAGGCATTTGCACAAAGTAAGTGGCTTTGTTTTTGTTGTACTCTGCTTTTACATTAAATAGGCTGCCGCGGTCTGTTGAGCAGTGACCTGTCAGAGCCACGCGGTGCACGTTAAGGGACTCCAGGGCTCGTGTCAGGGCCTGGCCTGCCAGCCGCATTAGCAGTGCCCTACACTGATCACCATTTCACCTTCCCTTGGCTTCTTTAGTCCCATCTCATCCTTGATGAGTCTTTGTTCACTAAGGGAAGGAATTCCTTTCATCAATATCCCAGGAAACTTGATAAACATGATCATTTTAATATTCTAAAAGATCTTATTTCTGCTTCCTTCTCTTTACTTTAAAGCAAACTCAGGATTGAGATTAAACAGTTCCAGCTCTTGATCAGGAAGGATGCTCAGTCCTTTACACTTGCCCTAAAGTCAAATCATTGCCTCAGGCGTAGAGGGCCCCACGGTCAGTCCTGCACAGTTAATAGAGGCGTGCAGCGTGGTGCCTGAGGACAAACAGCTGCATCTGCCATTTACACTCTGTGGGGCAGACAGGTTGTTCCCAGGCAAGTGACTATTCACTTGGAAATAAAAATACTATGTAAAACTTTTTCTTGCCATAACTTTTCAAATTTATAGGAAGTCAGGAAAAAGTCCTGCAGACCCTCTCCCTGGCAATCTCATTCCTAGAAGCATTAAGTCTGTCCTCAACTCCCTGCTTGTATATAAACACAGACATGTGTTTTCACAGACACATATTCTCCTCGTTTCACGGAAATAAGGTCATGCATTATGCTCTGGTGTGCAATTTACACTTTCTTTAAATTAGCAAATATGCCATGAACGTGCTTCAAAACCTCACATATGAATCTATGGGAAAAAGAAGTGTATTTGACCACTAGCTTAAAGGCAAGAGAAACAAAGTCAGAAGACAAAGAGTAGGTTTGAGACCATTTCTGGCAAATGTGGCCATCAGCTCCCAGAGTTTCAGTCATACTTAAAGCATATAGAGATCACTTAGAAAAGGGTACCCCAAGACAAAACTCTGTGGGATAGAAGACCTACAAATTGCCGATAAAGATAGGAAAAGATGTTCAATATCACAAATAATTGTAGAAATACAAATTTTAGTAAATGCCACCATTTTCGCAGCAGATTTTCAAAAAACATTTTTTATCAGTAATAGCCACGTATGAGGAAACTTTCACCCTCATCCACAGTGTGTGGGCATAAAATCTTACATCTTAAAGGGAGAGAATGATGTCCTTTCTACTGTGTTATGAGGGTGAAAGGAAGACCTACAATAGGGCTTTTTTTCCTGAAAAAGAAAATAATATAAGTTATACAAAATAACTTAAAAATTTTTTTAGAATGAAAAGTCCTTTCCCTAAATCTTATTGTAAAGAAATTGGCAGTATTTTAAATCAATTTGAGCTTTCTACTATAATTAATGTTTTATCTAACTATGGTTTTTAACCTGACAGATATTTATTATTTTGCTTAGTTTTGTTTTCTGAGACACGACAGAATGAAATGCAGCCGTAGGCAGTGTAGCTCATAAGGGGCCCGAGCTGCACAAGTTCCTCAGAAAATCAGGTTTTTGGCATCTTGAGCCCTTTTCTTTCCAAAGATGTCATAGAGATTAGCCCTCCGCTCCGTCTCCACCCTGCCCCACTCCCAGCTCAGCCCACGGATGCCCGGTGACCCTTGGTGTGCCTGAAACATCCCCATAGTCTCCAGTTCAGGGGACATGCATCTCCTGCCCATGTCTTGGTAGCCGGAGCAAGAACCTTCATGCCCCCCCGCACTGGGCGCCTTCAGTGCACAGTTTGCACCGGGTCACCTAGTCTTATTAGCAATACTGTCTCCTTTTACTTGCAGAATTGTCCTAGTTTGGACAATAAATTATACAGACCCTGTCTTCTTACATCAGAGTCCAGTGCCCCAAGACAAAGTATTTTTTTCTGGAAACAGACCAAAATACTTCCAAAAAGGAGAGTTCTTGGAAGTTTTCTTGTGTTAAGGTAACAATGGAAAAAATAAACTGCATAAAAACCTGGAAAAAAGGAAAAGCTTTTTCTTAATTATCATTTCTTCTTAAGGTACAAGGAGAAATTTAAGGAATGACTTACTAGTAGCAGCAGATTCTATCACTAACACCATGTCCTCTCTTGTGAAAGAACTGAATTCTGGTGAGTCCTTGAACTCATTTGTCTGCTCAGCACAGAGGGGCCTGTAAGTGCTGGGACCTCTGTTAGAGGCCTGTTCATTGTTGAATACAGAAAGACTCTTTAAAGATCTGTGTGATGTTTTCTTGATATATTCAGATTTTTTAGTTCAGTTAATCTTTTTGCTGATGAGAAAAATATTAATACATGCTCAGAAAGTGTGAAAAGTGCAAAAAAGAATAAAGAAAAATAGCATACATCATGCTGAAGTTCTATTACAAGGTCAAATGTTTTATTTATTGATTTAGACTCTGTTAATTTGGAATTCATGGCTATTTGAATGAGGCTAAAGTGAAATTTGGCTTTGTACTATCTCTAAAGAAAGATCGACCCAGAAAATAAAGAGCAAAAATTGCAAGAGACTCTTTATTCTAATGATATTTAAAACTATATCAGCATGAATATGCAAATAAGTACATTTCCAGTTACTAGTGCATCTCAACTATCCCTTAAAGTCCAACCAACTAGATATTCGTGGTCGTACACTTGAGATTATAACACCTATAAGAAATAAAACCTTAATAGTAAGATAAATCTGGATTTAAATTTCCTAAAGCCACTATAATACTACTACTTAAAGTAATGAAAATTGTTGCTACTATTTTATATTAAGATAAGCAAACAGGATAAAAATGACAGTAGTTAATACACCATGATTAACGGCATGTACCAACTGCCCTAGCGAATATAGTTGATTCCTGAACAATGTGACAGTTAGGGGTGCTAACCCCCTAATGCAGTCAAAAATCCATGTATAAATGTTGACTCCCCCAAAACGTTATTGAGAGCCTACTGCTGACTAGAAGCCTTACCCATAACATGAACAATCAACACATATTTTGTATATTTTATTTTTATATACTATATTCTTAAAGTAGGCTAGATAAAAGAGAATATCTTTTCAAATTGTTGCAAATCTCCAAATATTTTCAATACATTCATTGAAAAAAACCTGCATGTAAGTGGCCCCGCACAGTTGAAACCTGTGTTCCAGGGTTCACTGTTACAGCTCAAAATGGAATTCTCACTGTGGATGTCTCGAGTACTATTAGTTTATACTCTTATAATGCTTTGAAATACTCAACATTTGTAATATCTAAGCTTTGTATTTCCTCAGTTAAAGTAATACTAAACAAAAATAACAATAGTTTTAATAAAGCCCTTTACAGAGAAGGTAAAATCAGTTTTGAGGAATTAAGTCAGTTACTAAGACACAAGGATTCCTCATAACACTATTGAGATATAAAGACAATACTATATACCGATGATTTTATAGTAATTCATGTCAGCGTCCATTCTCATTTTGAAAAAAAAGTAACACTTGACTTAATGTGCAGCAACTGGTTGATGTTTTATGTAGCACAGGCTGATTCATGTTAAGCCCTTTATTTGCTGGTCAGAAAGTGTCTAAGTCGGTCTTTATTTCTTCAATTATACCTGCTAGGGGTGGGGAGTGAGACCGAGAGTAATGTGGACTCTGAATTTGCACGGACTCAGTTTGAGGACCTGGTTCCCTCGCCAACCTCTGAGAAGGCCTTTCTAGCACAAATCCACGCCCGAAAGCCTGGGTACCTTCACAGCGGAGCGACCCCAGCCAGCGCATGCAGTGACGTGTCAGTATCTTCTTGGAGGTATTTTCTCAGCAACAGAACACCCTCCGGGAGCCATGGAAAATACACACATGCTTGCTTTATTTTGGAGAGTGTGAGGCAGTGTCCTTTTCCTGCAGTGGAAGGTGCTCCATTTAAATTTAGTGTTGTGACATTTGCCCTCATAATTTCCTGAGTGTCAGTGACCAGAACCAAGCAGCGCCTGTCGAGGGCCTGGCTCACCCAGGCATGTGCTAGTTGTATGAAAAATAGTACAAAAAATTGCTCCCAGCCTTCCAGGACCCACAGACTAGTTCAGGAGATAAGCAATCCTACCTTTGACTTCACCTTGTTCTTGAGGGGCCTGCTGGAAAGGCCTCTGTTCAGAATGGGTGTAAACAGCATCCTACAGCACCTGAAACTAAAATAAGTAAATGTATAACAAACATCACATTATAAAGAAATCACATTTGACTGACTTGTTGAATGTGTAGAAATCTGACCCTGAAAAGACATTTTGCAGAGGTTTCCACCCAGTTAGGCTTCTAGAGCTTGACAGAGGCCTTGAAGTCGGTGGTGTCCCCACTAGACTTGCTGCGACCCTGGTTCAGCAAAAAGCAGCAAGGCGGCGAACACCAAAGCTGAGGGACGAAAGCTGAGCTAGGACAGACCTGCAGAGCCCAGCTTGGGAGGGAAAAGAGTTAAGCTTTAAAGGGAGGGCAGCAGTGGGCCTTCAGGAGGGCAAGACCCCGGCAGCCATGAGACCTGAGCAGAGGCTCCCCAGAGGCCAGAAGGCGCTTACTGAGCCCCAAGAGCCACAGAAGGGGGACAGCGGTTCACTGGAGCGTACTGCAGGCGAGTCCCCAGAGATAAGAGGCTGTTCTAAGGGCCCAGAAAGGAACTGGCCAGATGCCTTCCTGGTGTTTTGCTCTCAGGCCTAGTGAGTACAAGGCTATAATGATGGGGACTTGTGAATGCATGGTTTGAAAGGCAGCTGTGAAAAGGCAGAGCAGAAGATCCAAACGAAACAGTTAAAACAGTGAAAATGGCAATAAGCTGCCGCTTTACTTTCAGTTTGCTTTCTTGTCCCTTCCTCTAATTTAGAATTGATTTGTTATTCAAAGTGGCTACTTACTTGTCATCAATTTAGTCTGGTAAATTCATATCTATTTGACATTTTATAATTAAGCATTTACACATGGTTCCCTAAATTTCCTTGTTGCAATCCTAAGACCCAAGACTATAGCATAAGCCAGCCCACTCTGCTGTCCAAGGCACTGGTGGCAATTCTAGCTGCCAGCACGGCGGCGGGACTGGGGACAGGAAATGGAGGCCTGGCAGACTATTTAGGCTGGCCACAAACCACTAAAAATAACGAGAACATGTCGTACAGTTATAAATAGACAAGAACAGTGGCATTTAAGTTCCAACCCAGAAACTTCTACTTGACCACTCTTTTCATCTTAGGGGATATTTTAATATCTGTATTATCTAGACATGTCCTGCTTTTACCCCAAAGATACTTTGCTCATATGATTTAGGTGGTAGATTTGGGTTCAGTTGCAGAAAGAGTTTTATATACACTGGAATGAATGGATGGAGATAGTCACATATTAGTGAATGAGGTCACCATATCCATTTATTTCACGTGGAACTGGACAATTTAAATGGATTTCTTAGATTCAGAAGTAGTACACATTTTTAAGATCAAAAGCTATGGGTTAGTGTATTCGTCTTTCTGACATCGATTAGCTGCTATTCTGAGACTTGATGGTACCATAAAAATGAAGCACGTTTTTATATAGGCATATAGGGTGCATTTGCCTATATATGTGCATAACACAGAGGATTCAATTTTGAACAAATGTCTTAATCATTATTTCACTAGAGGGCTCATTTTCCTTATAGAAAGTGTTCTTGGATTCCATTTTTTAAAAAAGCTCCCAGACTGGAAAACCTATATCCTCCAAAAAGTCTAGCCCTCCTTTTTTGAGATTGATGACCATTTAAAGGACAACTCATTCCCATAAACCCTAGGAAAATATGGCTCACCAGTGATCACCAGACCGCCACAGAAGGATTACACGTGACAATACCTTGATCAGGTGTTTCTCCAAACTCCCAAGTTTTTTTAGTTTTCTGTTAGGTAAAAGAAGACACTGAACAGAAGCAAAGAAGCAGGTTGGAGGACCGAGGAAATGTGCCCCACAACAGCTGATGTGTGCAGTCTGCTGTTTCCTTTAAGGATCTGCTCCAAACCGTCAGTGTTTATTCCCAGGGCAACAGAAGACGGGGACACCTTTGTGCAGCCAGAGGATGAGAGCTACGAACACGACTCCGCCCGGCAGCTGGAGGATGAGCTCCAGATGGAGGAGTACCTGAGGCGGAAGCTGCAGGACGAAGCCTGCCAGGTACACGGAGCCAGGCCCACTGCCCATCCCCTGGCCTGGGCCCATGGGAGCTGGGTCTCCTTCCTCCCATCCCCCTTTCCAGAATATTCCGATTACTCCTTAGTCCTTGTATTCCAGACAGTACAAATTTTAAATACTTCTTAGAGCCATCACTTACTATGCATTCTTAAAAATTCTGATCTGGAAAGTGGAAAGCGGCCTTGCTGGTTAGCAGAAACATGGAGACCGACACTCCTTACTTCTCCAAAGTATTATAAAGACACTTTTCTCAAAGAGTTTAAGAAAAAGATGTAGAAAACAAAAGGCACAGGAAACTGAATAACTGTAAATATATCACCCCTTTGAACCACTGTCCTCAGCCCCCGCTGCCCACCTCAGTCACAGTTAGAAGGAACGTGCAGAAGGAGCTGGGGACTGTAGGCCCCACGGTCAGCAGGGTGTGGCGGGGCGGGTCTCACAGATGCCAGGGTGCACCGATCCTCCTGAGAATTCACTGAACGTCACACGCAGCTGGAATGAAGTGGTTGGTAACGCCCCAGAATCGGATGCATTTTCTGCCGACCATTGTATAGCAGGTTTCCTTTCTCGTTCATTTCCCTCCCCTAAAATCCACAGGGGCTTCTGGGGGTTCTGAGAGTTTAGGGACATTTGCCCGGTTGAGACCTGCTGCCCCGTCCCCAGTGGGTTATTCGTCATGGGAGGCCTTCTGTCCGATGGCCATTCGTATCCGCATTGTGAAATCAGCAGTGACCCTCTCTTACCCTGTTAGGGAAAATAAATTACCTTCCACTTTGCGTATGCTTACAGATTAAGTTTGGAACTCTTTTCCCAAGAAGAATGCAGCAAGAAGCGAAACTGAAGCCCACCAACCCCTACCCCCACCCTGCCAGTATAAAACACAAACTTTGTCCCTGGAATGTTCCATTAGCCTTTTTAGCTTAACCACTCCATTTCAGAAGCAACCAAAATGTAGGTCTAGTGATATTGAAAGGAAGGCCCCTAGACTGGGCACATGAAGCCACGTCTCCATGCCACAGACTCGCTGCAGTGGTGCCCACGGAAAGCATGCCTCCTGGGGCCTGTCTGCGGATGGACACGAGCCTACCTGGAGCTGCCAGGGTCTCTGGAGCTCTGAGCATGGCAGGCCTGCTCCTGTGCCATTTGCCCCTCTGCTAGGGAGGCAGACGTGGTTAAATAGTCCACGCCCCAGTTCACATGTTAGAGGGGACTGTGAGGCTTCCCTCTTTGAGCCCAGACCAGTTTCTGGATTTGGGTGATAACAGTAAGTGAAATTCTGGTTGTTCTTTTTTAAAGGGAGGAACTCATTTCATATAAAATATTAGATTGTTATTTACTTGGATGAATTAGCAAATTAATCTTGTCTGAGTGAAATGGAGGAAAATCCTACTAACGGCTTAAGGTCATTGGAGTTCTGCCACCCCTGGTAATTTGTAAGCTCCTCTCTCTCCATTCCTTTGCGTGCCTGTGGCTTCAAAGGAAAGACAAAGAAAAAAGGCTAGAAGCACACAGTGGGCCTGCGTCCCCTCTCGGGACATGTGCCCTGGGGAGCACTGAAGTGGTTCTCCTTGCTCCGTGAGCACAGGTCTGTTTGATGGCTCAGAATGCTGTTTTCACTCATTGGACTCTCTCTGTCTTTCTGCATGGCTTCCAGCCGAATGATTCACCAGCTTGACTGCATCTACACCTGACATGTCACCTTTCTTGTTTGTGTCCTTTGTCACCCACAGGTCAGCTTGCAAGGCTGAATACAATATCCTTTTATCACTCTCCTCTCAAGTAAGTACCCTCTTATTCAGGAGGAAACATGGCCGCTGTACACTGAATTCTGATAACTCGTAACCTAAATTCACAATCACTTCCTCTCTTCAGGGTTTCTATGTATCAAGATAGCCTCCTTCCCTGCTGATATGGAAGAACATGCCAGACTATGGAACATTTCTTTATAGTTCAGTGGTTCAGTGGACATTTGGCAGACAACCTTGGGAGTTCACTTTGTGCTCTGTTAATAAGGAAAATTGGCACAAAAACTTCTATAGTACCAGAGACACTCCAGAGAGCTTCTGTGGCTGTGAAGCCATGGTGCCAGCCCACAGCGGCATCCGTCTGAGCCTTTGTCACTGGGAAGGAAAGATGCAGGCTGCTTGGCTTCCTGAGATGGGTCAGTCCTGGGTCCCACTGTACTCACAACCCAGAAGCTCCAAGGCAAAGGCCTTACCTGGTGGAGGCAAAACCATGTACTTTTAAAGAAAACCGAAGAAGCAGGGCATAGTAGAAACTTCTGCAGCCTTATATTTTGGGAACAGCTGTTTCAAGTCCATTGTGAACTTAATTTCAAGTATCATTTATGAGGCGTGTGATCCTTGCCCCCAAGGACCTGCCTACATGCCTGGAAGCCCTCTGTGATATATTCAGTGTGCAGAGAACAGCCCTTGTCCAGCAGTCACCTGAGTGTAGTGGTTTGAAGCTGAAGCTCTGGACTCAATAGACCTGCCCCAAATACGATCCCAGCAAATCTGGACGGATAGTTCAGACTCCATGAGCTCATTCCTTCTACAGTGTGTGTCTTAACGCCTGCCTCACAGAGGACTTGTTCTCACTGGGCGTAGTTCTTAAAGAGCTTACCGTGGTGGCAGATGTCCCGTCATTTATTGTGGCCGCATACATACATGCCTGGCACCGCGTGGTACTTCACAAGAGGCCTCGTCCTGGGCACTGCTTGTCATCACCCCAGCACCAGGCGCGAGCTCACTCTCCCGGTTTCATAAAAAGGCCAGGACTCAGCTACATGCAGTGATTTCATTGGCTTCAGCTGAACTGTCCCGAAAGATCAGATGATTCCTCAGGCTCCAGCTTAGGGCCACTCAGATGTCCCCTGGTTCAGTCAGCTCGGCTCCAGCTTAGGGCCACTCAGATGTCCCCCAGTTCAGTCCAGAGCTGATAGGCACCTCTCACGGTCATCTGGCTGCACAGGCCCAAGGCCTCGTGTCTGCTTCAGTCATACAGTCTTTCTTGACCATGGGATCCCATAATTCGTAGTGTAGTTGGAGTAAACTCAACTCTGGCTGGTAAATTAAAAAGGGATGTACGTCTCCTAAATGACATGTCAACTGGTAAAGATGCCTTCCAGCCCAAGCCTCATGTCCCAGGCCTCAAGTGAAGATCAAGCCCGTAAAAGTCATGGCATAACTGCTGTTACAAAATATATTTTAGGAGCAGTATGGCCCTTTTAGTATGAAAGGGAGGATCTTATTGCCACATTCTAGTCCCCTCCCGGGGACTTGAGAATGCTACCTGACTCGTTGTGACTACAGTGGGACATTCCCAGAAGCTGTTTCTGAAAAATTCACTCCAGTCATAGCAAATCCCAAAGGAGCAAGACTTTTCCTTTAATAGCATTTTCTTGCACTCAGTGCCAGCAATTTGATCATTTTTATCCTGCTCATTATTTAAACATCAGTAACTAGTTCTTAGAAAAACACAGTTTTTTTAAAAGCCTAATAAAGCGTCCTTGACATAAACCCAGATAAGAAGTGACTTTTGGTTCTTGTACCTAAAACCCAGAGACATAAGTCCTTGGGCCAATTTTTAATCTTTTGCTGCAAATCTGGCAGTGAAAAATCAAAACAGTGTGGCCTCTGCCATTTACTGACTGTGTGCCTGTCTGGCTGGCATTTCCCAAGACTTTAAACATGAACCAGGCTGTCCCTAGAGGGCCACTTATGCAAAACTCATTTAAAACCTGATCGAGTGCTTCAGAAACCAGTGGCCTTTCATCTTTGCAGCTTTGATTTTCTTGATGTATCCAAGAAATACAGCTGAAATTTTGGCACAGTATATGCTGTTGAAATCTGTTTGTTCGGATTTTCTAACTGTACTGCAAGACCAGAAATTATCCCGAAGTATATACACCTCTTATCCAAGGGCACGGAAGCCAGCTTGATCGGCTTGAAGTCCTCCAGGCGTGTACAAGGGAGAGCCCTTCCTGGGTCATGGGCCCACAAGCAGTACACTGGAGACACAGACATAGAATGCCCGTGCTGTCCAGAAAGAGCTTCAGACCTGTTTGAAGATAAATGCGCATTTATCAACACACTAACAAGAGTGAGAAGAGTAAAGCCTGTTTTATGCTTTGCAGTTAGCCGCTCTGGAAATATAGCATGCAGTAGTTAACACTCAACTTAGAGTCCACCAAAATTCTGTTTTGACCCACTCAGTATCTGGGATTTGTCCCTTTCCATCCCTCTGGCCACATCTGAGCTTCAGAAATTGGGAGATTGGACAGTCAAAAGTGGATTTTTTTTTTTTTACTTAGCATGGCATTCTGAGGACAGGTTAGTGGTCTCATCTACTTGTCAAAGCACAGCACAGGTATTTCTGTTTGCATGGCTTTAACTCTCCGATGCCTCAGGTAGCATCAAGCAAGAAACTCAACACAGAGGACCCCTCCATCTCCTTCAGAAGGAGTAGCATGAACATTCCCGAGGTGTTCATTCCTGATCACCAGAGGAAGGGAGGAGAGAGAGAGAGTGCGTGTCGGGGGAGTGGGGGGGTCCTGAGCTTCATAACCCTAATTTAGAGACCAGTTTTCATCTTTAAACAAAATTACACATTCCTTATTCCCAGGAAAGCTATAGGCAGACAGATGATGACAGTATCTCGAAAGCCACTGTGGAAGGAGAGCGCTGAGCCCCCCGCACAGAGGAGATGGCAGCCCGGCAGCAGCCACAGCAAGAGGGACCCCCCTCGGCAGCCCCCAACAGACCCCCGCCCCAGGCACTGCGCCCTGCTGACTCTAGTGCACATGACTTTCTGTTCTAAGATTTGGAGTTCATAGGTGTGCATTTGGAGAAGGAAAAAGAGGCTTCTGTTCAAAGCCCACTTACCAGCTGCATCTTCTGTGCTGCGGCTCATCCCTGGCTAGAACTGAATGCCGAGCCAGACCAAACGGCAGGCTGCAAGCCCTGGCCGCCACTCTCCCCATGGCAGTATTAACAAGCATTCTAAACCTCTGCACATAATATTGAACCTGTTCAGTTTACAGTGACAATATTAACACTGTTTATAACTGGAAGCTTGATTTCTGAATTCTGTGAGATTTTAGCAAAACAGTTTATTATACACTGTACATTTTTTCCACAGCAATTGGGAAAAAGCAACCACTTGCAATTTTTCACCAACCCCGAGGATTTGGTTCCTAAGTGTACAGACTCAGACCCCAGAGGCCTGCACGGGCTGCCCCCATCCCGGAGTTTCTGGGCAGAGACTGACCAAGCACTCCAGGATAATCCAGGCTCTGGGGCTTCTTTACAACTTCGGTTGTTTTCTTTCAAGATACTCTTACGAATCAGCCATAGAATTTAATGTAAATATTTTTTCCAAATAGATATCATATTCAAAAATGGAAACACTCAAATTATATAGAATCTAGTTTTTAAAATCACAGATCTTCTTAAAAACTGTGAACTATGTTTTGAAATACTCGTTCCTAAAGCTGTTTATAAACCACAGGTGCCATAAGACCCCCAGATGGACTTGTCATCTCTGCTCTTCCATGGGCTTGTTCCTCTCGTCGCAGCTTCAGGGAGCATGTCTGTAACAGCGCTGCCCATCTGCAGGCTCCCCCGTTAGGCTGTCTGAGGCCTTCAGCTTTACGTGTGCAGGCTTAAGGCGCTCTGCAAGCCTTCGCTCTCCTTTCATCCTGAATGTCTATTGCCTTACCGGCCACCTGGTGTTCTGCATGCAGCCTTCTGTGGTCATGCGAGAGGAAACAGACTCTTCTGAGTTGGGATTTTGCAAGAGAAGGGAGAATGGAAGACTGCTGAGGGCCCTCTTTGGGGAGCGCTAAGACTTCCCTTAGGGATTCCAGGGAAATGAAAAAATCATCTACTTGTTTCAAGATTTGATGAAATAAAAATCCTGCAGCATATTACATTATACTTAAATTGGCAGCTTCTCTGGAATTTCTGCTTCTCTGTTAAAAGAAAGAAGAAAACATCATTTTAGAACAGCGGTTCTCAAGGAGTGTTCCCTAGACCAGTAGCTGATAGCATCAGTGTCCCTGGAAATTTATTTAAAAATGCAGGTTCTTAGGCCCCAACCCAGGCCTCCTCCTCAGAAACTCTGGGAGTGAGGCCAGCACTTGTGTTCTAACAAGACCTCCAGGTGACCCCTGATGCAGCTGGAGATGGAGAACTGCTGCTTTAGAACACAGTGGCGTCATAAAATCTCTGAAGAGGCCTTGCTGGGAGTAGGCAAGACAGGTCCTGGGTCCAGCTCACAGCCTCAGGGACTCGATTTTGCTTCCAAGGCTGGCAAAACCCTTTCCTGTGCACAGAGTCGGCAGTTGAGGGTGTCCTGCCCAGAACAGACACCTGACATCTCCCAGCTCCCTCTCCAGAGGGCTCTAAGATGCTTGTGTGCTGGATTTGGTCAGAAACCATCTCTGGCCACCCTTTGGAACAAAATTGCTTGCCTGGGGGATAGTGAAATGCTTGGCTGGCATTAGTAAGGAGCCCATTCTGTCCGCTGATGCACTTAATCCCTCATGCAGACAGATGTCATTGTGAGTTTATTGGTGTATCTTAATGTCCATCTCCTTCCCCTGCCCACCCTTTGTGAGACCACCCTCTCTAGTTGGGACGTGTGCCCCTGTGCCTCCTACCCAGCGCTTAAACCCCTGCATCCCAGCTGCCCACATGCCTGTCAGCTCTCAATCTTGGCTGGTGTGGTTCCTGAGCTTGGAACTCCAACCCTGCAGCCGGCATTCAGCTGCTGGCTGGGCTGAGCAGGCAGGCGCTGTCTCTCTGTTTCTCCATCTGAATGTGGTGTAAGGGCTGAACTGCCCCCTCGTCCCTGCGTCCCTAGCAGCTCCATCTCACAGCTGTTCACCCCATCGTACAGAGCCATTGCAAGGACTCTGGAAACTTCTGCTAGGGACCAACTCCTGACTAACCAGCCACCTTTTCTTTCCCTTAGCTCCGCGGCAGCACTGAGACCAGATTCAAGTGCCCCTGTCCTGTGCCCGAAGCAAAATGGCGTGTGTTGTTTTGGGCTTTTGTGTTTTTTGGTGGGTTTCTTTCCTTGGCACTCCAGATTTACTTTTGGGGTCTGTTCTAAGTACCAGCCGGCAGGCTTCACCTGTCCTGTCCACTAGACACAGAAATATCTTGCAGGGCTGTTTCTTTCTTGTTCCACGGCGAGTTGCACCCCCACCTCCATCAGCGATGATGGCCTATTAATTAGCACTGGTCTAACACAGCCTCCCACACACACAGTGCCATGCTTATGAAGGGAGGTAGGAGGGCGAAATCTACTGTGTGGGATTCAGGAATCAGTTGTGGTTGGTCAGGACGCAAGTTGGGGTAAGTTTGGTCAGAGTGAGATGTGCTGGATCGTGGAAAATGGATTCTCGAATGACCTACTGCAAGGCAGGAAGGTTCATCTGTAAGTAGTGATGTGAGCTGAATTGCATAAGCGTGTGGCCTTGTCGTGATATACTGTGTGTTTTCTGATATGCATGAGCCAAACTGTTGCGTCATAATTTAGCAGTGACATCTGCTTTAATTTTGATCATCTTTCCACCCTTACTAGTTCTTGGCTGTTAACTGTAGATAATGTGCGCACAGCAGCTTGGTTGGAATCTGCACAAGGAGCCACAAAAAAACTCCACTGTGTCCTCAGAAGAAGGGGCATTTTTACTTTTGAACCAAAAAGAGGAAAAAAATCAGAAGCATTACATGTTGAGGCTAATTAACTGTAAGACATTTTTAGTTCTGACTACTGTAATTTGACACCATTTGAACTAAGTCAAAGACACTAAGGATTTCACGATACTCATTGGTATTGTAACAAAACTACTGTATGATTTGTATTGCTGTTAAGTACTGTTTTGTGTGTGTGTGTGTGTGTGTGTGTGTGTGTGTGTGTGTGTGTGTTGGAACCTCCTGGGGACATGTTATATTTTGAAGTGATTAAGCTATTTAATTGTGTGTCTATATTTTGGAATGGAATTATTTCTTCATTAAAAAAATGTTTTTAAAAACACTGTATCTTGTGTGTTTTATTCCTTTGTTTCAATGAGTTTTTCCTACAGCAACATGGAGCCCAGGAGGGACAGGTCTGTACTTGCGCGTGAAATGGACCCGTCATTAGGGCTTCACACAGCAGAGGCAAAATGTTTCCCCTTTTCTTGCATTTGGGGGCACAATTTTTTTAAATGGAAAGCCTTGTTATAATCAATATGGGGGTGAGTTTGAGAATACAAGTAGCTAACATTTCTTTATATTAGACACTGTTGTAAGCATTTTACGTTACTTCACTGGCTCCTTTGAATCTGCATCTAGCCAGGTACTTGGCAGACATTATATGCTCGGCAATGAATGGCTTTTGTTTTGTGTTGGAGCCAGTGAGAGAGAATCCACATCCCTGGAGGCCAATATGGTGGCAGCGAAGCAATCAAGTTCTCAGGAGGGGACAAAAGCTCAGAGTGGAGGGTCCACAGGGTGATCTCTCCCTGCGCTCGATTTCTCCCGGAAAGTCTCTGTGATTCCCGTGCAATGGGCAGTTGTGTGTTTTGTCTGCCTGAGGAGTCAATTCCTGCACACAATGCAGTTTTGGGATCTCTGACTTGGAATGGAGCTGAAGTCTGTGTTCACAGAGTCTGGGGTGGATCTGGAGTCCATGGAAACCCTAAACGCTCAAAAGGCACTAGAGAAAGAAACCGAGAGGCTCTGCCTCAGTTACAGGAGCAACTCCTGACTTGGCAAGACCGAGAGGGGAAACTCATACATCCCATCCCCTTCAGAGGTGGAGGCGAGGGCACGCCCCTCAGGACCCACCCAGGCTCTTTCAGTTGAATCTCAATGCCTCACACCCTCATGTCTTTGGGACCACATTTAGCTCTACCTCAGCATCTCCCAAGTTTATCTAACTGCCAAGGTCACCTGAGGAGCTGATTAATTCTGATTTAGCAGATCTAGAGTAGGGCCAGGGAATCTGTTTTTAATAAGTGCCTCAGGTGATATTTATGGTCTGACAAGTTTTAAGAAGTTATATTCCCTTGCTACTCAAAATGTGGTCCAGGGACCAACAGTGTTAGTGTCACCTGGGGGCTACTTAAAAACACAGAATCTCAGGTTCCGAACCAGACCTACTGAGTCAGAGGCTGCATTTCATCAAGATTCCCAGGGGATCTGCGTGTACCCTAAAGAGACTGACCCAGGGCTAGCTTCCATCCTTGCCTCTCAGGACTAGGTTCACTTGAGTCCTCCGGGCATAGAATGACGCCAGGGGTGCTTCTTAAACTAGGAGAGTACACTGATTCTCAAACTTGTAGTTTCCATTTAGTAAGTCTGGGGGAGGCCTGAGGTCTGCATTTCAAACAAGGTCTCAAGTGGTCTGAGGACCACGCCTTGAGGTACAGGGCTATAGAGTTCTGTTAAATGAGAATTTGGGGAACTTGTTACTTGTGAGCCAGGTACAGTACTCTGGGTTTCTGTAAATGGCAAATTAAGATCCTCAAGTCTAAAGACATGAGCCTGCTGGGATCAGTGGTTTGGCCCCTCAGCGGGCACTGCAGCAGCTAAATTAAGCCAGGAATACTGGCCGCAGCAGGAGTGAAGGGCTCTGTCAAAGATGAGGCTTCTGCTCCAAGAATTGAGACCTCTGTCTTCATGGCACAAGGAATCCATCCCCTGAGTGGAGCTGCAATGTCCTGGGGCCCCAAAAGGACAGATATGCAGAGTTGGGACAGGGCTGTTTGGTGAGAAGCTGGCAATGTTTCTGTTTTCCCTTTCCAACAGAGCAGGCCAGCTACTGAGACCTTCCCTGGTACCTTGGGGGTCTGCAGTTCTGCTCTCTGGGACTCTGACTCTGCGGGCTACCCAGGGGCCACTATGTTGTGATGGAGAATCCCCACTTAAAGTCACAAAGGCACATAGGCAAGGATGTTCATGCAGCCTTGTCTATAATAGTAAAAAAATTAGAAATAGCATACATGGAAAATAAAGCTGCATTTAAACTGCTTTTGGCATGATATGGTAGGCTGGATACTAAAAATCCATGAAAATGATGATACAGATACACATTTACCAACATGGAAGCTATTTATATAGGTCAAACAAAAATTCAAATTATGAAAGTATAAGACTAATCCCATTTTTATAAATATTTGAGTGCTTGTGCACAGAAAATGCCTTGAAAAATACATACCAAAAGATTGCTGGTCTAAATCATGGGATCATGGATGGTATTTTTATTTTCTTCATCATGTTATTCTTTTCCAGGTTCCCTACCGTAAATATGTAGAGTAAATTGGTGGATGGATGGATGGATGGATGGACCATGAAAACCCAGGTTGGACAATTTCTTTGGTAACAAGGCTACTGGAGTTGGCTAACATCTTTGAAAGCAACGTCTAACAAAGAGACCTTTCTATGTCTTCAGTAAACAAAGGGTACTCTCTGTCTGTGGAGATGCTCAATAGCATTCTTATGCCACACAGCATTGGAAAATATATGTATGCTTATTTGATTTTAAAGAAAACCTAGTACAAATACTGAGGACTTCTGAGTCAAGTAAAATATGACACTTTTTGGTCCTCCTCCCAGGGCTGATTGGTTCAGTAAGAGGCAAAGACACTGCCGGGGGACCAGCGAGCATGTGCGTTCTCCATCTCAGGGCCCGCTGGGAGGAGTGGGCCCAGTCACACCTGCAGTCGGTTCCTTTGCTCTCCAGGCCCCTGACTGTGCCCCTAAGGAGGAGGGCTGGGAGGGTGAGTCTCAGACAAGGACACAAATGGAACTAGACGAATGGTTTCTTTGTCATTCCATTTTTTGGAAATTCTCTTTGCAGCTGCTCTTGAGAACCTTGCATGTGTAGAAACAAGCTGCACAGATGATTTTGCAAGGAGATCCGTTCGTGTGTCACTACAATATCCAGAAAGAAGATACGATGATAGCTTAGACTAAGAGTAGAAGGAAGGTGGTCACATTCTCTAAAAACTTTGAGGGCAGGATGAACAGGTGTTGTGAATGGATTGGATGTGTGTGAAAGAGAAGAAATGAGGAGGATAGCACAGTTTGGGGGCCCAGATACCTGGGGGAGAGGCACCACGTCACTGAGTTAGGGGAGCCCAGGAAGGACAGGCTTCGCATGGGGTGATTTCAGGGGCTCAGGTCTGGGCACGATAAGTTTGATGTCCTTAGCCATCCAAGTAGAGAGAGGAGGTGGTGTGCTGGAGATCTAGGCCTAGGATTCAGGAAGGAAGTCTGTCTGGAGCTGTTAGTCTTGGAGTCCCCAGCGCAGACATGATGAAGGAGACTGAGAAGGAGTGGTCAGGGAGGCAGGGAGAACACCGGAAGCCCAGTGATGGCAGTGTCCCCAGGCAGCAGGCATGGTCGTCTGAGGCCGGCGCAGCCGCTTGGTCAGGTGCTGGAGAAGGAAGGAATGACCCACTGCGTACGTGCTGAATGGAGTCAACCTGATCACATTCAAGGAATCTCTGCTGCCCGCAGCTCCTCTGTTCTCGGTGAAACCCTGAGGAACACTAAGTGGAATTCATGCTTTATTCCTGTCAGAACCTTAGGGAGTCGCACAGTGTCGCAAACCCACAGGGTTGACTACGGTTTCCACGTCCACACTCCCTCACAAGCCAGCACCCTTCCTTCATTCCCATTTGGGGAAATCATGGTGGGAGCTGGGCTTACGTCAGTTCCTTTTCTCTTTTTCCCTTGGGAAGTTTACAATCCTTGTTCATAAAATGGGGGTAATAGTTTTTATTTTCAGAATACTCACACAAAAATAGATTTAACTTTAAAACAATTATAAGGAAATCTATTCCACCTCATTAGGAATGAAAAGACTAGAAATTGAAATATTGTGCCAGGGGTATTTAGTGACCCTATGAACACTGACTTCTGAGCCCCCAGCCAGCTTTCCCACCTGACCGCAGAACACCGGCAGCCAGGCATTTCCTCTCCGGGTGAAGGAGGAAGGGCCCTCCGACTGGCCCCAACAAGGAAAGCTCTGAAAATCCTGACATGGGCCGACCAGCACCCTAGAGAAAAGCCCCCATGCTGAGACCACCAATCAGCTGTTCGGAGCCCCCACTCTCACAAATGGCACCAGACACTTGAGAAAAGCCTTTGCCGTGAGTGATAGAGTCTGAACCAGAGAGACAAAGTAGCACCTCAGAGAAAAAATGGACTATGCGGAGGCGTCGGTCAGGCTCGTTGAGAGTGAAGGTTTGAGTGGGACAGAAAGCCCAAAAGGGAAGTTCCTGTCGGGAGATGGCTCGCCTCCAAATACCAGCTTCGGCATCCTGGCTCTTTCCTTTTGAAAACTTGTGATCTGTGTTCTATTTTGTAGTGGGTTCCCAATACTGGATCATGTCCATGGCAGCAGAAACTGGGTCTACCTGTTATACTTAGGGAAGAAGTAAAGAAGAAAAGCAAGATAAATATTGCTTACCAAGCTGTAGTATGTGGTATAGCTCAGCTCTGACTCTCATCTCCAGCATGCACAGAACGATGATGTAAGCGTGGAATACTGATCAAGCAGAACCACAATGACTGTTAGGAAGGCAGGAGGGGGGTGTGCGTGGATGGGTGGAGGTGTGCTGGCCTCCCGTCCGGGGAGCCGCCAGTAACACCCGGGACTCAGACACACACACTGGCAGGTTCCTTAGAGGTAAATACCAAACGAATGAGCTTAAATGCTGAAGTTGTTTCTGAGAGGGAATTTAGGGAGACTGATCAACTTTTTAGATCATGTGAACATAATTTTAAGTTTTCAAAAGAAAAAAATAGTAGAAAATACTTTTGAAGTGTCAACAATGATTGTCTTGGGTGTTGAGTTTTGGGGAAAAATTTTAAAATACTCTTTCTTCCATCTATATTTTCTACCTAATATAAAATAAACACGGGTTACTTTTATGAATGAAATATTAAATAAAGTAATTAGATAAAGTAACATGTTTTTCTGTCTCAGAACTTATAAGAATTAAAACATGAAACACTTCTAAACTACTCAGCATTTTAAGATGTTTAGCTATTTTTAAGTATGGAAATTTTTTTTAATTAGCTATTTTTGACTTAAACAGGAGATGAGTTTTCATGAGGTTAAGTTGCTCTTCAATTTGATAGAAAGCTTATACATATT
Source organism: Phataginus tricuspis (assembly GCA_029783875.1). Taxonomy (NCBI): domain Eukaryota; kingdom Metazoa; phylum Chordata; class Mammalia; order Pholidota; family Manidae; genus Phataginus; species Phataginus tricuspis. Next base: position 313,057 of record JAQQAC010015530.1, on the reverse strand, counting down.
TGACCCTTTTATAAAACATATGGCCCTTGTCCACTCATTTTTTTAACTATCATGATTTTTCTTTTTGGACAGCAACATAATAAATGTCTCTCTAGGAAGGACTGCAATTTTTAGGACTATTTCAAGGCAAATTTGACTAGTAATGAGAACACTGAGCAGGGCCAACCTTAACTGCACGTGTGAAGTTCCCCTCCGCCCAGTGCCTTTCTGGTGTTTGGCTTGCCTCTCAGCCACAAGTCGATAAGCATCTCAAGGTCCCAAGTCCATATACTTTCTCTCTTTTCTTCTCTTCCTCTTTCCCTTCTTTCTTCTGTCTTTCTTTTATTCTTTCCTCCCAAATTTCAAATATTGGGAAAATATAACTAACATGTGAGTAATCCTTTACAATATTCAAAAAACTTGCCATATTCCTATTTAATCTTTATAATACCCATATCAGGAGTGCTAAGTCATCCAGAAGCACTACCTAGGGAGGTCTTTGTTGTGAAAAACTCCACAGACCAGGCTGAGATGGGAAGACAGGGCACGCCAACAAACTGGAAACAGAAGGGAACACAGGAAGTTTCCCACCCATGACAAGGTGGTACCTGGAGGACTTTCAGAAAGCAGGCTTTTCCCTCCGTCCTGAGCTAAGTAGGTGTCCCTTCACCCCCAGATCTGATGTCAGCTAAGACCGAGATCTGCCCGGGCTGCTTAGTTCCTTGGCTCTGGACTAATTCTGCTGCCATCTGGCTGCTCTAGCCACACACACTAAACTTGGAAAACTTTTTGCCTTACACATTTGAGCTAGTAGAGGGGAACCAGGAGGGTAGGGAAAGGTGAAAAGAGATTTTCAGGACCAAGTTTTTTTCTAAGACACCAGACTGAAGCAAGGCCATGAAACACACCAGCCCCCAAGTTGTTCCCCATGGCTTCATGGGCAAACATCAGGAGTGAAGGGGCAGGCCTGGCGGTAGGACAGCAGAGAAGATTAGGGCAAAAACCTTTCCCTGGCTCATAGCCAATTTGGGAACAATGGTCCTCTGAAAAACAGAACCCTTTAAAGTCCTTTTTAAAATGTTGCCTTTAAAAGGTTAGTATATGAGAAAAAAGAACTATTTCCCCTCTATCCCAAAGAGATCCAAGAAGCCTCCTTGATGGAGAGAGATTCAAATGTTTTAACAGGAGAGTAAGAAGAGCATAATTTTAGCAACAAACCTAAACCAAGGCAAAGAAAAGATACTGAGAACTGCATGAAAGGTTTATTTTAGCGTCTGGCCCTCACTGTCCACCACCAGCAGTCATACCTGTTCAATAGCAGAGACAGGTTTACCAGCCATTGTGAAGGTCTCTGTGTTGTGAACATTGAGTGGTGTAAGGGACAACCTTCAATTTCTTTTTTTCTCAAAAGGCACAGAGTCATTCTTCATATGACTACTTAGCATGATGCTAAACTGCAAGTCTGTGATGGTGAGTAGAATAAAGCTAACAATTTATTCCAAGAATATAGTCTTGTCCTGACCTGGCCTGATGAAGGGATAAAGCTTTGCAAATAATTGCTTATTTACTTATTTGCTTTGCCAGACCCTAAATCCATGCTGAGCAGGGCCTGCCCTCATTAAAACATCCCGTAACCCAATGCCTGGTGTAAAACGGTGCAGCAATAGATAGAGAAGAATGAAAAGGAGAAGAAAGCTGCTCTTCTACACATCAGCAGGCACAGCCAGGGTTTTTAATAGAAGCATGGGAACAGACTCAGGCAGACTCTGGCCGGCAGTAGAGGTGGGAGGCTAAGGAGCCAGCCATGTGCCCCAAAGCCAGGTGGAGGAAATGCTGTTCTGAAATGCAGAACGCTGGGTTGGATTCGGGCCTCCGGAGTGCAAAACTACAACAACAGAGCCAAGACTTCGCTCAGAAAGTGACTCAGCAGTTTGCCTTAGACTGACCCAGTTTTAGCTCCAAAGGCTGAATGCTGAGAACACCTCAGTCCAGGTTCTCAGAGCAACCAGGCCTGAGGGAAGCCAGGAGAGACACTGGAGGGCCCAGACAGCGTCACGTCTGCGGTGAATTCTGAACCTAAAGCGGGTAAGATCTGCTCTAGAGTTTGATGGTGGGAGAACAGAAAATGCCTATTCTACCACGAATGTATCTTTTTAATCAAAAGTTTACCTTTTAGCAAGACTACACCCTGATGTCTGCAGGGTGATACTAGCTGCAGAATTCAGGTATCAAAATGAAACAATCTACAGATAAGATTTGCTTAAACATCTAGATGCTAAAACAGATCTGCAAAGATCAAGTTAAAATTGGGCATAACTGATACTGAGTTGTTTTTTTTTAAGGCAGTCAGTGACGATACAAATCAATTTACTCTTGGAGCTACCTTGGAAACGTCAACCAGGTCAATGACATAACTTCCCATTTCTTTGAAGAGATGATGTCATTCAGTTCATCTAAGAACAGAATCAAATTCTTTAGACATGAGTTCAGAGAGAGAGGCTAAAACTCAGCCCTGTTTTTGCCATTTCGTTGTCCCATCCACGGCCTGCTCCTGCTCTCCCACTGCAGTCTCAGTGGGGTGCTAACAGACTCTGGGCATAAACATCTAGGCTTAGACTCAACAGAGGATGCGTACAATCTGGCCTTAGAGACATTCCCATTTATTGAGTCAGCTACATCCTGTAAAGTCTTGTGCTGTCAGTGAAGCAAAAAACAGAGTTCCCTTGATATTTCTGGAATAGCTACTAACATACAGTGGAATTTATCTGTGACATCATAGATGATGTCACTATCCTGCAATTTCTGGAGGGAACTTATTCTAACATGTTTTCTTTTTAATTCTTTAAGTAATTCAAGGTTTTAAATACAAAATAAGCAAATTCTGACTCAGAAGAGCTACAGAACACAGGACAAATACAAGGTCCCCAAGATTTCCCGAGCACAGCACCTCAGCTGTGGCCTGAAGAGTTCACCTCTGGATGGACTTTCTTCCTTACCAGTAGCTGATATCATGCAGTTCAATAGTAACTGCCAATAAAGGAATTTCTGGCGGGAGATTTAGGTATGTATGATCTAAATCTAAACATAATATGTACATTAAGTCTTACCTCGGTTTTACTTAGCTTTATGTTCCAAACAGCATGTATCCCTTGGATGCAAAAAATAATCTTGTTATTTTTATATCAGAGTCAATATTCTCCTGATATACATATCAATGCCTCCCCACTCATTATAATAACCAAAGGCCTTGTAATCACAGTGCTGACATAGAACCTACAGTTTTCCTTTTCTCAGTTTATAAGTCATTGACAAACTTGGCCTTGTTGGAGTTTTATGTTTAATTCCACTTTTTGTGGCTGAAAGAGATGATATACAGATACAAGAAGGAAGGCTTGAAGTGTATATTTGGACTAGCAATTAGAAGATACTAGGATCTGTAAGTCACCCACAGATGGACACACCAGCTGTTGTAATAGGGAAGAGGGCCAAATATATGACAATTCCTCCCTGACTATAAGGAAAACTTCAAGTAAAACATGAGAAATACTGGGAGAGAGAAAAAATGTTTTGGAATAATCATGTTTATTCTCTCCCAAAAGGTACATCCCTAGTAGATTGTTTATAACCATAACTTAAACCTCTGTACCTCCCACAAATTGGCATTTATTGAACAATGCGGGAGGATGAATTATTGCCATTGCCCCTCTAGGAGCATCTGGTTCCAAAGGAGCTTGGGCAGAGTTTACAAGGGATGGCAAACTGCCGGGCACAGGGACCACAGGCTGGTTCATTCTCACCTCTCACCCCTGCCTGTCAATCCACGCCGGCCAGAGTCTGGAACAGATCACTGTAAATCCTCACCGGAAAACAAAGAAAAGGTGGGAGCAGGAAGAGCTCAGAACTCGAGTTTTACTGAATCTCCTAGGCATTTATATTCAACGTTCCACAAAATGTCTTTTGTGAAAGTGTTTGGGAAAAGAAAAGAAAATTCCAAAGAAACATTTCCAGTCATGTTCATGATCAACAAATGTTTACTGAATAATGAATCCCTTCAAGGCATAAGGGGCCACCTGGCTCTTCCTTCGTGGGCCAAGGCAGGTGCACACTATTTGCAGAACAGGTGCACTTCCGACATCTGGGTGGCTGACGGGACCATACAGTTCCTCAGGAATCTGTTGAGAAAGGATTTTGAGAACCTTACCTAGTCCGGGAACTTCAATGGCCACTTTTGGCTGAGGTGATTCATTACTGTGAACATTTTTAACTGGATGGAAGGAGGCAGCGTTTGGGGTTGGCTGTGACTCACAGGGCAATGGTTTAAGGAAATGCAACTCCTTTCAAGTTGACGTTTGGTGGGTAAGAGAGACTTTTGTTCTAAATTAATCCAAAACAGAATTAAGCACAGGTCTTCACTGAAGTCAAGTAAAAATCTGTTTTAATGGCCAAAAAGAGGGAGGGGTTGGCAGAAGGCCAGAGGAACACAGGGGCCCGAGGGCGCACACACCACGCATCAGACCTGGGCCAGCTAAGAGCCAGGGGGTGCCCTAGGGATTTTCATGGGGAAACATTCCATCAGTTTACGCATTGCAGCTGTTGAGGCATTATATTTTGTTATGTTTTCAGCGTCTCAACATTTCATGACGTCAGACAGCATGCAGCTCCCGTAATCAAGAGATCTGGGGAAGCTGGTATTCGACCCTAAGCAGACCCCTCAACCTCTCATTGCCAGCAACTTCTTGAGAGTACGGATGCTGGTTTTAAGTTCTTCAAAGACCTATTGTGAAGAGCAAATAAAGTGTTAACGAAGTATAAATATAGCCATATGAAAGAAAAATATATTTCACCTCTCAATAAGGTATCACACATCAGTGCTAGCAGTTTACCTTAGTTAATGTTTAGGTTCAGAGAACCTGCTGTGATCAATTCCCTTTACCTCCTTTAAAAAGTCAGAAGCATTGGTTCATTACAATAAATGAGGATACTCTCAAATTGATCACCACGGACAGTTAGGTCTGCTCTGTGTACACCAATCACGTGGTGGTGCCCCTCACCTGTTGCCAGGTGACAGCACCGCTCCATGCCCTGCGTCCCTTCGCACTGGGTCCAGCAGTGAGGGTAAAGCTTCAAAATTGCCACAGTTTTCTCTACGTTTAAAATTAGGTCGGCTACATAACCCAGAGGCTCAGTGTGACCGCTAAGAAGCTGAAGCAAATTGCACAGTGCTACACCCCGCTTCCTCCTGCAGTCTGACAGAAGTGTCCGGCTGGAACCACACACAGGGGACAGCGCAGGGGCATCACCCCAGGCAAAGGACACTGTCTCCTTCAAGTAAGTGCAAATGTGTGTCTCCTTATAAAAGAACCATGGCGGGTTAGGCTCTGGTGTTAGCCACCTTGCCGAACTGTCGCCCCAAAGGTTCAGGCAGGTACTCGAAGGACAGAGGAGTAGAAATGATAGAAGGTTTTTTGTTTTTGTTTTTCAAGAATGAGTATTGAAGCCTGGCTCCCACTCCATGGCTACAGCCCTGCCTTTGAATATAAACAGCAGCAAAAGCTGAAAACGCCACGTTTGAACGCCAAATAAACACAAAATGTCATGCAGATTTTTGGCTTCATATTAAAGCTTGGTTTTCCAGTAACCCCTTTTGTTGCCTCTAAGACAACGGCCTCAGTGTTTCTGAGCCAGGTCCCTGGGACTGAGAGCAGGGCCTCCCTGGCCACACCCCAACCCGGCTTGGGGACTGGAAGCGCGCCTTCCCCCAGCTCTGGCCCACCGCTGTCAGAGCATTTGCTCACGGGAAGGGAAGCAGAGTGGTGTGTGAGGCTTGGGACTTGCCTACCAGACCCAGGCTGCTTTGAGGCAGGACTGCTCGGTGTTTTTCACTTGGTTTTCTAGCCTTGCTGAGCTCTGGGAGGGTGTTGGGGATTCACCCCCTTCACTAGCTCGTTGTAGGTTTAATTTTTTGTGATTCATGTTTATCATGTTGGCTTTACGTCACTTCGGGGTAGCAATAACTGACCTGACTAGAGGAGATCTGTGGGTTTTTTTCTCTCCTTCCCAACCAGCAGTTGAAGCAGCCCCCCAGTGCTCTTACAAAGCTGAGCAAATAACTCAGGATTCGTGCAGGTACACGTTCCGCCGCAGAGATACGGGAGCACCCCGCCGAGGCGGTCTGACCACGTGCGTGGCCTCCCTCCTGTCTGAGGCTGAGCTTCGGGCGTCAAAGTTCTGTCTTGGGAGCACTTAGACGCTGGGGTCACCTTTCCTCCCTCTTTCCTTACGATCTCGTGAAGCATCCTCTTTGCTGATTCTTAACTTAGAGGAGAATTGGATTCAAACATTTTCAATAATATTTTGATTATTATTTCTCTAGCATAATTTCTCATTCCGATTTTTTGCTTAGATAAGTTTAGGAAGTTACTAAGAGAAATGATTTAAATGTAAATACAAAGACATGCATTCCAAATTTGCGGCAGTAATGGTAACCTAACGGACTTACTGCCAGCTCAGCCGAACCTTCCCGTTTTGTCTGTGTGAAAACGTGGTGGTGACACCACTGGGTGCTTCTCCCTGCTTCCGTAGCTCCTTGAAGTTCAGTGCACCTTACAGCCACTGCAGCCACTGTCGGGCTTCATAAAACCTCCTTCTGAGGAAGTTACTATCCTGTCCATAACTGAGTTTTAGAAAAATTACGTGACTTACTGACGGCTATACTGACAATGTGATGAAATTGTAATTCAAGCCCAGGTCTCCTTACTATGAACCTCGTGTCCATGGAGGGGAAGCAGTCTAGATGAACAACAGGGAAAGAAAGAATACAATGTCTGTAAACCACCTGGTGGAGCTGGACATCATATTTTTCTTCCTGAGGCTATAGAAGGAACACATTTATTCTTCAAGTTTAAATAGCGATTTTGTGGGAAACTATAGCCTCTCACCTGTCATGAGAGTCAGACCATTGGCAAATTCTCAGCATATTTCCATTTATTCATTCACTCACTCATGTCTTTACTTATTTATTTGTTTACTTATTTATATTAGGAACAATGTTTTTTCATCTCTCACTTGCACTGTCAGCCTGGGTAAACTTGATAAAATAGTCTAACATTTAACATATAAGAAACAATAAGCAGGCCACCTGTCAAGTGTGTTGTAAAGGAAAACTAATAAAAATTAACATAAGACTTAGCAACGACATCATGCTAAACATTCGCAGTCACTGGATCTAAAGAAGCTAACTGCACCCTAAAGAAGACAGGCTTTATAAGTCACCACTTCTTTCAGCATTTGTGGTGCATTCATGATAGTTCATTTCACAAAAGCAAAAATTTCTATACATTAGAATGACACTGAATTAAAAAAAAACAACGGTATTCTGCATGACTCAAACCCAGCTCACTACATCTTCAAATGCAGGGTTTTATCATAGAAATCATTTACTCTCAGGAGTTTTTGATAACTGTAAATGAAGTTCATGAAGACAAAGAAAAAAAATAGAAGTTGATGTTATTGAAAGATAACATTTCTGCCCATACATTCTCTCCCTTTTCTGTGCAAACCCAAACTGAGGTCTGTATCTTGACGAATTGAAGTAAAGAGGAAGTTTCTACATGAACCCAGTGAACTGTGGGCCAGAATCATTCTAGAACACCAACTTCTGTATACATTTAAAAAATAGTCTATTTATTGCTCCCCAGAGTGTTTTTTGAACAAAAGAAAACACCAGGCCTCAGCCTCAGCACTGAGCTAGAACCTGAGGTGTGACTTTGTCCACAGGCCTGAGTTGTGCAGGTGATAGATTTCACATTGGATAAAACTCCAATTTTCAAAAGAAAATGCCAGGCGAGTGCAAGAGGGGAAACAACCTGAATGTTGCCAGGCTTGTCATCGGTGAGGCAGGGTCAGCACATCCTGGGGCCTAGAAAGCCTCAGTAAGTCAACAGAACTTTCTTCAGGTGTTTCTTTTTTCCACAGAAACCTAAATCCTAATTGAATTAAACTTGACTTAAATAGTTTCAAAAACCAAGGGAAGGAAAGGTGGTTGGAGAGGAATGAAAGTGGCCCGTGTCTCCTGCTGGACACTGGCATCTGGCCCTCTGCCCCCAGCAGTTTCTTTCTTTCTTTCCTTAGAAATCTTCTTCTAAGCTTCAGAAGCCCTGCACGGCCCGTGTCCGCCCTGCCGCTCCCCCTCGGCACTGAGCCGCCTGTCCATACCGTGTCTTTGAAGTCAGCCTCTGCCCTTGCTGGGGCAGCTCTGTCAAGTACTATTGGTTAATGAACTTTTTAGGCAAAAAAACACTGAGAGAACTAATAAAGGATTGGGGGACCTTTTTCCTTTAGCTAAATAAAACAAAATTTTTCTCTGCTGGTAACCAGATAGAGATAAGAAGGTTAAATTGGTCAAGACTGTGATCTTTTCATTGCATTTTCTTCACTACACACCACCCCCAACAAAGCAATCTCAGACCCCTTGTGCTGCCTGATGACTCCTTGTAGTCCTGCAGAGGGCTTTTTCCATCCCAGCTTCCTAGAGCTTCTTCAACTGCAGAAAGCATTCCTTTGATAAGAATTTCGGTTCAGCTACCAGCTGGATCCACATCCCCAAGCCCCCATGCTTTGCTTTACAGATGCCCAAGCTGACCCACTGCCCAGAGGAGGAAGCAGAGATGTTACAGCAAATCCTATCCATGCAGCAGAGAGATTTCTGGTCTCACTCTAGAACCCCGAGAGAGTCTCCCCATAAGGAAATGTATCTACACATGTGCTCACGCACACACATACACACTCACTAACTGAAACTAGAAAGGTTTAAGAAGTAGGACCTCTAAGGAATTTTTTAAGCAAACAGCATTTAAAAATACAGGCAACCATTAGCTTAGGTAATTACACAACAGCTGAGATCTTGATCCTACTCTGCTTATACTGTGTCCTCTTCAGCCCCTGCTGACTCCATACAGTTAATTAACATCAATGCCCATCTTTGATCTTAGCTTCATTCTCTTTTCAGGTTTTTGGACCTAAATGTTCCTGGCCCCTCCCTGTCTTGGCCTCCCCCCGCTCCCAGCCCCAACAAACTCCCCTGCACTCCCTGCTTCCATCTCTAGCCCTGCAGACACCCCACACCAGGGCACAGGGGCTCTTTTCGGTCTCCCAGCCCCTCACTGGGCAGGTGTGACACATACTGCCCACCACGCATGACCCTTCTGGACACAAAGAGAGGTCCTTGCCTCCTCCAACAAAACAAGGTGTGGTTTTGCTCTTGAAAGAACCTGTAGCCGCACAGAATGAGGAGGAGGCACCAGCATGTCTGTGGAGGCTGCGTGAGAGCACTTCTTGAAGTTGCCCCAGCACTGCATCTGCTCCTCTTGTTCTGTGAAGCCCCCAATTCTTTGTGCCTTTGGGAGCTCCCCATGTCACCAGATTTACCACAGAAAGTCCTAGAAGAGATTTTTCAAGTTAAGGGGAAAATCTCCAACTTCCTATCCTGGGGTCAGGCTGAGACAGCAAGAGTTCTCTCCTGTGGATGAGAGCTCGAGCCCTTGGCAGAGACAAAGGCTAGCCAACAGGGCAAGTTTCAGCATCATTTCCTCCAATGACTGGCAATTATTTAAAAAGAAAATGTTAGAAATAGTACTAACCAAAAGCCTGGTAACACAACCCAGGAATGGCGTCCTCAGCCCCAGATAATGAAATTTAAATCTAATGCTGTTTCTGAAAAGACTGATTACACTCTAGTCTAGAATCACTCTAGCCTCTTCTTAGGGAAAAATGTGTGAGTGTGCCATCCTGAGAGGAGACCTTTGACCTGGGAAGGGTAGGTAGGCACTTTCCCAGACAAGCTGCCAATCACATGTAAGCTGGCAGGTGAGAGCCGTCTGGCACGGAACACTACGCACACTGCATTTCTCACTCATGTGTTTCAGTTTTGTACCACACACAAAAAAAATTATACTATGCAGCTATTAGAGGCTATTCTCAATAAATCACAGCTGTATAAGAAACCCATGAAAGATGTGTTAGCTTTACCTATTTTAAGAATGTAAAAATAATTTTTTTAATGAGTGCTTGGTGCAACTATCTACTTCCCGGCTTTTACAGTATTCTGTAAAATGCACCCTCCATTCACAGATCCCATGGTGCCTTATGCAACAGAGACCATCAGGACCCTTAACAAGGAGCTAAGAGACCTGGGTTCACTCCACCATTCACTCAGTGAGAGGTGTTGTGCGAGGCAGCTAATCCTCCCAGATACATTAGTTAAAGTAACACTAGCTGTGTAACAAACATCAAACTCCAAAGGTGATAGTCTTTCTTGTTCCTGGGACAGCTCATTGCCTGCTCAGCAGGCAGCCTTCCTTCCCAAAGTGATTGAAGGTTCCAGGATCTTCCTGTTTTAAAACTCTTCCATACACAAGGGCATCGATGTCCTCTGGGTCTTGCTAGCAGAAAGGGAAAGCAGATATGGAAAAGTCCCACACTTTGTAATAGTCTGGCCTACAGTAGCACCCTCACTTCCACTCTCATTCCAACATCCAGACCTAGGCACATGCCCGTGCCCGACTGCAAGGCCAGGAGCCAGGGATCGAGAAATATGTCCAGCCAGAACGAGCATGTTTTTGGGTCAGAGCTGTAACATTTCTGCAGCACCAATTCTGCTTATCATCCGTGAAATGGTTGTAACAGAACGTGACCTGCCAGCCCACAGAGACATTGAGAGGAAAGCAGTGGCCAGTGTTAATGGGCTTCAAAACAGTTCCAAAGAATCACAGCCCCACAAGATATTTCTTCCCTACTATCTACCAGCCTATTGTGCTTCCCAGTATTTCAAGGTCCAAACTCACCTCATTCATGCAGTAATAAAAGAGTGCACATGTCTGTGTCCCTATCCATCACCCTCACCCTCTAGCAGCTTCTGAGGAGGCCCACCCCTGAATTCAGGAAGGCCGACTCCCTTGGCCTGTTGGTCACAGCATTCTCCCCACTTCCCACCTCACTGCCCCCCCTTCTCATCCCACTGGGCCTGTGCACCTCTTGCCAAGCGTTTCCATTGCCACCGCTCAGGACTGTGCCCGGGACCACACCTCTCACCACATCCATTCTCTAGACGTCATACTTTCCTACAGCTCTGTGTTAAGGACCCTGAAATCTGTGTTGAGTCCAAGTTCTTCTGAGCTTCAGACTCCCACACACCACAACCTCCCCAGCAGCTCTGTAAGAAAGCTTTGCACACAGCTTGAGCTTCACGTGCCAAGCAGAGATCCCTATTTCCTTCCTGAAACTATCCCTTTGCTAATCTTTCCATTTATAATCTCAGCAGGTGGCCTCAATCGCCCACATCCAAAAACAGAGTATCTTTCACTCTTTTCCTTCCCTTCCTTCCTGTCGGTCAACATCACTGGTTCTGCCACACCACCCCAGAAAGAGTCTTCTCTCTGTCCGTTTCTGCTGCTGTCCCCTAAAACCAGTCACGGTCTTACCTTACCCGGACTGGTCCAGAAGTGTCATAACTAGTTTAGCCAACTCTACACTTACCCCTCATGACCCAATCTCCCCAGGAACCATTATTTTAAGACATACTATATCTCACCAAATGTCTAACGCCCTGCCTATTTTTTTTTTGGTATCATTAATCTACAATTACATGTGCAATATTATGGTTACTAAACTCCTCACTTCATCAGGTCCCCCCCATCTACCCCATTAGAGTCACTGTCTATCAGTGTAGTGAGATGCTATAGAATCACTACTTGTCTTCTCTGAGTTGTTCAGCCCTCCCTGTGCCCCCCAACATTATGTCTGCTAATCGTAATGCCCCTTTTTCCCCCTTGTCCCTCCCTTCCCACCCATCCTCCCAGTCCCTTTCCCTTTGGTAACTGTTAGTCCATTCTTGGGTTCTGTGAGTCTGTGGCTGTTTTTTTCTTTCCTCTTATGCTCCACATATGAGTGAAATCATTTGATACTTGTCTTTTTCCGCTTCGCTTATTTCACTGAGGAAAATACCCTCTAGCTCCGTCCATGTTGTTGCAAATGGTAGGATTTGTTTTCTTCTTCTGACTGAATAATATTCCATTGTGTATATGTACCACATCTTCTTTATCCATTCATCTACTGATGGACACTTAGGTTGCTTCCATTTCTTTGCTATTGTAAATAGTGCTGCAATAAACATAGGGGTGCATATGTCTTTTTGAAACTGGGCTGCTGCACTCTTAGGGTGAATTCCTAGGAGTGGAATTCCTGGGTCAAATGGTATTTCTATTTTGAGTTTTTTGAGGAACCTCCATACTGCTTTCCACAATGGTTGAACTAATTTGCATTCCCAACAGCAGCGTAGGAGGGTTCCCCTTTCTCCATATCTTCGCCAACATTTGTTGTTTGTTTTTTGGGTGTTGGTCATCCTTACTGGTGTGAGGTGATATCTCATTGTGGTTTTAATTTGCATTTCTATGATGATTAGCGATGTGGAGCATCTTTTCATGTGCCTGTTGGCCATCTGAATTTCTTCTTTGGACAAGTGTCTATTCATATCCTCTGCCCATTTTTTAATTGGATTATATGCTTTTTGTTTGTTGAGGTGCATGAGTTCTTTATATATTTTGTATGTCAACCCCTTATCGGATATGTCATTTTTCAATATATTCTCCGATACTGGAGGATGTCTTTTTGTTCTACTGATGGTGTCCTTTGCTGTACAGAAGCTTTTCAGCTTGATATAGTCCCACTTGTTCATTTTTATTTTCTTTCCCTTGCCTGGGGAGATATGTTCATGAAGAAGTCACTCATGTTTATGTCCAAGAAGTTTTTGCCTATGTTTTTTCCTACGAGTTTTATGGTTTCATGACTTACATTCAGGTCTTTGATCCACCTTGAGTTTACCTTTGTGTATGGGGTTAGACAGTAGTCCAGTTTCATTCTCTTACATGTAGCTGTCCAGTTTTTCCAACACCAGCTGCTGAAGAGGCTGTCATCTCCCCATTGTATATCCAAGGCTACTTTATCAAATATTAATTGACTGTATATGTTTGGGTTAATATTTAGATTTTCTATTCTGATCCACTGGTCTGTGGGTCTGTTTTTGTGCCAATACCAAATTGTCTTGATTACTGTGGCTTTTTAGTAGAGCTTGAAGTCAGGAAGCGTAATTCCTCTGTTTGATGCCTCCTTCTCAGGATTGCTTTGGCTATTTGGGGTCTTTTGTAGTTCCATAATTTTAGAATTATTTGTTACAGTTCATTGAAGAAAGCTGTTGGTAGTTTGATAGGGATTCTGTTGAATCTGTAGATTGCTTTAGGTAGTATACCATTTTGACAATATTTATTCTTCCTAGCCAAGAGCATGGGATGCATTTCCATTTGTTAGTGTCCTCTTTAATTTCTCTTAGGAGTGTCTTGTAGTTTTCAGAGTACAGGTCTTTCACTTCCTTCGTTAGGTTTATTCCTAGGTATTTTATTCTTTTTGATGTAATTGTGAATGGAATTGTTTTTCTGATTTCTCTTTCTGTTAGTTCATCATTAGTGTATAGGAAAGCAACAGATTTCTGTGTGTTAATTTTGTATCCTGCAACTTTGCTGAATTCAGATATTAGTTCTAGTAGTTTTGGAGTGGAGTCTTTAGGGTTTTTATGTACAGTATCATGTCATCTGCAAATAGTGACAATTTGACTTCTTCTTTACCAATCTGGATGCCTTGTATGTCTTTGTTTTGTCTGACTGCCATGGCTAAGACCTTCAGTACTATGTTGAATAACAGTGGAGAGAGTGGGCATCCCTGTCTTGTTCCCAATCTTAGGTGAAAAGCTTTCAGCTTCTCGCTACTAAGTATGATGTTAGCTGTGGGTTTGTCATATATGGCCTTTATGGTGTTGAGGTACTTGCCATCTATACCCATTTTGTTAAGAGTTTTAATCATGAATGGATGCTGAATTTTATCAAATGCTTTTTCAGCATCTATGGAGATGATCATGTGGTTTTTGTTCTTCTTTTTGTTGATGTGGTGGATGATGTTGATGAATTTTCGAATGTTGTGCCATCATTGCATCCCTGGGATGAATCCCACTTGATCATGGTGTATGATCCTCTTGATGTATTTTTGAATTCGGTTTGCTAATATTTTGTTGAGTATTTTTGCATCTACATTCATCAGGGATATTGGTCTGTAATTTTCTTTTTTGGTGAGGTCTTTGCCCAGTTTTGGTATTATAGTGATGCTGGCTTCATAGAATGAGCTTGGAAGTATTCCCTCCTCTTCTATTTTTTGGAAAACGTTAAGGAGGATGGGTGATATTTCTTCTCTATATGTCTGGTAGAATTCAGAGGTGAATCCATCAGGTCTGGGGGGTTTGTTCTTGGGTAGTTTTTTGATTACTGATTTAATTTCATTGCTTATGATTGGTCTGTTTAGTTTTTCTGTTTCTTGCTTGGTCAGTCTTGGAAGGTTGTATTTTTCTAAGAAGTTGTCCATTTCTTCTAGGTTTTGCAGCTTGTTAGCATATAGATGCTCATAATAGTCTCTTATAATTCTTTGTATTTCTGTGGGGTCCGTCGTGATTTTTTCCTTTCTCATTTCTGATTCTGTTTATGTGTGTAGATTCTCTCTTTCTCTTAATGAGTCTGGCTAGGGGTTTATCTATTTTGTTTATTTTTTCAAAGAACCAGCTCTTGGTTTCATTGATTTTTTCTATTGTTTTATTCTTCTCAATTTTATTTATTTATTCTCTGATCTTTATTATGTCCCTCCTTCTGGTGACTTTGGGCCTCATTTGTTCTTCTTTTTCCAATTTCAGTAATTGTATCTTTAGACTGTTCATTTGGGAATGTTCTTCCTTCTTTAAATAGTCCTGGATTGCAATATATTTTCCTCTTAGAACTGCCTTTGCTGCGTCCCACAGAAGTTGTGGCTTTGTATTGTTGTTGTCATTAGTCTCCTTATATTCTTTGATTTCTGTTTTGATTTGGTTGTTAACCCATTGATTCATTAGGAGAATGTTGTTAAGTCTCCATGTATTTGTGAGCCTTTTTGATTTCTTTCTAAAATTTATTTCTAGTTTTATACCTCTCTGATCTGAGAAGTTGGTTGGTAGGATTTCAATATTTTTGAATTTACTGAGGTTCTTTTTGTGGCCTAGTATGTGGTCTATTCTGGAAAATGACCCATGTGCACTTGAGAAGAATGTGTATCCTGCTGCTTTGGGTGCAGAGTTCTGTAGATGTCTGTTAGGTCCATCTGTTCTAGTGTCTTTACTTATTCTCTGTCTGGTTGATCGGTCCTTTGGAGTGAGTGGTGTGTTGAAGTCTCCTAAAATGAATGCCTTGCTATTTCCTCCTTTAATTCTGTTAGTATTTGTTTCACATATGCTGGCACTCCTGTGTTGGGTGCATATATATTTATAATGGTTATATCTTCTTGTTTGACTGGACCCTTTATCATTATGTAATGTCCTTCTTTATCTCTTACTAGTTTCTTCATTTTGAAGTCTATTTTGTCTGATACAAGTACTGCAACACCTGCTTTTTTCTCCTTGTTGTTTGCATGAAATATCTTTTTCCATCCCTTCACTTTTAGTCTGTGTATATCTTTGGGTTTGAGGTGAGTCTCTTGTAAGCACCATATAGATGGGTCTTGCTTTTTTATCCATTCTGTTACTCTGTGTCTTTTGATTGGTGCATTCAGTCCATTTACATTTAGGGTGATTATTGATAGATATGTACTTATTGCCATTGCTGGCTTTAGATTCGTGGTTACCAAAGGTTCAAGGGTTGCTTCTTTACTTTAACAATCTAACTTAATTTCTTGTTAAGTTATTGTAAACACCGTCTGATGTTTCTTTATTTCTCTCCCTTCTTATTCTTCCTCCTCCATTCTTTATATACTAGGTGTTTTATTCTTTGCCTTTAGTTAGTATTTGGATGGTCTGCTTTCTTTGCTATGATTTTATTTTCTCTGGTGACATCTTTTTAGCCTTAGGGGTGCTTCCCTCTAGAGCAGTCCATTTAAGATATCCTGTAGTGGTGGTTTATGAGAGGCCAACTCTCTCAACTTTCGTTTGTCTGGAAATTGTTTAATCCCTCCGTCATATTTAAATGATAATTGTGCTGGATACAATATTCTTGGTTCGAGGCCCTTCTGTTTCATTACGTTAAATATATCATGCCATTCTCTTCTGGCCTGTAAGGTTTCTGTTGAGAAGTCTGATGACAGTCTGATGGGTTTTCCTTTGTAGGTGATCTTTTTCCTCTCTCTAGCTGCCTTTAATACTTTGTCTTTATCTTTGATCTTTGCCATTTTAATTATAATGTGTCTTGGTGTTGTCTTCCTTGGGTCCCTTGTGTTGGGAGATCTGTGGGCTTCTGTGGACTGCGAGACTATTTCCTTCCCCAGCGTGGGAACGTTTTCAGCAATGATTTCTTCAAGGACACTTTCTATCCCTTTTCCTCTCTCTTCTTCCTATGGTACTCCTATAATGCGAATATTGTTCCGCTTGGATTGGTCACACAGTTCTCTTAATATTCTTTCATTCCTAGAGATCCTTTTATCTCTCTCTGCCTCAGCTTCTCTGTATTCCTGTTCTCTGATTTCTATTCCATTAACAGTCTCTTGCATCTCATCCAGTCTGCTGTTAAGCCCGTCGATAGTTTGTCTGGTTTCTGCATTGTCTTTCCTCACTTCCCTCACTTCCTCCCTCAGCTCTTGCACATTTCTCTGTAGATCCATCAGCATGGCTATGACTTTTATTCTGAATTCTTTTTCAGGAAGACTGTGCATTTCCATCCCTTCAGGGTCCCTCTCTGGGGACCTTAGTCTGGATCATATTCCTCTGTCTTTTCATGGCTATAGAAGTGGTTGCTGGTGTTTGTCACATATGTCAGCTGGGCTCTTTAAGACTTTAAAAAGAAAAAAAAAGAAAGAAAAGATAAAAGAAAGAGAAGAAAAACAAAAAAAACAAAACAAAACAACAACAAAAAAAACGCCCACCGGGCGTAGATTCTGTGGGGATGCTGTAGGTGTAGCTGTTGCTCCACTGTTCCGCAGCTGTGGCCATGCTGCTCCGCAGGGCCCTTTATAGCTTTGGCCGGGGTGGGAACAAATGGGAGGCTCTTGATCTCTGTGGGGAGTCTAATTGCAGCCACCCTTTCCCAGTCGCCAGCTAAGGGGTCCGAAACTCCCCAGGACTCCCAGCCTACTGGACTGAGTGTGCCGGGGCGATCCGGTCCTCCGCTGAGCTCCTGTCTCTTTAAGACTGCTGAAAAAAGTGTGCGCTTTTCTTTTTTTTTCTTTCCTTCCCGGGAGCCGGCTGCAAGCACCCTGGCACGTTCCCTGATCAGACCCTGCTCCCCATGCAGACCACCGGGCTGGTTATTTTGCGGGGTGTACTTCCACTCCCTCCTGGCTCTGAATCCTCTCCTCCTGCCAGTGTGCTGGGGTGGGGGAGTGCTCGGGTCCCGCCGGGTCGTGGCTCTGTATCTTACCCGCTTCGCAGGGTGCCAAGTCCTCTCAGGTGTAGCTGCATGCTGTACGCTTTCCTGTGTATTCTGGTCTCTCTTTTAGGAATAGTTGTATTTGCTGTATTTTCGTAGATATATATAGGTTTGGGAGGAGATTTCTGTCACCCTGCTTACTCCGCCATCTTCCTGGAAGTCAGTTCGACCTATCTGTATTTTTATTCTTGCAACTTTTTCATAAACTTGAAATTATTTAAAAATAAAAAATATGTGTTTGAAAAAAATTCCTTAGAAACTAGGAAATAAGACAAATGGAATTCTGTCACTCCTGTTTCAAACATTGACCAGCTCCCTAGCACCCCTAGACACTCCAAGCTGCTTCCCTACACACCTGCATGCTGCGTCCCCACTGCTGACCCCACCCAACCTGGGCCTTGTCTTGCTTGACCTGAGCACCTGCCACCTGTCTTCCTTCCATCCTGATCTCTCAGTCTTCAAGGCTTCTTACATGAGGGGCTGCTGTTTTACCCTCCCAAGCTTGAGCGTGGAGAGTGCGTGCCTGTGAACAGAGCCAGTCTAGAGGAAGCACACATGTGGGGTGGAGAGCAGGACCTGATGTCTCACTTCAGGCTTTGGCTCCAGGCATCACTGAAAAGAGACTTACCCTCTGGGCCTGCTGCTCACGTGGCCCACAGCTCCCATCTGCTTTTGCTGTTTGACTTAGAGCCCCCAGGTGCGCTGTCCCCTGCCTAGGGTGCCCTCCCCTCTCTCTTTACAAGACGACCCCCTAGCCCTGGGGCTCAGTGTGTCGCCCCCTCTGAAGTGCCCTTCCTCACCATGCTGCTCAAATCTGGTGTTGCATCCATTGCCCTTGTTTTTACTGCCTCATCGCAGCAATGATAACTTGCACCATGTCATTTGTTTCTGTTACTTCTTTTAAGACTATTTCCCCTGTTTGAGTAAAGGCCTGGGTTAGGTGATCTCAGGTCCCACCACACCCACTGGGCTGGAGATGATCTGGTAATACTTACATAATGAGCACCTCTTTTCCTAATTATCCTAAGTCTTTGAATACTGAATAATCTATATTGCTTAAAGGAGAAAAACCCGGAATTAGCACATGATTTCTAGGCCTAGAAATGATTTTACTAGATTAAAAACTTCTTAAAGAATACCATACTGCACTCCTTTTCTCCTGACCCCAAATATCTTGCATAATGCCTCATCCATAGCATGTGTACTATAATGTGAATGTTTGCGCCCAATTATAATATCAGTTTAGTCAGCAAAGGAGCCAGGCAGTACTGGACTGACAGTAATATTCCCAAAGCTATAATTCATTTTTTGTAAATTTACTGTGAGAATCCATGGGGCCAGGTTGGCACTGGGGGAAGAAAATTGCCCAGGCAAGTGGATTAGAGCACTGTAAATACTTATTGAATGAATCATATGTCCCATAGCTAAACAAATTCCAGAAAGGAAGACACAGAGAGAAAAAAGTCTGCAACTGTCCATCACTGAGCCAAACGAGTGGAACCACAAGCTCTGATGTCAGCTCTGCTTCCTCCCCCTGAAGTTTCAAGGCCCCACGAGTGACATCAGTGGCCTGGGAACACGCTCCTTAGCCCCCCGTTCCCACTCTTTTCCGCCCATGTGGGGGCAGGAGAGCCCAGCGCTGTACTATGGGAACTATGAGATTCAGGTCAGAACGCAAAACGTGAGGCTCCAACTGTCCTGGTCAAGTCATGTGATCTAATCATGACCGTTTCCTCCTCTGTAAGTGAGAACAAGTATGAACACCCATTGTGTGCTTCACAAACTGTGTCTGTAAACTAGTAATAGACTAGCAAAATACTTTGTCAACTGTGTAAATATTACCAAAATTAGTTACTGAACATAATCTGTTATTTTTATTATTATTGATGCAACCTTCACTCAGGTACATTTAGGACTCCCTAATTGTTTACATTTACCACAAGATGAAATCTCTGTGATCATAGTTCTTCATGGACACCTAAGAGCTGCTGAGAACAAATATGTGATCCAAGCACTTGGGATGAAAATGCTTTTGGAAGAGTTCCACATATTCTCAAACCTCAATAGAAATCCAGACTCTGGCCTTCTTTCTTTCTTTCTTTTAAATGTTTCCCTCAAAACAAGTGGTCTCTTTAAAGTGTTATCACACAGGGAATCATGCAAAAATTGATATATGAAAATTAGGACCAAGCGGCCCACTTTGATTAGTAGGGAGATAAGGTAGTTTATGTAAAGTTCTATTTTCCAGCCTTAGATCATCACCCAAATCGGAGGTGAGGGCTGTGAAGGATTCTCAGAAAAAGGTGTGCTCGTCAGCCTCCGGCCAGTCACAGGGGACCATGGAGGAAAAGCCTTTTTGGTGGAAAAGTGATAAAAGGAACCCTGCCTACTCTGGCTTTCTCCTAGCCTCAGAGACAGTGAGAAACTAGGGGGACCTCATTCCTGCCCCTGAGAGTCCTGTTCAGTGTACAGGTTAAGTACTGGGCTTTAAGGTCACTCAGGAATAGGCAGCATTGTGACACAGGCAACTAACTGATTTAACTTCTCTGCTTAGTTTCCGCCTGTGTAAAATGGAGATACTGGAACAATTCTGCAAAGGATGCTGGGAGGAGTTAGGAAAGCAAGATGTATGCAGAGCCACATACCTGGGACATGGCACGTGCTCAACTGAATGTCTATAACTACTAATATTACTAAACACAGGAATAAAAAGTTGTTTTTATCTTCCTTTTAGACCTTAGGGTCTACAGAGCTTTAATGCTGCTCAGGTTGGCCATACAGCAAGGAACGGTCAAGAGACATGTCCCAAGACACCCCTTCAGCCTGAAAGTCTGTGTATCCATCAAATGACACTGAATTTAGCCTGTTGTAATAAAAATTATGTCAAAGTTCTAATGGAGTCATTTAGGGAAGGCTTTAAGTCCCAAAGAAAATCTTCAGTTGCACTTTGTTTCTTTCTTACATTGTTATATTTACATTGTATTTTCATTAATCCTAGTGAAGCACTTTTGTTTTGCTTTTAAGTTGTAAGGTCTGAACTTTCTCCAGCACTGCCTTTAAGTTACTTACGAGGTCCAATGACTCCTCAGCATGAATCTCCTTAGGCCCCAGCAGCAAGCCCCCAGCCATTTTCTACCCTGTCCCAGAGGGTCTCAAAGAGCAATTCTAGGCACAAAGGAGACTCCTACTTGAAAATAAACTGTTCTAAATGCTCCTGTGTCACTTTCTCCCCTTAGGTCACATCTGAGCATCCAAGCCAGGAAGACATCTGATTAAAAGTTGCTTTGAAGATGAATTGCTTTGAAGCCCAGAATTATTTTAATGAATTTCTAGGGTTATCCTAAAGCTGTAAAAAAACTTTTACATTTTAATTGTAAATTTTTCCCCTCATTTAGCAGTTCTTTCTTGGTCCCAAGAAACAAAGGGGCGCGTGTGATCTCAGTCATTCATTCAATCTCTAGCTCATCATCACCATCTCCTTTTGCAGGTCTGGTACTCAGTGTCACTGCATATAACTTTGCCATTATGACCTTTAAGCAGCATCTTAATTGCCAAAGTAAAACAAAGCCATTATTTTTAATGGAGACATACAGCCTACCCAATACAATGCCTGGTGTATATTTATTCAAATAAGTCTGATTTCTAGTTTTCCAAACTCTCCAGAAATGATACCGAAACAAGGATTCTGAAAAATCCTGATCGATGTGAATGAAAGCCATTCATTATTCTTATCCATAATTCATCAAATTATATGCCTAGGAGGGTTACCATCACAACCATAAAAGGACAAATGGTTTAAAGTCCCAATGGAAATATATGTATTGATTTAAAAATACCATCAAAGCATTTCTCTTAGAAATATAATCAATAATGCTGATGGTGAACAGCTCACTGCAATAAAATCACTATGTTGCAAGTAATGCAGGTCTTGAATTCTGCTTCCCAACAGTAGTAGTGAAATCTTGGTGACTCACCATGTGTGGGTGTCCATAGCCGGGTCTCTAAGCTGGCAGTTGTCAAATGTCCTCTCAGAACGGACCAGTGTGGAACCATCAGGCATGAGGCATGGTATAGTGTATTTGCTGCAAATGATGAAGTATCAATATTTTTAAATTATTTTATTTTTTTAGATATGATACAGAGTGAATTCTAGCATGTCCTATGTCGTTCTTGTTCATTTACTTTGGATATATGAGAGCTATGCATAACCACAGTTTATCCCAAATAGCAGGCCACAGTTGGCCGCAATGCCAGTAAATGTTAATAGTCATGGCAGTTCTACACTATGGCATGTGAAAAAATACTGAGAATTTCTTCCACTTGCTAGCTATTTCCACAGGAATCTATGGCACATGTGAATGTCACAGATCTCACAATGGAGAAAAGGCTGGGAGCCACTGCTTTGGGTAAGTCTTGGTGAATATTCCTGAAATTCATTTTCTGCAATATTTGGTCTAAAGCAGATATAATTTCTCCCTTGGCAGTAATTCCATGCAGTAAGTTTCCATATTCAGTCACTTAATAATTCACATCTAAAATATCAAGTTGATAACTTGATAATTGTTCTCTCTCCTCTATTGAAACCACTTTTTACAATAATTTAAATTCTTTCACCAGTAGTACAATCCCATTCACCCCCTAGAAACTAAGTGACCCAATGCCTCTATAAACAATGAAACATTTACAACCACTGCAAGTAGCAAACAGGAAAAGAGATAGCATTTCTGTTCAAATTGAATGGCTTCAAGAAATAACATCCCATATGCTCATTTATGACTGTTATATTATCAAATTGAAACCACAGAAGAACTGTGAAAATATACTGAAATAGGTAATACATTTCTCATGAAGTATGACACTCATATGCAGAAGTTCTAAGAATTCTAAGAGTTTATCTTTAAAAAAAACTCACAATCGTTTTCCTTAAACCAACAATAAACTCTCAAAGGCATCTAACTGTTGTGCAAAATCCCCTAGCAAGCTCCTGTAAGTGGCAAATGTAGTTTGGCCATATATTTAAAATACTGTTCTCCATTTGTTCACAGCAACACACTTCCAGTCCACAGTCAGAGAAAATGGCTAATTTAAGATGAAATATATGATCAGGTAACTCATGTGCATTTCTCTAAAGAGCCCCAAACTGCTTTCACACAATGAGCCTATGTGTGAAAAAAACATTTAGGCAATTTTAAACTATCCTAAAGCAAAAAGAAGAAGACTCTAGCTGCAGGTAAGTACTCTACAGATTGTGTTAAAAGTCAGTTAAAAGCCTGTTCTTCTACTTAACACCATCTTTAATGATGACCTCAACTCCTGCTTGAATTGGGCCTTATTCAACTCTGCCTGTCCCCATCCTCCCCTCCAGTTTTCTTTATCTGATTACTCCCTTACTGCCTTTCCTCCAGTCTAAGATGAAGAGGCATCCAACCTTCCATATTTGTTTCCAGATACAAAGTTAATATACAAAAGTCAGTGGCTTTCCTATATGCCAGCCATGAGCAAGGGGAATTTGAAATTTAAAATATATTTCCATTTCCATTAGTACCCCAAAAATGAAATACTTATGTATAAATCTAAGAAAATATGCATAAGATCTATCTGAGGAAAACTATAAAATTCTGAGGAACAAAATCAAAGAACTAAATAAATGGAGAGAGATTTCCTGTTCATAGACAGAAAGGTTAAGTACTGTCAAGATGTCAGTTCTTCCCAACTTCATCTATAGAATCAAAGCAACCTCAATCAGAATCCCAGCAAGTTTTTGTGGATATCAACAAACTGATTCCAAAGTTTAGGTGGAGAGGCAGAAGACTCAGCCCGGCCAACACAATATTGCAGGACATACGGGAGAGCAAACCTGTCCACACTGCCTAACCTTAAGACTTGCTACAAAACTGCAGAAATCAAGAGAGCATGGTGTTGGTGAAAGAATAGACAAACTGATCAACAGAACAGAACTGAGAGCCCAGACATCAGACCACATAAATAGAGTCAACCGGTCTTTACACAGGATGATGAATGAGCTGTGGTCCATCTAGACAGTGGACTGTTATTCAGTGCTAAAAAGAAATGTGCTATTAAGCAATGAAAAGACATGAAGGAAAATTAAATACATATCGGTAAGTGAAAGAAGCCAGTCTAAAGGCTACATAGTGTCTGATTCCAATTAGGTGACATTCTAGGAAAAACAAACCTCTGGAGACAGTAAGAAGATCAGTGGTTGCCAGGGGTTGGGTGAGGGAGAGGGGAAAACAGGCAGAGCTCAGATTTTTAGAGTAAGCTCTCTCTTACTGTTCATTTCATTTAGTAGAAGCATTGGTGCATTTTAAACAGCAAAGAGCAGCATTCAAGCTGCTCTGGGAAGGTGGCAACACTGGCTTTGATCTCCCAGATCAGTATTATTTAATACTAAAGAGCATACTGTTTATTACCTCTTCTTCTGAAAGTAAATGCCTTGAGAACTTTAACTCACTTTATTTGTGAAACATTTCAAGTCTACAAACCAGAATAGAAAAAATATAGATTCCAATACCCCTACATGTTAGACATGTTAACTTTTTACCATGTTGGCTTCATCTGCATCTGTCCATTTACCAACTGTGCCCAGTTTCCCATCTGCTCTTCTTTCCACAGAGGCAGACCTCCCTATGCTTTACATTCCCATGGCTGAGACGAGGTGAAAGAGGAGGAGGAACAGGAGGTGGGGCAAAGGTGGGGAGGGGGGCGGGTGTGGCAGCATTTTCCAGATTTTGTACAATGAGCATATATTACTTTTGTAATGAGAAAAAGTTATTTTTAAAACAAGTTACAGTATTATCTTCTTATTTTAAGGAGCACAGATGGAAAATATTCCTGCAAATCTTGTTTTTTGTCACATTTTGGGAAGTAGGTGCAGGCAGGCCTGTTGAGGCCACCTAGAAGGACGTGTGCAGAGCTGGGACTGCTCCCTCCTGCCTGCCAGGGAGTTCACCCCTCCGACCGGAGGTGGCTGAGGCCAGCATGTCCTCTCCTCTCACAACAGCCAGGCGAATGAATTCCTGGTTTCACTGCTCTTATGAGGCACACTGTTACATCGATACTGCATTGCTAAAATGCACCATGGGGCTCATTTTCTTCAAGAAAGTAGTCATTGGCAACCCTAGTGAGAGCAGTTTTTAAAAACTGGTGGGCAGGATACCTCTTTAACAACGGTCTAAACGGGACAAATGGACAGTCACAGGCAACAAAAAGGACCTTGACCCAAACTTCATGCCTTATTAAAACCTAACCCAAAGTAGACCGTAAATCTAAATATAAAATGTAAAACGATAAAACTTCTAGATAAGAACATGGGAAACAACTTCATGGCCTGCAGTTGGGTGAAGAGCTCTTATACATGACGCCAAATACAGGATCCTTAAGACTAAAACATCAATAAATTGGACCGCATCAAAATTAAAAACTTTTGCTCTGAGCAAAACCCTGCTAGGAGGATGAAAAGACAAGCCACGGACCAGACTGGGAGAAACACTTGCAAATCACAAACCTGACAAGACTTGTACCCAAAATGCATGAAGTCTCTACACTCTGCAGTGAATAAACAATCCGATCGCAAAACAGGCCAAAGCTTTGACAGGTATTTCACCCGACAGTCGATGACTGGTAAGGAAGCACGCGAGACGTCCCCGCAGAGCCGGCGGACAGGTACCGCGGGTGCGGACTGCGCGAGACTGTCCTGAGTCAAACTGTTTCGGGATAGACAGTTGTCTACGCCGCGTGCAGGGCGGGGGCTGATGGTGGGATTTGGGGAAGGGAAGCCAGGACACAGAGCCAGTGAGTGGATGCCCCGCGGGAAACTGCAACTGGTCCCCACGCAGTGCGGGGCGCGCTCGGGCCTGGGTCACACGCGATGCGGGGTGCGCTCGGGCCTCAGGGGCACGCGCATGGTGCAGGTGCCGCATCTTCAGAACCAACAGGGCCTTCGTTTTCTCACCCGGAAACTGGAGAAAGCATAGCATCCGTTTTGAGGGATCATTCTGAAAGTTGAAGACATTACACATGTAACGTTATAAATGACAATCCGTTTTAACTTTGTAAGTGTTGTTTTTATTGTAATTCATGTAGATTTTGCCTAGCAGCAGCAATGCTCAAAGTATCTTATTTCTCCACTCCTCCTCCCCATTTTCACTACATCTCAATCCCTGTCCCACCTGACTTCACTTTTTTAATGGTTTTTAACTTTGTATTCTAAATTTATTTTTAGTTTTTTTACCTAAACAGATCTTTTAAAAATAAGCCCATATTAAAGTCCAGTTTTAAACAAATTATCCGTGGGTGGATCCACATAAAATTGGCATAATTATAAGCAGCAGTTATAAATGTAATGAAAGAAGAAATGTTTACTCACGATGATTATAGTATGAGGAACTAGATAAGAGGACTGTGTGCTGACTTTTCTGTAGGAGGCAAAATTATTTCCTTGGTCCTTCAAGGAGTCACTCTTCTTACCAACAAAGAACATGCCTTTTTCCCAAACCTCAGACCCTTAGGAACCATTAAGCATGACTTAAATTGTTAGCAGATTAATTCAAACTCTTCATCAAGAAATTACTCACATTTTTCCTCCAGTAATGACTAGGGAACATGCAGGAAGTGTGGCATGTATTCACATTTTGACAGTCGTTTTTATCAGACCACTGAGAGCACATATGCCTAAACATTTATCACTGGACTATACTAAAATTGGTAGCAGACAGAAGACATAAGAGGGACTCATTTTCTCAATTCCTGAAGTGCAGAATGATGTGGGTCCTGACCTTTAATTAGTATATATGGGAAGTCTGACACATATGCCTTATACTGTAAAACTCCTGCTGAGTGCTTATTAAATCAACATTAAAGCCCAAGTACACAAGATGCTGGGTCATACATATTTAAGCCTTTTGACCTTTGACCTGGGGAAGGCCACATTCTGAATGACGGATGCACCAAAATATGCACAGAATATGAAAAGACAGCAGTGTATGGTCAGGTACCTTTCTTCATACTCTGTAAAATTTCATTATTGCCACCTTCTCTGAAGCAAAAATAACTAGCTCTTTCAAAACATGGCTTCGTTTTATAACGTAATATTTCACCATTTCAAGGAAGATTGCCCATTGTCTCGACTGAACTAAGCTGGCTACCAGAGCCACCAGTCATGGGGGCCGACCACCCAAGCAGGCCAACTCTGGGGAATATTGGGAGATGTTTGCATAAACTTTTCATTTTCCTTAAGAGAATTCACTTTACTCAAAAGTTTGGGGGTTGGATGAATAAGTCAAGGGGCTGCTATTGTGTCTGGCAGGCAAATACAGTATGTTTAAGATGTCTAACCTATCAGGTTATCTTGCAGATCAGATCCCTTTCCAATCTAAAAATGTGGTATTGAGCATGTAAAAGGCTAACTTGCGGACCTCCAGTTTAAATAAAAATTTTCCTTAAAAACACTCACTCAAAACAAACAGTTTTAAAATATAATATTTACTGACTCTCTTTATCAGTGACCGTTGTCCTACTTTTGGTTCTTTTTTAAGACTTTTTCAAGGGCACTTTTAGGCCTACAAAAGAATTGAGAGGAAGATACAGAGAGTTCCATCCACCCCCTGCCCTGACACACACAGAGCCTCCACCATGACCCACTTCTGCATTCTATCTTTTGTAATATTTGTTTTGGTTGAAGTATATGATGAAAATTCTGCCTGTCACACATATGCAGTTGAAAAATGGGACTATTTTAAAAATCTTTTCAGATAATTATGGATATTCCTCTTTGATATTATGCCAAAACTCAGCAAGTGGTAATTTCCTCTAGATTAGTTGCCACACGGACTCTGAAACCATATTGATTAACTTTTCTGCTGCGTTAGATTAACACCCATTGTCTATCTTGCCCTTTGAGTATATAACATAATTTTGTACCATCATGCACTGGTCATACGGAAAATATTGTTCACTGAGTTTTGCAGATCTTCCAAATATTGATACACTTATATAAAATTATTTTATATAAATGTATTATATAAATTATTAAAATCTTATTGTTAATACCGGCACTGATTTCATCAGAAAAGTATTGGAAAGCTGTTGTGCTCATTGTAGTAGATTCAGGTTTCCCAAAATTCTAATCTGCACTTGAAAGATCAAGTTTCAACATTATCAACAGTGACAAATGTCAGTTTTTTTCTTAAAGTGACAGACTCATTCATTTTTGAGAAATATGTATGCCAAACACCCAAATATACATAACTATATTTTTCTGATAGTCATTCTTGAAGTAAACCTCAGGAAAGGAGACAGCCACAGGGGTGTTTTTCTTCAAGGCAAACCAAATACTTCAGCATGCAACAGAAATGCTCCCCATTTTGCTACACAAATGTGTTCACAAGGGCCAAATTTAATATAATTAATAATTTTACTTCTTTAAGGACATTGCTATCTGCCCTTTGCTAAGACAAATAAGGCTTTAGCATTGCTAGGAAAATAGTTCCATCAAATTACTATGTCCTACACTGAAAACTAATGTAAGTTATATGGCGATTGTATGTAAAAAAAAAATGGTTTTGCACTCACAGACTAAAAGGATCTCAGGGACCCTCAGTGGTCAGCAGACCACATTTTATATGGTGCTATATATTATTGTATGAACAGATAGAGAGTTTAAAACCAATGGGATTAATGTGCATAACTGATGCCCTGGGAAAGTGCACAATACAGAGGGGCCAAGATCAGAAGACGGGAAATGGGGTAGGACTCAGGATTGGTGTCCTGGCTGACTGTCCTCTACTGCCCACATCCCCAGTCTCTGGCTAGAGTCTCCAGGCCTGAATGAGTCATCTCTTGTTACCTTTTGGACCCCAGGTGGTTCTGATGCGCAGCCAGGGATGGCAAAGGGAGCTTTCTAGGCACACAGACCTGTGATTGTGTCCCAGCCGTATGTCCATATGTTAGGACGTTCCGTTGTTTATGTACTAACTTCTATTATGAGCTTTCTTATCCATAATGTAAAGATAATACTGGTATTCACTTCATGAGGCTGCTGTGAAAATGAGTTAAAATTCATAGAATGCTTAGCACAGTGCCTGGAATATGATAAACACTCCAAAAAGGTTAAACATGACTGTAGTGGCCGGAGTTCTTTGTGAGCAGCGAGCTGGCACATGGTGCCGCACTCTCTCAATGGAAGCGGTGGAAACTGCCAGCTTCCCTCTCTTGCCACTTCCCCGCTCTCTGCTCGCAGGCCCTGGCCCAGGGGCTGCATCGCTCACACTTCCCCGTGAACCACACCATCTCTCTCCACTGCACCATGGCTTCTGCAACCTTGCCTATGTCCTGCTACCTTCTTCAAGAAGCTCCTCCTCACCAGCCCCTGGTCCTTGCTGAGCAGGTGTCACCTTCTCACTCACCACGTGTATATTCTCACGTTGCCTTACCCCCATTCATCTACCTCTTAGAAGAATGTGCCTATAGCCCCAGGGCCAGGAGCAGTGTGTATGTGTATCAGTCCACAAATGTGTCCTGAATGAGGGAGTGAATGGACCGCGTCCCCACACATATGGAGGTTGCTCTTAGTTCTTCATGGGAGAGGCGAGCCCCTTGTGTAATCTCGTCCCAGATACAATTTGTAATGTGATCAGTTCTCCTACCAAGTTGTGCTTCTCTCTAGATCTTGTCTCCTATGCTTCTATTCCCCAGTCCTGGAGGAAAGCCCTCTAAGATCTGATTCCAGGGTTTGATCCATCAAACCTTCACAAACTGCCCATTGCCCCACCTTGCTCTGTCTCCCCTGTGACTGATGGGAGCTCCTCCCCACCTGAATCCAGCCCACCCTTTTCCCAGGGCTGAGCCCTGCTCTCATTCACCCCTACTTGCTTCAAGCAAGATCTTCGGAACAGCTCTCTCTCTATTTCATCTATCTACTTTGAAAGCTGAGTTTTAGCTCCATGTTCCTTCCAATCAAATGTTCTTACATTCAGAACCTGTTGTGATCCCACTTAGAGATGGCATTTCCTTTGAGTGCAGATCACTTTCTCTGTTCCCAGGATAATTGCTAAACTGCCTTCCTCCAATATGGGCTGGGGGTCCCTCACTCCCAGTGTATCAAGGTGGACCAAATGGCCTGGCTGCCTGCTGAGGCCAGATCCTTGCACTTGCCGGTGGAGGTAGACCAGGGCATCCATTTAGTCCAGTGTGTACCAGCTTGTGGAAAATGCACGTTAAGGATATGTGAGTGTGAAGCTGAACAGTGTCAGAGACCACCCATCTCCACCCTCTACACACATCAACTGATCTGAAGATCTGAGGAGGGCCTAGGATTTGATTCCAAGTGAATATTAGAATGCGGTGGTACGGTTTTTCACTCCAATCAATTTACTCCAGTTCGAATAACAGACTCATCCATGTAATAGTTGGGCCCTCTGCTGAGTGCCGACTGGCCCGCTCTCACCTGACAGTCAGTCAGAGCATAAACGCAAATCATGGTCTGGGGTTTGGTTTTGCCTTTAATAAAATTTCCTACCCAGAGAGGTCCCTGAAAGAAACGTCAGCCTTCCCTCAGATTTAGGCTGTGGTTTGTTTACTGCTCTTTGGAAGGCGTATTAAGCGTGACTCCTTTGCTCTCTGCTTTCTGAGCTGTTCTGCGGGGGTGACAGGGTGAGCCTGAGGCCTGGTTCCTGTTCCAGAGAGGGCTGGGGGCTGTGGTGACAGAGCAGAGAAGTGTCTGCAGGTTCACTGTGCCCACCTACTCACCCCCATGACACAGCAGCTGTGGGGCTCCTCCCTGGTGGTTTCCCGACCTGAGAAAGCACGTACTCACCTGCAGCCATGCAGCTGGGCCACGGCAGCCAGCCGGCCTCCCGTAGACCACGGATCTCACAGACTCCACTCACTTCCCTGGGCTGATCTGTGCTGCAGTATAGTCGGTGCTACTCCGTGTTTGTACGGACCTCCTGCGCACACGCACGGCGCCTTGGAGATGCTTCATGAGGATGTCTTCTTCCCAGATGGGAGGCAGTGCCTGCCTAAGAGGACTACACTTGGGTCTTAGCCAGCTTCTAGAAGCTTCCAGCAGCCTTCCTGTCTTAGAGAACCCCTTGGAAACTTCTGAGGGGTTTCCATTCACTTTTCTAGCCACTCTCAGCCAGTCATTTCCTTTAGCAGCCAATGAAGTTGTGTTCAGCAGCTACTTTCATGGTGGAGTCGCTAATCCCTCCTTTGACGTCAGATCACCCTTATTCCCTGTAAGGTCCTAGCAATCCAAATTGTATTGTAACTAACAAGATGGGGTGTTCTTTCCCTGCAGCACAGAAGCAGTCTGCAGGCAGCCGCTGCGGAAGCTGCAGGGCCCGTCGTGTTCGGCAGAACGGTGCGCACAGTGCGTGCCTGACCACAGAGTAGATTTCAGTAAATGGGAAGCAGAATGCTTTACTGTGAGAGCAAATTGCCGGTGATTTTGGAAATCAAAACTACCTTTACTTTTCCTATGCACACAAAGTTATTTCTATTGCTGCTATTTGTCGGAATACCTTACCACAATTAATTATGCATTCTTACTATATCTTCAAACGCATATATGTAAATAGAAGGTGGCTCAGACAAAATTTTGTTTAAAGAAGTTTTATTGATGACTGATGCTCTTCATATTAGACTTCGATGTTTAGGAAGTTTTGGAGAACCAGAAGTTTCAAAGTGGCCATCATATTACCACAGGAGCAGCCCTAGTTCATGTATTATCAGTAATAATTTCCTTAAATCTCTACCAGATGTGTTCCTTTAAAAAAGACAATTTAGTCATGCTAAATATTGAAATAAAATGTTTCCATTTCCCTTGCTACTATCTCATGGCACCAGCAGGGTCCCAACCCTCAATGCTAGCTCATCTACTTATCCCAAAATATGTATACTAATGCTCACAGTGCCAATTCCTCTCTAAACAAATCCCTGTCTACACATGTCTCATATTCTCTCCTTCCTCTAGTGGCCCAAGAAACCTGTTTATTCTATTCCTTCACATTTACATCTGGGAGTCTTATTAGCAGAGTAAAAATAAATAATTTAGTTGAAATAGCTCAACTTAGCAAATGTGTCTTCTCCCACAAATTCATTCTTACTATCCAGCTCGCTGAAAATGCCTTGTGGTTATTTAAAAGGCTTTAGCAATTTGGAAATTTTAACTTGTTAAAAAAATCTTTAAAAATTCTCATTTTATATAAATACCTAATGTCAAGTAAGAGCAAACCCCTTAAGAAGCGGGGCACAAGGGTGTAAGAGTGCCCCGCTCACACTTCCTTGACCTATCTCTGTGATGCATGCGGCCAGACTTCAACTCCCTGCACCTGGGAGGTTTTGTGGCCACTTTGCTGCAGGTCAAAAATGCAGCAGAAGCCATCCGCCAGCCAGAGAAGAGTTAGTAAACTTTGCAGAAGGTCAGAAGTGCCAGGGAACTAGCATTCTGCAGCAGAAGCCCTCCACCGAAGGGAGAGGAGTTTGTAAATAAATATCCCAGGTCCCTTACTCAGGTGGGGGCAGAAAACACTGAACCGTGTGCTCTGCGCAGGCTCTTGGCAAGGCCCTGGGGGGATTAATCCTGGCCTCCCACAGAGGCTGGTACAGCAATGTAGCTTTTCATCAGCTGTCTGCCCTCCCTGTCTTACTGCCAGTTCTCTTACTGAGGCTTGTTCCACCTCCCAAGCTTTCTGCGCTCCAGTCTTTTCCTCAGGTGTACTTCTGTGGGAGCACGAGGGCCCATTGCTGCCAGGGAATGGAGCGATAACAGCCCAGGTGTCCGTGGAAGCCCACTTCTCAAGACTCTCACCTGCAGTGGCCTGGGTGGCAGGTGGGAGGACAGGGTGTATTTGCAGCGCCGCCAGCATCAGGGAGAGCTGGGGGCGATGGTGACTAACAGCCATCAGCGTCTTGTTAGGTGTGACTGAAGCTCCCAAGGAAGAGACTGGCGGGCAGACTCACGCTCCAGCCAACGTGGCTCCTGCATCCTTTGCCTGAGCGCCATCCTCGGGCCTCTGAGGCCACTCTGCCCTTCTGTGCAGTAGGCTGAAAGTCAGGAGCGTGGAGGACCTCCAGGAATGGCATTCAGTCCACTATCAGCAGGGACTGGTGTTAGGTGCCTGGCGCTGGTGACTGATACACACCCTATGATGGCTCCGAGTTTGCTCGTGGGCACGCAGTGACAGCCAGCTTGGTTCACACTTCTTACTGGTGGCGTCCTCTCATCTCACTTCCTAGTATGTGCTTTACAACCTACTTAAACTCCAGTTCTCGTCTCCAGGCCTGCTTTGGGGGACACCGAAACTAAACCAAATGATTTTATCCATGTCAACTTGACTTCAGTGTTGCAGATAAGGAACCAGACAAAGCCATGAGGAATATGCTGAATCCAATCAGATATCATTTAAATATTTATAAGCATTTGGGCTTTTTCAAGTAAGAAAAACATGAAACAAATCCAGAAGAGAATCAAGGAATAAAGAGAGTAGCTGCATGCTATCAACTGGTAAAGCAATTATGAGGAGGAAAAACTGGATTTTATATAAACGGAATCTTGGAACTTGAGCGGACTTCCAGCTGGGTTTTGCAACCGCCTGACCTATGGCCACACACACAGCTATGCTGATGGCATTCTCTACACCTCAGCCACACACAGCCGAAGGTCTATCTCTGTTATCCTCATTAAGTGACCTTTCACAATTATATGAGGTAAAGATCAATTTCTTTTTTTATTAAAGTTTTTTCAATTAATTGTATTGATATACAATCTTATGAAGGTTTCATATGAACAACATTGTGTTTTCAACATTCACTCATATTATCAAGTCCCCCCACCACCCCACTGCAGTCACCGTCCAGCAGTATACTAAGATGCCACAGAGTCACTACTTGTCTTCTCTGAGCTGCACTGTCTTCCCCATGATCCCCACACACCACGTGTGCCAATCATAATGCCCCTCAATCCCCTTCTCCCTCCCTCCCCACCCACCCTTCCCTTTAGTAACCACTAGTCCCTTCTTGGAGTCTGTGAGTCTGCTGCTATTTTCTTCCTTCAGTTTTGTTTCATTGTTATACTCCACAAATGAGGGAAATCATTTGGTACTGGTCTTTCTCTTCCTGGCTTATTTCACTGAACATAATACCCTCTAGCTCCATCCATGTTGTTGCAAATGGTAAGATTTGTTTCTTTCTTATGGCTGAATAGTATTCCATTGCATATATGTACCACTTCTTCTTTATCCATTCATCTACTGATAAACACTCAGGTTGCTTCCATATCTTTGCTATTGTAAATATTGCTGCGATAAACACACGGCTGCATATGTCGTTTTGAAACTGATCTCTAGCATGCTTAGGGTAAATTGTAGGAGTGGAATTCCTGGGTCAAATGGTATTTCTATTTTTTTGTTTTTGAAGGAAACTCCATACTGCTTTTCACAATGGTTGAACTGATTTACAGTCCCACCAGCAGTGTAGGAGGGTTCCCCTTTCTCCACATCCTCGCCAGCATTTGTTGTTGTTTGTCTTTTGGATGATGGCCAGCCTGACTAGTGTGAGGTGATATCTCATTGTGGTTTTACATTGCATTTCCCTGATATTTAGTGATGTAGAGCATAAAAGATCAATTCCTTAAATAAAACTGCCTGATGTTCAGGATTTGGGGTGTATATGGGAATATTTTGGTTTGTTTTCTTGTTTAATTTAATGACTTACCTAAAAGATGTTTTAACCTTATTAGATGGGATCTTTCAGTGAATTTCCTAGAAGGTTATGGGGTATTGCCCAGGGTAACTAAAACAAGGCACTGTAGTGCCCTATTTTTCTAGGTAGTTCTGAATAGTAATAATTGTATTTACTTTATATAAATGGGCTTTTCAAATGAAATAAGTAAATGCTTAAACTTAAAAAATGTTGGTCACACTTCCCTGCCATAGATCAGTGAGAAGTGAGAAGGCGAGGCTGAAAGGCCCACGCGCCCCAGCTGGCCCCTTGCTGCTCCAACAGCCCCTGGAAGCAGGGCCCCGTGAGTCTCCACATGCCTCACTCTGACCCAGGCCCACACCCTGCGGCTGCCAGCTTCACTTGGAGGCTCAGCTCCCCGGAGATCCACCACTTAGATGTACGAGTTTCTCCCTCGTGCTTTCAAGTTTTCAAGCCACACCCTATCCCTTAGTTCTCAGCAGACGGGCCCACCCACTTCAGGAAACAGAGGCCACTCCCGCTCTTCCTCATGGCCATCCAACTGACCTGTCCTGAGCACCAGCTATGTGTCAGACAGTGTGCTAGAACAAACACCCTGGAGAGAAAAGTCTCTGCCGTCCAGAAATGCATAGCCTGGTGAAGATGATGATGTGGGGGAAAAAAATTAAAACAAAACACAGTAAGCACAGCTGAATGAGATGGGACTGTAATTCACAACACAAGCAGAGCCTTCATAAAAGCAAGTGGAACCAAAAGATGTAGTTACCTAGGGCTTTTCCATGAATTCATTCTAACTACTTCTATAATGTAATTATTAGAATAAATTGTCCATTGTCTTTAACTTCTGCCTGATACAGCTTAGAAGAATGCTATTGTAATATATATTCCAAACCATTTTAAAATTCAAATCAATCTAATAAATTATAATAGTGTTTAAGACCTGAGTTCCTGGGATAGTTCAGCATTGAACTATTTATGGTACAGTATGACTTAGCACAAAATTAATAGGCCTCAGTGCAGCAATGACCAATTTTAATGATTGGAATACATATGTGAACAGAAAGATGGTTATGAATCGATGACCACATGAAAGGGTTCTTTAGCTACCTGGCTCACTCGCTCACAAAGAAGGACACGAGAACTCCGTCAGCGTGGTTTTATTCCCTGTAAGACAAATAGGCAGAATGTCTCGTAAAGGAGAGAGCAGCAGCGGCAGCAAGGGGGGCCCTGCTTATATAGGAATTTAGGGCCTTGGTGAGCAGGATGGTGGCCTTGTGACTTCTGAGAAACAGAAACTGTTGATAGGGAACTTAGAAACTGCTGTGGGGGACTTAGAAACCGCTGTAGAGGATAAGGGATTTTGCTACACTCAGGTGCAGCTGCTGTTCAAGGCTGTGTGTTAAAGGGAACCTAACATTCCCACATTTTGTTTTATTTCTTATGCGAGGTGTAGGGAGGAAGGGCGCAGTGTTGGCTCATTTGGCTGCTTCGTGCGGGAGGAGGGGCGAATGCGGCTGACGGCTTGGGCTTCTGTCAGCACTGCGCTGTCTGCTGGCAGGATCTTTCTTCCGTTGGAAGGTGGTGGTACTCCTGCATAATTAACTGGTTGATTGTTTGGTTAGTGATTTTGAAATTTGAGTTTGAATGAGGGTTTTTAGAAGATTAATTAGGCAGGGAGCAAAGAGTAGGAGAAGGCAGAAAATGATGAGAGGACCCTTTCACCATAACCTTCTCTCAGACTGTATTCTGTCTTTCCTAATGACCCAGATCATGACTTCACACAGTAGAACTTCATTTATCAGCTCTTTCTAGTCCACTGCAGGTCCCACCTCTACCGACTGCTCTGTGATGGCAGGCAAGTATCCTGAAAGCTAAAAGGGCACTAATAACCTCTTAACTCAGAAATATTGTGGGAATCAAATCACATAATCTAAAAATGTTTCAGAAGTTTTAAAAATACTATATATAGGAAATATATGATGTTATCATTATTATTAATGTAATGCCTGTGCAAGAGCCTGAAATAGCACGATTGGGGGAATTCATTTTGAATCCATTTGAAACTAAAGGTAACACAGAAATGCAGAGTCCAGGTAAAAGAAAATAGACACTGGACACTCATCTACTGTTGGCCATTTTAAGCAGAGATACATATTCTTTGAAAGGAAAATATTTGCTCCCATATCAACATGGGAAAGTAAGTGTTACACATCAGTCTAGTTTGTATCAGTCTTAAATAGTACAGCAAAGCCAAATCCTAGATTATGGATTTCTTCTTGGGCCATTCCAGAATTAGGGGCATCCATTTCTTTTTGTTCTGTAAATACACAGTACTCCAGAGCATTTGCCATATCCTTCCAAGTGTCCTGGGCACCTGTGTTCCATTTGTCTTAAAAATAACTTTTACCAAGCCTACAGCATCATGTTTTTTCATTAAGTCTAAAACATTATTCAGTATGAGACAGAACATTATTTTTATATACACTACAAAAGAAACCTCTGACATGCCTTGACTTATCCCAATTTTAGAGATATTAAATGCAGAAACAGTTTGTCTTAGAATCAGTTAATATAGTAATTGTTTTCTTGTTAAAAAAGGGATCCATATATGTTGAAAACCTAGAAAAACCTGTATTACCAAAAACATGGTTGTAAGTAGCTGAAAATCCAGAAGGACAGAGGTCAGAGTTGGTTTAATTCAGGAGCCGAAGGCTACCTCAAGAGCAGTTTCTCTCTGTTCTGCCTTCCATGGTGCCAGCCTTCCTGAGACAACATCAATTCCAGGGTTCCCATCTCTACCCCAGTCTACAGAGCAGATAAGGTTTCTATACTAGCACTCCCAGCAAGAATTTCCAAGTTCACCTGTACTGCTGAGATCATGTGGGTCATCTCCCCTCACCTAGCTGTGAGCTGCGGAGCAAATGGAAATGGTCACGTAAGTGCCTGGGCTGCATGGGGAAGGGGTAATCCCACCCCACAAGTCTGCCATTACCAGGGAAGGTGAAAAGATGCAGGCATCACTTGAAAGCTGTGGTGGTTAATTTTATGTGTCAGTGTGTCTAGGCTAGATGCCCACTTGTTTGGCCAAACAGTAGTCTATATGTTGCCTTGAGGGTATCTTTTAGAGGTGATTAAAGTAGATTACCCTCCATAATGCGGGTGTGCTTCATCAGTGAGTTGAAGACTTTAAGAGAAATGGCTGAGGTTTCCCAGAGAAGGAATTCTCCTCAAGACTGCAACATCAACTCTCACCTGAGCCTCCAGCCTCATGTGGCTTGCCCTCTAGACCTCAGATTTACCAGCCCCCAAATCATCCTACCATCAAGGGAGCAAATTCCTTAAAATCCCTCTTTCTCTCTGTGTCTGTCTGTCTGTCTGCCTCTATATCAAATTGAGAAGTATAGACAAGAATAGAAATTCTCTGTACTCTAGGAACACCACTATTTAAAAGTTTCTCTAACTTTACTTTTCTATGCATAGAAACATATGGAAACATTTTACTCAAATGACATCATACTGGATATACAATATTCAAAACTTTTGAATCTTGCTTTTGTCCCTTAATATGTTAAAATGTTCATTATTCCATGCCCTTACATATTTTTAATGTGACTTTTTTGGCAGTTACCAAATAATCCATCCCATAACTGAATGACAATCTGTTTTACTATTTCACTATATCTGGGCCTTTGGTTTCATTTTATTCTTTAAATACACAGCACTCTTTCTTGCTGTGCAAAGCCAGCTAGGTGCTGCCTCTGGAAGCTGAAGTCTCTAGAGGTCAGTATCAAAAAGCATGGCATTTGGCAGATGTATATGTATCTCCAAACTCAGCAGGTTGTACACATTAAATATGTAGTTTCCTGTGTGTCAACAAACAGTGTTGCATGAGTCCCACTGGGTGCTGGAGCTCATTATGAATACAGAGCTTGCTGCCAATTCAGCCTTAGCCAGAGTGACTCTGACCTGGTGTCAAACAGCATCACAGTTCTGGAGATAACCACAAATATCTGAACCCACCACAGAAAGGTCTTTGTGGCAGTGCTGTGGACTCCTGGTCCCTGCTCCTATGTCATTGTCAGTATTAAAACCCTGCATTTGCTTTCAACTAACATAGTAAGGTCAGGAACTTGTGAAAAATTTGTTTAATCTACAAGATCCGCATAAGAGTGAGACACAAGAAAGAAGATAAAAGGAGGGAAACAGATCGTGAACAGGCCTGCGTGGAGTCTCAGCATGAGCATGTTATGCATTCTGTCTTCACTCATTTACATTCCTAATCATGAGATAGGGCTAAACGTGTGCTCATGAGTAGTGAACAGAGTGGATGTTCTTGGGGAATAAAGAAAACACACAGTAGCCTGGCAAACCACATTGATGTTTCTCCAAAGCACAACTGACTTGGGGTTTCAGGGTCTGACTCGCTCGCATCGGCAGAGTTCACCCTCCATCCATTATCTTCACATATAGAGGGCCTGGTCCAAGTCCCCAGGGCCAATGTACAGCTCCCGGCAGCTGGATTTTTCCCACATGGTTAAATGGCATTTTTTCCAATTACTCTTCTCAGACTTTAGACAGGGGAAGACATTTTGTGAAACGATAGTAATAATGGCAAGAATTAATTTGTGGATGTGGCTAAATGCATTTTTAGCCCTGCCTTGGAATGTAACATGATCGCTCTTCACTGGTACAGATAGCCATTGTCTTAAAGAAACTAATTTCTAGGTCTCCTGTTCTACTATTTTAATATACTTTATGTATTTCCTTCTTACATAATTATTTACCATATTCTAGATAACTGTTGCTTATAAATGTTGGCTTTTATTTTTAAAACTAAACTTAACCTTCCTACCTAAATATTGCTGGGAGACTCATTCATATAAGATGTGTCTGTGGTCTTCAGTAAACCCATAGGTAAACGATGGCCGAGAGGACTTCTTCTCCTCAATGCTGAAAAACTAAAACTTGTTGTATGTATGAAAGTAACTATCTCACAATAAACTTACATTAAAGCGAGTTTTTGGAAAAAGAAATGGAGTTGCTAAATTACAGAGAAATGTAATATGGTAAAGATTTAGAATTTAAAAAATAGGAAGATATTTCAAATTGAGACATGAGTCTATCTGTTCCTTTATATATTCATACAATCATTCAAAAATACTTTTATCATTTATCATGTTCCAGACACACTTCTACACACTGGAGCCACAGTAAACAAAAACACAGTAAACCCCTCATGGGCTCACATTCTAGTGGAAAGACACAGAACTAAAATAAACTCCAGTTTAATAAAGAAGAAAGTGTCCAAGTGCTCGAAATGTTAAATAATAAAATGCCACAAACCATGATGTAAGAAATTTCAAAGTTTAAATCAGTATTATTTGGTATTATTTAATTACAAAATCTTATTTATGAGATAAGTGGTTATAAATAGAACTGTATGAAACCTGAAAATTAAACCTGTACATTATGTGCAGATTCTTAGTAAGTATAAGGTGAGGGACTGGGAAAAATGGCACGGACAGCATCCACATAGCTCAGCAGGAGCTCTTGGCTTTGGCAGGTCGGTCGATGATCGACAGAGGGAGGATGGAGGGAATCGTGCCAAAGTTTTGTGATGCTTCTGATTTCTGAAGAATGGACATGTGTATAGCAGAATCATAAAACATTTTGATTTCTACAGTTTCTACAGACCCCCCTCACACACAATTTCCACAATACAATAAGACAAATAAATGGCTGTCTTGAAACAACAAGTTTTTAGGTGTGAAAAGGCAGAACGTAGTATGAGAGAGAATGACTACCTTACAGTAAACTACAGTTTAGACGACACTTAAGAAATAACAAAAGAGTAAAGGTGGAAAACCAACCAAGGACAACAGACTTCTACAGAAGTCAAGTAGGATGCAAAGCTAACGTACATGTCCAGTTAAAAATCTAAGATTGTCTGTTTACTGATGTCTTACCATTATGCAATGGTAAGCTGTTTCTTATCATCATTTCATTATAAATAATTACAAGTGTTAAGCTGTTGTGTTAATTTGTCTTTAGATATTTTTTTCAGAGCAGCAGTTGTAGAAAGGGCTGCAGATTGAGAAATTAAAGATACTATGACATAACTATTTCCAAGTTCTCCCGAGCTTCAGAATCATATTTAAACACCCACTAGTCATCTCCCAGGAATCCCTTGGGGATTGATGACTTATGGTATTCTAAACTGAACTTTCTATCTTGCTCAATATCCCACTTCTTCATCTCCATCCACTCTGACTAGCAATCTACAAGCCTGGAATCTCTTTCTCTCTCACTTTTACACACACACACACACACACACACACACACACACACACACACACACATACTCCTACTTAAGACCACACACTTTGGTGATCTCTCCCGTCCATCACTGTGTCCTCATCAGCTCTCCTCTGGATGATACTATCCCTCCATCTGATCTTCCAGACCCTGGCCTCTCAACCTCCAGTCTATACTGTCTCTGAAATGTCTTCCTAAAAGCAGCCCTGATCATAGATACCTTTGCTCTAATGTTAGTTATCACTTGCTTCTGCTGACACACTCCTACAAGTAAAACATTTCTTATCTCACATGTACGAACTCATTTGTAAATAATACCAATACACATCTACCACATTCATATGTTGTACACATACGAAAATGTAACATAAAGATTGAAATTTTAAGAGTGAGGTAAAGACGAAATACAAACCCACTTAACCAAGGACACATAAACTGCTAGTAAATTGCGAAAGGAAGTTAGAGATCTCCCTCAATGCTGTGGGTCTAGACCCTCCCCTCAGAATTCCTGCACATGGGGAGTCCTTCTGTCTGACATGCACTCAGCAAGGGCACCAGAGTCAACCCCTATGCCAGCAAGTCCTTCCTATTCCAGACACCCAGGTTACCACTGCTCCCACACTCCAGGTGTCATCTCACCCACCCTGAAGTGTCCTCACCCCACTTTGCAGATACAGCTGAACACACTAGGCCTTCCCAGTCTGCCCCAGCCGCCTCGCCATTCCACACACCCTGTCCTTCAGTCATACTGAGGTCTTCAGCATCCCCAAATCCCTGCTCATATTTGCTTTCCCATTCCCTCGCTGGAATACTTGGCCCATATGCTCTGTCTCATCCCTAGCCGTCCTCACATGATATGCTCTTGCCACCCTTTAAGACCCAACAAAAACGTGAACACTTCTCTCATATTCTTCTCGGCTGTCCGGTGTTCTCTTAGCATTTCATTCATGCCTTTTACTAGCCCTCAAGCAGCGAAGTACACACGTCCACCTTTCCCTCTACTCAAAGCCCCTTGAGGCCAAAGTCCCCGCAGGCAACGACACTACCTGACACATGCTTGGGGGAAGGCAGCACAAAACTGCTGAGCAAATGACAGCTTGGCAAAACTGAAGCAATATTAAAATTAGAAGAGCAAAAAATGAGCCGATCTCTGTTTAAGAGTCAAAGACCATTAGAAAGAAGGTTATGAGGAGACACAAGAATCAATTACCTATTATTCTGATGCTGGTTGACCAACTTGTGGACAAGTTTTGGGGCACTGCAAAGAAAAAGCAACTGGTAGGGTAATGTTAATAAATCAAGAATAGCTTACCCTCTGCTGTAACTATATTATTTTCAGTTTAGTGTTACCCACCTCCCCCGCGTGAAATGGATCATGGGGCAGACATTACTCATCTCATCAGGATTTCTGCCTTCCCATCTACTTCTGACCACACACCTGCCAAATGACCACGTGGCTTCCTTTGGCCAGCGTATGTGAGACGAGATCAGTGTCGCTTCTGGATGACAGCATTTCAGGGTTGGTGCAGCTTTCCGCACTCTCTTCCCCTTCCATGGTGCTTGTGGAGAAGTCCCAGGAGTGGAGCTGGCTGGAGTGATGAGTCACTGTGATAGCTGCCTGGAGATTTTCCATGAGCAAAAATTAACTTTTGTTATATTAAGCCACTGAGATTTTGGTGTTGTTTCAACAGCATGAACTAGCCCCTGACCTATGCAGACTCTTACAGCTCAATTTCACACTGATCATTTATGTAGCAGCCTACAGCTACCTATGTGGCTGTTGTACCTAAGTCGTGTTTACACATGAGTCAGCCGCATCACTGAAGGCAGTCTCACAGAAATAGCTGAGAGAGCAGGAAGGTAGCTGCGATGCTCACACTGCAGGTCCAACACCCTCGCCAGGCTCCTAAATCAGCTCTGAAGGTGTCTCAATGCAAATTACCATCTTGGCTTATTCCCAAGGAGGAAGGAGTTTAATTTAGAACCACTGAAATGTCTAGGCTAGTGGGAAATTTGGTGGAAATGCCTAGCAAATAATTGGTAATGCAGAAATGGGAACAGGTTAAAGATACGGCTATAGATTCAGAAATAATTTCCACAAACCTGAAGTAAGATGTAACAGGTGAATAAAATTCCAGGGGAGTTGGCAGAAAGAGAGAAAAATTAAAAGCCAAGAAATGAGTCTTAGAAAACACTCATTTGGGGGACAGAGAGAGGAGAAATGAGGGAGATAGAACTATGATGACAATGCCCATTCATTTTGAGAGCTAAGAATACCAGGTCTTCATTAATAAATTCATTTAAAATTAAATTTCAAGGATTTTAATGAGGATAAAAAATGTACTACTCCTTAACAATCCATTTACTCTCAGATATTAAAATAGATTGCCCAGCTGACAGGCAGCAGGACATTATCTGTGATAAAAAGCAAGTGACTTTTTAATTCAATGTCCCAGTACTGATTAATCAAGATTTAAAGTTTTGGATACGGAATAGAACTTTTAAACATGTATGATTTGCTCTGCATCAGTGGTTCATTTATTCACAAAACTCACTCTGTGCACCAGGCCCATGCCAGGCTGTGGAGCGCAGACGTGGCTTTGGGCTGGCTACCGCAGCTACCGCATTTCAACACTGCTCCCGTGTGTTGGGCTTTGTGCTAGCTTTGCTCCTGCAAGAATGCCGCCGAGCTAGGCTGCTAACATTCTGAACCCTGGGTATGTGCGCCAAGCCCAAGGTGCTTTTTATGGGTTTTCTCCTTTCATCTTCAGGGCCAGCCTATGAGGCGGATACAAATATCATCCCTATTTTACAGCTTGGGAGGCTTAAATGTTGAGAGACTTGCCTAAGGTCACAGAGCTATCAGGTGGTGCAGTAGGCCTTCAGGTAGGCCAGCCAAGGCCAAAGTAGGCGCTCTAAGCCTTGCGATGCAGCGTGGTCCTCAAACCAGTAGCACGAACCTTACTGAAAGTTTTCTAGGAATGCAGAATCTGTCCCAATCCCAGACCCAC
The DNA here is from genome assembly GCA_029783875.1 of Phataginus tricuspis. Lineage (NCBI taxonomy): Eukaryota > Metazoa > Chordata > Mammalia > Pholidota > Manidae > Phataginus > Phataginus tricuspis. The sequence goes on along the minus strand of JAQQAC010015530.1, from coordinate 269,556 downwards.
TAAATTAGAGTTGGGTTTTAAACAAGGCCCCCAGATGACCCTTCTGCACTTTAAAGTTTGGGAAGCCTTGCTCTAAGTCACTCCACTGTGCACACTTCACTTTAGCAGGTGCTGGAGGGGCCGAGATGAACTTTCCCGAGTTGCATTTGGGGGTGGGCGTGGGAGGTTGTGCGTGCTCTCCAAGGGCAAAGCGAAGGACTCAGACAACAGGTTCTCGCGGTTTCAAGCACTGGAGATCAGCGAGGGTCGGGACCACTTCCAAGAACAGCAGATACTGAACTGGGTCTTGAAGCCAGAACATTTTCTCAATTAATTTCATTAAAAATAGGTGCTGTTCCAAATGGACTAGCGCCCGCATCAATAAGCTGCAGTTAGCTTCTCCAGACTGGGTTCCGTGTTCCAAACAGAATTCAAATATCAACTGCAGCAAAAGGCAGAGTTGAAACCGCAGTAGAACTTGCTAATATTGCGTTGTTAACCCTACTGTTCGGTTTAGAATTGCCTGGTTTAGTTACTACTACTCAGGACAAACTGCTTTGGCTCGTGGTCAGTGTGCCCCTAGCCGTGAGTACGGGAGCGGGCAGTGGAGCAGCGTCTCTAGGCCCCCGCGCCCGCCTCCTCCCACGGGGTGGGCCCAGCATCTGCACCCTCTGCGCCCTCGGCTGGGGCCCTCTGCAGCCCGCTGCCCGTCTTCTAGGACCCCTGCACCCCGCGCCCCCTCTCAAGCACCCCGCGCGCCCTAGCTAGGCTACCCTGCACCGCGCGCCCCCTCGGCTGGGCCCCTTGCTCTCAGCGCCCCAGGAAGGGCGGTGCAGCTGGGCGGCGGGTCACGTGCAGCCGGGGCGGGGCCAGGCGGGCGCGGGGAGGAGAACACAAAGTCCCTGGGGCCCGCGGAGGGCGGAGGCGGTAGCCGAGCAGGTGAGTGGCGCGCCCGGAAAATGGGGCCACCCGCCCGCCCCGCCCTCGGCCGGGGTCCCCGAGCCCTGCCGGAAGTTGTGCGGGGTCTGCGCGGCAACGGGGAGAGGGGGGTGCTCGGGACCCGGCGCCTGGCCGGCCGAGAGAGTCTGGCAGGTGCGCGCCCGCAGCGCCCCGGACTCGCGGCTCTGCGGGCGGCGGGGACCAGCCCCGCACCCCGACCCTGGCGGAGCCCGGAGCCGGACTGTGGGCCGGGGCGCAGGGGTTCCGGCGCTCGGGAGCTCCCGCTCGGCCTCCGTGGGGCCTCAGCCCACCTGCAGCCAAGGCGGGCGGCCCCCGTCGGAGTGGGGGTGCGGGAGACCCCGCTGGGCTCGGAGTGCTCGGCGGAGCGACCCTGACGGGCCGGCGCGCGCGTTCGCCCGCCGGCGCCGCCCCGCGCAGGGCGCAGGGCGCGGGGCGCGCCTGGCGCGGACCGCAGGCCCCTCTGCCGGCACCGCAGCCCGGGCTTGTTCGGCACGGGCGCGGCGCTCCTCCCCGGGCTGGGCGGCCTCGCCGTCGGGGCGGGTCCGGGCCGCCTGGCTGACGCGGCGCTGCTCCTTCCCGTTGGACCGAGCGGAGCGGGTCGCTGGAGCGCAGCAGGGCGGCCGTCAGACGGCGGCGTCCACCCGGCAGTCTCGGCCGCTCGCGCCCCTGTTGGAAGCTGCCGGGGTCGGGCCGCCGGGAGCAACGATGCCGCCGGCGCAGGGGCCGAGCTCGGGAAGGTTGATCAGTGTCCGCGGCTCCCCACGGTCCGGGTCTCTCGGGGCCGAGCCGCGGTCGGGGCTTGGCCGCCGCCGCCGCCGCCGAGGACAGGGCGCAGCCGCGGGGGCGCAGGCAGGGCAGCCGGAGGCGGGAGGCAGGCCCTACGCTCCTGGGTGGGCGGCTGGGCGTCCGAGCAGACCTGCCTGGAGGAGCCGCTCACCGGGTGCTGGCGCCTGTCGGAAGGGAAAGGCAGCCCACGAGGCTGTGACATTCCCCTGGTGGGAGGCACGCACAGAATGCTGGCCAAGTGTGAACCGGTTCGCGTTTATGAGTTATGCGAGGTGGAGGGGATGAACTTGCAGCACGTGATTCCTCAGTGCAAAGGCAAGTACTGTTTGATTACACGCTCGGATGAATTAAAGGATCTGTTTAAACAGAAATGGTCACACCTAACATGTTGCATGAAATTTTATGTTTGCTGTTAATCAAAATGTCTTGCGTTAGAACTTAGTTCTGACTTTCTCCTTAAAATATGAGAAACTATTCACATACATCATGCTCTCACTGACTTTTAATCAACCATTGGATTAAGTTAAGCCCGAACAGTCTGAGCCATTGTTGGCTTCTTAACCAGATAACCAACATGAAAAGTTTTAAAAATTTTGCCCCAGTCGTAGAAACCTAAATCCCCAAGGCATGACCCTAATAAGATAACCTGCATAAAGATGTACAGTTTATTAAAATTATTTTTCTTGCTAACTTCAATTTTTATACCTCTTCATTCTTCATTATTCCTCATATAACCATGACTCTGTCTACCATTGCCTAAATGCTTTCCTCCCGTTCTCGCTTTGAATTCAGCGGAGACAGCAGGGCCTGGCACATGGCAAGCATTCACTGTTGTCAGCTGGAGCTTTGGACGCCTGGTAACACGTTTCCCACTTGGTTTTCTGTTATCTCTTAGCGGCCTTTATGTCTGCAGCTCCTTAGCACAGAGCACAAGGCCTTCTGTGTTGTAGATGCTCCTTGTTGTAGGGAACACTGTCAGAAGAT